>BJFM01001593.1:200196-219097 GCA_016586285.1 Arothron firmamentum
GGGTTGCGCTGATGGTGGTCACATTTTTGCAGGTTTCTTCTGTTTGATTGGGCTAAATAACCTTGTTTACAAAGATGCAGCAGTTGAATCCATCTAAATATTGAAAAAAAAGAATGTTTTCATCACTCCATAGGGAGAAAAATGCGCTCTGTATTACAGCATCACTCTCAATCTCCCTTTATCACTTTCTCATCTATGCTAATCCCCTCCCTCCCTCTGTCTATAGAAATAGACACTGCAGTTCTGCAGCGGAGTTAAATCTGCTGACTGCACTATCAGCGAACGTCTCCACTCCAGCTTCCCCAGAGGCAGCTGAATTAAGATGTTAGTGAGCCATCCGCCATTTGTGGTGCATCGGTCAGGTTTAGGGGAAGCCAGGAGTTGCACGGTGAGACTAAAATCATTGAACGGATGGCTGGAAGGAGGTGAAATGGCAGGGGACATTATTCATTTGGATTAGGAGATTTAATTGGCCTGGGTGAAACAAAGGCAAAATAAAAAAAAATAGAAAAAAGAAGCCCTGTGAGCATCAAATTTGTCTTATGAGCTGCAACAAAGACCTGGTCAACCTATTAAAGGAGAAGAGAGGAAGAGTGGAGGAGGAAGAAAGGAGGAGAGGAAGGGCCATGTTGTTCCATGTTGCCTCTCTGGTTCCAGCAGCAGCAGAACCATTCTCTCTGTGTTCCTGATGTGCGCTCCTCATTATGCAAAGAGGAGTCCCACAGAGTTTCGTTCCAAAAGTGCTGCTTTAACAGCGCTCAGAGAGGCGTAAAGGCACCCAGGAGGCGCAAAATGTGAAAAAATCACAAATAAACAGGGCAATGGTGGCATAGAGCGACAAAGACACTCACAGGATGTTGTTTAAATGTAGCATCGCTCAGATTTTTATCATTTTCAAGGTTATTATATAGTCTTGTGTTTAAAAAGATGTGTTTCATATTCCATATATTTCTGTTTTGGTCTGAGTGGCAGTGAACTCCAGTTTAACACTGGGCCGACCGCATTACAGTGAAATTTGTCTTCTTATCTGCAATGAAGATGAATAAGCCTATATTCCAGACTCCGACCCAACGAATGCAAAGTGCAGTTCGGTCGGCCCCGTGCACAGCTGAGGATAATCAATTCAAAGGGGAACGAAAGACGATTTCTGCCGTGGCACGGTTTGACTTTCTCACAATAGTTTGGGGGGAAATAGCCCCCTGTTCAGGCTATTTAATTTCTGGTTTGAATGAGCCACATCTGGGAAGGTGGAATAAGATGCACCGTTGAATCTCAGTCAAAAAGCGATCAATGTGCAAATGCCTGCAAAAATGTCTACCTCTGTCTTTAAAGGTCTGGTTCAGTCTGTTGTGTATTCATCTTTGTATTAAAAGCAGCTGTGGTGGTGTATTGCGGGAAAAAGGTTGCGAGGTGCGGAAGCACTTGACATTATAAAAGATTAACAGAACGGAGCCCTGCATGAATTGTTGCATCAGTTTTTAACGTGGCTGCTGAGAGGAAAAGAGGCACGCTGTGGACACCACGCAGCGAGGAAGAGTAACATCTGAAGTGGCAGAAGATGCAAGACTAAAGAATTTAATTAGCCTGAAAATTTCCATAAGTGTTTATGTTATTATTGCAATTGCATAAAAAGGAGTTTTCTGTTTAATCTCAGCAATAATGCGGAATACACACTGATGTCTCTTAAGGTCCTGCTAGTTGTTTTTCTCATTACTGTAATTCATTTATGCTGTGTTTTTTCTGCTTTTGCTTCTTTTCTGCTTTTCCTATGAAATTCTGTTATTTTTTTCTTTGCAAACTCTTTCCATGTAAAGAATTTTTGCCAGTGTCTAAGTCACATTATGTCAAGGATGAAAAGACGTTCTCTGCAAATGAAAAGAGCCATGAAGAGAAGAAGAGACAAGAGAAGGAATCAGCACGTCGCTTGTGTTTTATAATTAAAACAACCAAATCTGAAAAATTAGGGACATTCAAAAGAGTTTGATTGAGGTCAAGGTTCAGATGTTTTTCTTGATTAATTTCTGCTGTAACTCAAAAAAGTGGTATTAATGTCTGTATAAAGATATATAAATGCACCAACATAACATTGGATACACAGAAATTATGCAAAGTTATTATTATTAGCTGCTTAAAATCCAAACTTTCTGATTTAAATGGGTTTGTTCAGCTCATATGTCCTCATTAGCCAGAGTTCAGGCAAACGTAGTCTGTCTGCTTGAAATCCCCTCCGTCTACAGCTGCTATTTAAGTTGTCATTATGCAGTTTTCATCAAATGCTCTCTATCACCCACATACCATATGCAAAATATATCAAGTGGGAGGATGTTTTGAATCAAGATGCCCACTCCTTTCTGGTTGCAACAACACAGATTTGTGCAGGTGGGCATAATAAATTTCTGAAATTGACAAAAGAGACAAATGCTGAGATTGTTCAGCTCTCAATTTCTGCTTGGACAACACAAGTGAGTCATATTTTTATGTCTTCAAGGCGCTTTTACATGATAATTTAGTGGTAAATTAGTAGGATTACAAATTAGAGGGATGCATCTTTATTTTGTGCAAAGAATTTGAGTGACATTAGGTTCAGTCAGATACATCATGCTCAGTATTCCACTGCGCTCTGCTGGTGATGTATTACTAGTACAGATTATGTAGCAATGAGCCACAACATTAAACCCATTAACTCATGATATGAATTATAATTAGCATCATCATGGCACAATATTAAAATGCAATAATGGCCTAGGAAATTTTTACCTTCTGGCATCTAAGCAGATGTTACTTAAAATACAAAAAAAGTTAAAATAAAATAATTTAAAAAAAAAAATATCATTGCAAACCACTTATGAACCTTTGGTGGGGTTAGTTACAGGGCATAGAAGGGTCCAGTGAATGCATCAGAAGCAGGAGTCGATCAGACACCCGGCTCCCTGACTGGACCCAGAGATGCTGATGAATGGTGCAAGGATCATCCTTCAAAGGTTCTAATCCATGCCCTCAATATGGAATGTAGAAACAAATAGAAAGACTATTCCTTTTCAGGCCTTCATATGTATATTCCGTAAATCCAGATAGTTGATTGTTGCATATGAACGATTAAAGTCACCATAATTAAGACATTCAAGCTTTCAAAAAAAAACTATATATGACAGGTCTGCATTTTCTCTTCCAAACTCGCCAGGCCAACATAATACAGTGTTGTGCTATTTTGAGTAACATGTTTGTGTACGTTTGCCTGCCATAGACTGAAAAAAATTAAAAGCCCCTTTTTAAACCTAAAAAGGGGCTTGTATTTATGTATTTATTTTATTTTATTATTTTTTTTACATGCAATACTGCCCTTCACCTCCTGCATTCCGGGGACTAACAGGGAAAGGAAGGGGAGGGGGATGCTTCAGCATCACTTCCTGGTTGGAGCGTACTCGTCTCTTATTGGACGAGAGGCGTCACCAGCCTCCACGCTGATTTCCCGCGAACTCGCGCCCTGTCTAGCTGTTTGCTAGGAGATGCGCAGAGAGCCGAGCCAAGGTGTTGTGATCCTCTCACGCGTTCTACGGAAAAGGCCATTAAAGTCGCTCACATGGCGAAGCAAAGCTCCCTCTTCAATTTTTTCACTAAGTCTCCACCGCCGGTTTCGAAGTCAAAGCCGAGTCCTTCGCCCACCGAAGCAGATCTGCCTTCTTCTATAGCGAAGTCCAACTCGTCTCCGAAAGAGCAAGCTAAAGAGACACCGCAACAGAAGAAAGCAAAGACCACAAGTGGTACACCGAAGAACAACCCCAAACCTGCGAAACTGGGACTCAACAGGCTGTTTAGTGACGAGGCCCCAGCAGCGAAACAACAGTAAGTCATCCCTGGTAGCAGGGGGCCCGTGTAATTCCAGGAAATACGTTTCAATAGATTAAACGCCGTAAATACCGTTGTTTAATTGCTCACGCTTGTTTCTTAGTCTGTAACTTAACGGGTGAGATGTCAGGTGCAGTTTTTATTGTTGTCCAGCACAAACAGCGCGATTAGCGTCATGTTAGTGCAGCTTTGCTAGTGTCTAACTTCGCAGACATGGCGTGTCCGATAGTAACGATTACAGGTCACCGTTTTCCAGATGACCACAATTTCAAAATTTCCTCTACGACAGACTATCCTTTAGGAGGAATTAGCCGGCTAAATTTTAAGAAAATTTTCAGTCTCGCCCAGCTGCTAACAATCTGCCAATAATAATCTGCCATTTTAAATCTGACCTCAGATGTTACCAGGTGACACTTAATAATTAGTAATTGATTGGGGGATTTTTTCTTTTTCTTTTTTTTTTAACCTCGTTCTCAACAGCTCCCAGGGCCTATTCAGCGCTGGTGCCCTCGTGTGGGCAAAACTGGAAGGTCACCCCTGGTGGCCGTGCATGGTGGTACCTCAGCCTCTAAGTGGACAGCAGATGAGGGGCCGTGGTCGGGACCAGCGCATACATGTCCATTTCTTTGATGAACCTCCTACGAGGGGATGGGTCAGCACCAAATACGTCAGAGAGTACCAAGGTTGTATAAAATTAGAGCTGTTCTTGATGTTAAAAACCTCAGAATATTGACCAAATAGGCTGCTGATGTTAGATGTGCCATCTTGTGTTTTCTGTTCTGCAGGGTCTGGCAGCAGCGATGTAAAACCAGGAGGTGTTTTCTTTTGTGGAAAACCTGTAATCCAACAGGCAATGAAGCTTGCTGATCAGGCTATGTCTGACAGCCCTGAAAAAAGGTTGAAAATGCCTATTTGTATGGATTTGTCTGATGAAGAGGATGAAGAAGAAATAATGGAGGTGAAATATTTAGCTTAATTGCTAATTGTTACAATAAGTTATTGTTTAACAATGAGTTATTATCACCTTTTTTTTCCCTCCAGTAGTAAGCAGAATGCTTGACGTGGCATGTGCTTTAGATGTTTTGTTTTATATGTTTCCCCAGGTTGACAAGTCAACCCTTACTGATGAAGAGACTACTGAAGAAGAACATGAAACTGAGAAAGAAAAGTCGGCCAAAGGCACTCGACAATCGTCCCGTGCTTCAGCACTCCAGGGAAATAAGCCCAAGAGGCGGCGCATAATCGAAGCCTCGGATAGTGACGAATCCGATGATGAATTCAAACCGGAACAAGCTGCATCCAGCAGTGAGGATGAGGAGGAAGAAGCGACAATCAGCAGCGAAGAAGGGGAACCGTCGCAGGAGACAGAAGAGGACAGCCCAGTTAAGCCTACGAAGCGCAAACGAGCCGCAGTCAAGCCAGCGCCTGCAAAGGCCAAGGTCCCGCTCACTCCCTCCAATCCACCCAAACGAGCCCCAGCGGCAGTTTCGGCCGACACAAAGTCTCGTTTGTCAGCGTTCTCCGCGCCTGAAAGTAAAGACAGTCAGGTGAACGGATCAGGCACGGGTGGGGACGCCACAGTTTGGGACCACGAGAAGCTGGACTGGCTGCAGGACGGCAGGAGGAAAGACGGTGGGAGGCGTCGCCAGACTGACGAAGGCTACGACCCCACCACCTTGTACGTGCCGGAAGACTTCCTAAACAGAGTCACCCCGGGCATGCGGCGCTGGTGGCAGCTCAAGTCAAAGATGCTCGATACCGTCATTTTCTACAAGGTCGGCAAGTTTTACGAGCTCTACCACATGGATGCAGTGGTTGGCGTCAACGAGCTGGGGCTGACTTTCATGAAGGGCACGTGGGCGCACTCGGGCTTTCCGGAGATCGGCTTTGGACGGTTCTCAGATGGGCTGGTCCAGAAAGGCTACAAGGTGGCTCGAGTGGAGCAAACGGAGACTCCAGAGATGATGGAAGCGCGCTGCAAGGCCATGGCCAAGCCCACCAAGTTCGACCGTGTGGTCAGGAGAGAGGTGTGCCGGATCATCACCCGCGGCACCCAGACCTACAGCGTGTTGGACGGCGCTCCGTCCGAGTGCCAGAGCAGGTTTCTGCTCAGTCTGAAGGAGAAGGCGGAGGAGGAAAGCTCCGGGCGAAGCCGCACCTACGGCGTCTGCTTTGTCGACACCTCCGTAGGCTGTTTTCACGTGGGCCAGTTTGCGGACGACCGCCACTGCTCGCGCCTGCGCACCCTGATCGCCCACTATTCCCCCGCTGAAGTGCTTTTTGAAAAGGGGAACCCGTCTGTGGAAACGCGCAAAATCCTGAAGGCGTCTCTGTCCTCTGCTCTTCAGGAAGGGCTCAATGCTGGTGCCCAGTTCTGGGATGCTCAGAAGACCCTGAAAACCTTTTCAGAGGAGGATTACTTTAGAGAAGTTGCTGATAAAGATCAGACAACAGGCAGCAACGTTCTTCCGCCTCTTCTGAAGCAGATGACCTCTGAGAGCGACTCACTGGGCCTGACTCCCAAAGACGGCTATGAACTTGCCCTGTCAGCACTGGGCGCCTGCGTTTTCTACCTGAAAAAGTGCCTGGTGGATCAGGAGCTCCTGTCAATGGCCAACTTTGAAGAGTATGTGCCAGTCGATGTCCAGATGGAGAAAGCCGCCGGAGCGGCCAGTGTCTTTGCCCAGACTCGTCAGAGGATGGTTGTCGATGGAGTCACTCTGGCAAACTTGGAAATCTTTCAGAACGGCTGTGGAGGAGCAGAGGGGACGTTGCTTGAGCGCTTGGACACCTGCTCTACCCCGTTTGGAAAGAGGCTGCTGAAGCAGTGGCTGTGCGCTCCCCTTTGTAACCCCTCGTCCATTAAAGATCGGCTGGACGCGGTGGAGGACCTGATGGGACTTCAGGCCCAGGCCGGCGAGGTTTCAGACCTGCTAAAGAAGCTTCCGGATTTAGAGCGCCTGCTGAGCAAGATCCACAGCATCGGCAGCCCTCTGAAGGGCCAGGATCACCCCGACAGCCGAGCAGTCCTGTACGAAGAGGTCACCTACAGCAAGCGCAAGATAGCCGACTTCCTGTCAGCGCTGGAGGGCTTCCAAACGATGCAGCAGATCATCTCCCTGCTCGCTCCCGTCTCGGGTGACTGCCAGTCCACACTGCTCCGTCAGGTCATCAGTGTGAAAAGTGAGAGAGACGGGCTCTTTCCGGACCTTTCTGTCGAGCTCAGGCGCTGGGAAACGGCCTTCGACCACCGGAAAGCCCGCAACACCGGCGTCATAACTCCGAAAGCCGGCTTCGACCCCGAGTACGACCAGGCCCTGGCTGGGATCAAGACCCGCGAAGGGGAGCTGAACGATTACTTGGACAGGCAGAAGAAGAGGCTCGGCTGTAAAAACATGGCCTACTGGGGAACGGGCCGGAACCGCTACCAAATGGAGGTGCCCGACAGCGTCCCGGAAAGGAACCTTCCCCAGGAGTACGAAGTGAAGTCCACCAAGAAGGGCTGGAAGCGTTACGTAACAAAGGAGACAGAGCGGCTCTTCTCTGAGCTGCAGGGCTTCGAGGAGAAGAGAGACGCTGCGCTGAAGGACTGCATGAGGAGGCTGTTCTACAACTTTGACAAGAACTACAAGGACTGGAAGACTGCTGTGGAGTGCATGGCCGTGCTTGGTAATCACGCACGCTGTGCTCTTCTTCCTACATTACTGGAGCAGTTACATTTAATGTGTCTTTTGTGTTCACAAGTGTAATAACATCTCATATTTCTGAAAGCGTGAGCTCCGCAGGTGTCTGACCCAGATGATGCCCCGTAGATTCCACTGATAGGCTTGCACAGTGTGTTCTGCACTGCAGAGATGCACCAGTCTGAGAAGAAATCCATCTCTTGCTTGTTTTACAAGGAAGTCAAATGATTTGAGGCTCCTCTCGAAATGTTTTCCAGACGTGTTGCTGGCCTTCTCACGCTACAGTCAAGGTGGAGATGGTCCAATGGCCCGACCAGAGGTGGCACTGCCCCAGAGGGACCGAGTGCCCTTCTTAGAGCTCACTGGGTCCCGCCATCCCTGCGTCACCAAGACCTTTTTCGGCGACGACTTCATCCCTAATGACATATTCATTGGCTGTCCGGGCAGCAGCGAAGAGGAAGAGGAGAAAGGTGATGCCACCTGCGTCCTCGTCACAGGCCCAAACATGGGCGGGAAGTCTACTCTGATGAGACAGGTGAGTCAAAGAAACGGACCCTCTGCAGCTAATCAACATTTCCATCTGAAATCAAACCGGCAGCCCGTATGAGTGCAATCAGATGTTAGATTGAGGCGCTGCGCTGCCATCTTTGTCCTCAGTGTGGCCTGGTGATCATCTTAGCACAGCTGGGTTGTTACGTGCCTGCTGAGGGACTGCGCTTCACGCCGGTCGACAGAGTCTTCACTCGGCTGGGAGCCTCAGATCGCATCTTGGCTGGTATCCGTCCACGCTTTCTTGTGCGTCTAACGATTATTGTGGACTTTTTAACCTGCGTTGTTTGTCGTGCGTGTTTGTAGGAGAGAGTACTTTCTTTGTGGAGCTCAGCGAGACTGCAAGCATCTTGCGCCACGCCACCAAGCACTCCCTGGTGCTCCTGGACGAATTGGGTAAGTTTGTTGGCGTTTATGTCGAAAGAGAAAAGCAGACGCAGTCCTGTTGTAGTTCTTGTGGCGTCTCATCTTGTGGCTGCGTGTTCCGCAGGGAGGGGCACAGCTACGTATGACGGCACAGCAATCGCCAGCGCTGTGGTGAAGGAGCTCGCCGAGAGGATCTGCTGCCGCACACTCTTCTCCACACACTACCACTCACTGGTGGAGGACTACGCCAAAAGCCACGCCGTGAGGCTGGGCCACATGGTGAGTAGAGCAGCACAGCGAGGAACCCTCTGCAAGGCTGCGTGCACTTGCTCACGGTCACTCGATAAAAGGTTTGCTTGATTTTTAACCTCGTCTCACTGGGTGACTGTTTAGTGCACATAAAGCAAGTGCTGTGTCCCCCTTAGGCTTGTATGGTGGAGAACGAATGTGAGGATCCCAGTCAGGAGACCATAACCTTCCTCTACAAGTTCATCTCCGGTGCCTGTCCCAAGAGCTACGGCTTCAACGCTGCTCGACTGGCCAACCTGCCAGAAGAGGTCATTCAGTGCGGCCACGAGAAGGCCAGGGAGTTTGAGCGGAGCACCACCAGCCTCCGACTGTTCAGGTATGCCCTCTGCGCGTTCTCCCGCCGCCGCAGCTCACTTTAGTCCCCGCATGTCTGGATTCCACGGTAATCGATGCAATCTTCTCCCTCACGCAGGAAGATTTGCCAGTTTGTTGAAGACGCGACGCTGGACAAAACGTACTTCACTTCACTGCTTCAGATGCCCAACGTGTAGTCTGTAGACATACTGTACATTGTTCTCATTTTGTTTTTCAGCGTGTTAGGAAAAAAAAAACACTACTGTGATGATCTAATAAAGTTTATTTTTAAAAAATGACAATGTTTCATCTAAGAAATTAAACCCCTTTAATTCACGCTAGCGCCTACGTAACGGTTATTGAATACTTCACAATATATTAAGTCTAGATGTTATGATACATGCATACATTTCAGTCTGTATGAGAACCCACAATCACCAGTACACATGAAGGGGGAGGAGGGGGTAATGAAACCATATAGTGCTGTAGATAGATACTTGTCTCAGCTTCAGTAGAGTAAAAGCTTTATAGATTCTCCAACAAGATTGAGAAACAAAGCCCAAAAATACCACTAAACTTGCTTTCACAAGACTCTTTTTAAAGTGAAAAATGACTAGCAGAAAAGAAAGCAAGAACACGGATTATTACACACGTGTATGACGGATCACTGATGTGCCACAGAAGGTCTGACCATTTAAAGCTCTTTGGACATTTCCCAAAAATGCAATAAGTGCATCATTTTCAACAAACAATCCAATTCTGAACAGATACAGAGACGTCCCGAATGCTCACAGGACAAAAGATGCATAGATTCAAAATGCTTGCAGCTAAGACGGGACAACATTTAACTGCTACTGCAAACAAAAGAGGCTACATGAGACTTGTGAAGCACATTTCAGTGTATTTTTCTGCACTGTAAAATGAGTCAACGTTGCTGGAGAAAATGTTTAGTGTTTTCCTCTTTTCTCTGATCTCTTTCACAGAAAGAAGTTAGATACTGCGACATGTATAATTACAGCAATTCTAGGATATAATAACCAAAATTTTAAACACATTTAATAAAATAAAGACATTCAAGTACAGTAAGATTTTTGCATGAAAATACAAAACTACACAAAAAAGCATTAAAATCAAATCTCAACAGTTTTGAGAAAAAAAAAGCTGAAGTGCTAGGTAATTTTCCCGTACTTGTCATACGAGCACGTCGGTTGCCCGGTGATGGAAGCATTGTTAAATCAAGGGCCGGACCCTCCTTGTGAGGGAAGTTATGCCCTCTGACGAGACTGCCCGATCTGTACATTAGTGCAGCCTCGTTCTCAAAGCAGATAAGCCTCAGTGGCCTTTTGTCCATCTCATTCTGCTTTCACTTACTCCTCCGAACCAACATACCCACAAACCCTGAGTCAGCTGCTCCTGCGTCCCATTGGTGTCACCTTGTTGTTACTCAACTTAAAAAAAACAAAAAAAAGTAAAATGCCGGGCATCCGTAGTCACGCTTTCTTTTTTTTTTACCTCTCTTTTTAGCATATTCACATCTTTTATTTAAAAGTTACTGTATCTGCTGTCAAAAAAAAAACAAAAAAACCTACTGCAGTTTCCTCCACCACTGCACAATGTAAAACAGTCTTGTGTCCATTGCAGCTGAAGCACTGGAGGACCTGGCGTGTCCAGCTCAGTTGTGCTGCAGTGTATTAGACTCTATAGGAGGAGCGGAGTCATACAGTGTGTCTGTGTCGTGGGTCGGCTCTCCAGCTAACGTGCAAGGGTTCGATAGCGTCCCTGCACCGCAGTCACAGAAGAATCTGCAGGTCAGAGTTTAAAAAAACCCCAACTTATTACATCTTTTTATCGCAAGCGCCATTGCTTATGTTCACATTCGTTCACATTACAGCATTTTAATGTTTAATTTTTCAAGTAACATGAACCAATCAGACCGACCTGTCATGCCTGATGAACTCCACGTCGTGTCCCTGATGACACTTCTTGATGCAGTTCACACAGATGGCGTTGCGGTCTGTCGTGTTACAGGTGTGACACCTGTGGGAACGTGCATTTTGTTTTGTTTAACCAACGTAACAGAGCTGCAAACATCCAGCTTTGGTGCGAGTATACTTTCAAAGATTACCTGTAAAAATCATGCATTGGGTAGCTGGTGTAGCTTGAAATCTTGTACAGGCACTGACCTCTGCTCACAGCCTTTTCAATGGCATCTTGATTGTTCATTATTCTGTTATCTGGTGCAGAGATGGCAGAGAGGGGTCAGTGACGTGTCAGGAATCGTGCACTTCAAAAAATACTAACGTCTTCTTGAGTACCTTTCATTGTAACATTGACACCAGATGCAAGAAATAAGCCCCCGAAGCGGTTGTTGAAGATCTGATTGCCCTCAAGCGTTGCTGTGGCGTGGTTGGTGATCTCAATACCTTGAAATAAAATCAAAATAGCATTACAACAATTTCAAATATAATAACAGTTATAGTAACCAGTTTTAGTTGGAACTGAAACTGGTTCCAGTTATAAATTTGAATTGTGCAGGCATGCCCCACCTGCAGCGAAGCCATCAAATATTCTGTTTTTCCGAAGTACTGGGTGACTGTTGGTGCTTATTAGCACGCCTGCCTGGGCGTTTCTGAAGATGTCATTTTCTTCTAACAAACCTGAGAACAGAAGTCATGCTCAGAGACTGGGAGATATGAAGTCTTTTGAAGGAGGACTTGCACTCTGGGAGCTACCTCTTCCTCCGTTGAATATACAGATGCCGCCATCTCTGCCGTCATGGATCTTATTCCTTCGCAGGGTGGGGTTGCTGTCTGTCTTGATCCACACTCCGGCCATGGCGTTGTCAAAGATTTCATTGTCCTCGATGAAACCCAAGCCTTAAACACATTCAAAGTTCATAATTAACAAAAGAAGAGGCATGGACAAGTGGGAAAAAACGATAACTGAAGCTCTGCAAGAAACGCATTTCCTTCTCTCACCAGAGTTATAAACTAAAATGCCTCCGTTCTGGCCTCCCCAGATCTTGTTGCGCCTAATCTTAGGATTGCTGCCAGTTCTAACCAAAAAAAACAAAACAAAAACATATATTACAGGAGTGATGAATGATTCACCATTAACAGTCAGTTCAGTTCACAGCAACACTCGAGATTCTCCACTAAAAGACTCATTTATCTGGTCTGTGTCTGAGCTTCAAACTTTCATGTCAGTGTCTTACAGACCTAATTTGAACTCCAGAGTACATGTGATTGTAGATGTCATTATCTTCCAAAACTCCATGGCCATTGTCATAGAAGTAGACCCCGACCTGTGAAAACACGCACACATTCGTTCATTCCTGTCTGCAAGTTATTACATTGTAGCGCCATCGGACATTTCTTTCTCCTCACCGATTGTGTGTCGGGCCTAAAGTCTTACCTGCTTCCCGCTGTGTATCCTGTTCCTCCTCAGGACTGGTGTGCTGCCTGTTGTCACCCACACTCCTGCCAGCGTGTTGCTGTACACCTCGTTCTCCTCTATGACGCCTTGTCCTTTTTCGTGCTGCAGAACACAGAGCCACTGTACCTCACCGCTCGCTTTCTGTCTTACGTCTTCGGTAAATGCCACCATGATTTAGGAAGTAAATTATATACACACAATCTCTTTGGACAGACTCACCACATATATTCCACCGTGTTGGCCATCGTGGATCTTGTTGTGTCTGACAATGGGACAACTATTTGTCCTGATCTGGATTCCTGCCAGGGCGTTGCCGTAGATGTCATTTCCTTCGATGAGGCCTCTGCCGTCGCCAAATATATAAACACCGCCCTGGTTGCCGTTAAAAATGGCGTTGCCCCTGGAAACGCAACGAAACACATTTTAGAACACACCAGTGTCTCATTTGCTGCTCCGTATTGGACCATGGGGCCACACTGACCTTATTGTGGGATCGCTGTTGGATGTGATCCACACCCCAGCAAAGTTATTGGCAAAGATCTTATTTTCAATGAACTGGCCGCGACCCTTTTCGTGCACGTAGATGCCACCGGTTTGACCGTGATGGATCTCGCAGCGAACCACAGTTGGATTGGCGTACGCCTTCACCTCAAAGCCGGCTATACGGTTCCTGTGGATGTTGCAGCTTTCGAAATAGCCCTGAGGAAGGACAGGAAGACAAAACAACATTTTCAATCTACGTCAACAGATGTTCTGATGCTTCGTTCTAAGTCCACAGGAATGTATGACACTGCAGCGTGAAGAGGCAGGAAGTTGTAGCTTACCATGCCGTGGTCAAACGTGAAAACGCCCACATCTCTGCCGTGATGGATGTGGTTCCGCCTGATGATTGGGTTGCCATGGTTTTTCACCCAGATCCCAGCCAGAGCATTGTTCGAGATCTCGTTGTCTTCATAAATTCCCTGAATGACAAAAATGGTTACGTTTCATGTTTTTATTAAACAAGGTTTTATTATTCTGGCCCAATGTAACTTTTCTAGGACTGTGACCAAAGTTGTGCATTGCTGCAGAACAAAAAAGGGTGTTTCTGTAGTGAAGTCTGGTATTGTGGTGCTTAGGGGGTTACTCACAATGACACATTTATTCAGATATTTGCTTAGTATTTAAACAACATGAATCAATTGTGTGTGTGTGTGTGTGTGTGCGTGTGCGTGTGTGTGTGTGTGTGTGTGTGTGTGTGTGTGTGTGTGTGTGTGTGTGTGTGTGTGTGTGTGTGAAGTACCTGTGCATGGTCGGTAATGTAAAGGCCGACATTTTCACAGTCACTGATATTGCAGTTCTTTATTGTGGGACACGCCCCCTGACCGCTGACACAGACAGCTGAACCCACTGAAAGCATCAAAGTTGGGATCCATTATTAGAATAACATCCACAATTTAGATCCCATTTTATTCAGCTTGCGTAGATCATGAATTCAGTTTTGTGCCCGATGATGGGCGATGAAGGAAACAGAAAGATTTACCCGTGCACGTGCTGCGGATGATGCAGTGGTCGATGATGGGACTGCAGTTGACCGTAATCTCTAAGCAGTGGTGTGCGTTGTGGTGCTGGGCAGATTTATCATCAGGGTTGAACTGCGGGAGAGACACAGACAGATTTAGGAGGTTTTTTCAAATGCGGATCCATCTTTATCTAAAACATGAAAACAAGCTCTTCTCACCCTAATTGTCATGAATCCAACGTAGGCATCTTCTGAGCCTTCCATGAATACAAATGTGGAATCTCTGGTGTTCTCAATGATGACTTTCTCTGCAACTTTTCCAGGAGCTACAAAAAAAAGTCTAAATCAGAGACCAGACCAAAAACCCGAAGATGGAAGTAACAACAATCACGACTTAGACACTGACCAGCTCCGATCATTGTGATGGGCGACTCGATGTAGATCCACTCATCTGTGTAGATGCCAGAGTGGACAAAGATCAGGCCGTCGAAGTGTGGCTCCTGACCTCCTCCCAGTGCGTCTTCGATGGTGTCGTAATACTAAAGAAAATTCCAGTAGACCACCGTGAGGAGAGTATTAAAACGAAAAAGAGGACAAAAACAGCCTGCAAAGCCATGACTTACAAACATGTTATCTCTCCCTTTGTATCTGGCAGGATTACTGTAGAAGTGTTCCGCAAAGCCTGGCTTAACATGGGCGCCTTTATACTGGAAATGACAAACATATGCTCAGAGCAATGACAGATATAAAAACTACTTGCATGACAAAAATGAATGGTCTCCATACCAACTGCTGAAAACTTTCCTTCCATGGGTTTGGCTGCTCATACTCCTCTGGATTGATCTGGTAGAACTTCCCAGCCTCAGGGTGCATCATGGGTCGTGTGTATTCAAAAACTTCCATGTAAAGCCTCTTCCTGAATTGTAGAAAACACAAACTTTTTAAGAGATTTATTACTGCTCCTTCCACTTCAATCGTCATTAAAAACAAAAGGGATGCATTGAGAATATCAATAGTTATTGTTATTGTAAAGATAAAATATTTTTCAGAATAAAAAAAAGTACAACTGTGCGCAAAAAAACAGCCATGGTCTTACCAGAGGATTGGGTCATTAGCCAGCTCACTAAAGCGCTTGCACACACACGCTGCACGGCACAAGTCCTGCTCCAGCAGGTATGAGAAGATCTTTAGCACAACTTCATCTGGAAGCTTCTCCTGCAAATACTGCTCTGCAGGAGCTGCTGAATTTGGACCACAAAGACAAAAAAAGGAATCAACAGCAATATTATATGAAGAATGACAGGCATTTCTTAAACTGAGGCAGAATATATTCCTGTAAATCATGAAGCTTCAATCCAAATAAAATACCAACCCACACATCGCCCCCTCGTATTTCATGTAGAAACTTTTCAGCCACATCTCAAATTACCTGGTAAGTCTTGGCATTTTCCTGTCACTCTGGGGCGCTTAGGTCGGTGCCCAAAATTTTCTGTGGTTGAAGTTGAAGCCCCCTATAATAAGGGGAAGAGACATTTGAACCCAAAGTGTTTTGGTATGAAGAGGAGATCATTTGAAAGTTTACAGCAAACTTACCTCCATGTTTGTCTTCGTTGGGCACACTGTTCTCTTGGGTAGAGACTTTCTTCTAAGTTGGTAGGGACTGTTCTGAGCTCCTGGACCAGATTCTTCTGCAACCATATCTGCAGGAACGTCCTCATCTGCAAATGGAATAGAATAAAAAGGGACTTATGTCATATGCAATGACATCTCAATATAATTATCATGTGTACATTTGAATGACACAAATCTGCACTAATTTTTTTTTTAGTAACACAACACACCAAGTTGTAGTTTTACTTACAAAAGAGGCAGTAATAATTGACCAGTCATATGTTATTATTATATTATATGTTATTCCAACTTTAAAAGATTTAAACCTTGAAATGATTATTCAAGTTATGCATGATTTGGGCTTGAACACAAACACAACAAACTGTCTGCTACATTGCATTATAGGAAAAAAGAATACCAGGAAAAAATCCTGAACTACTAAATCTACAAATCCTGCTGCCAAACCCAGACAACAAATAGTTGGTTTTTAATCATTTCAGTATACAACAAAAACTGGTAAGGGTAATGACAGTACAACCAAAATAACAATTCTGACCTGAGCTAGAAGAGAAGCTGAGCAGAGAAGTGTGTATGAGAGCCTTCACCATGTCATTGGTACATAGCTACATCAGATGGAAGATGCAAACTCTGCCTGTTGCTCTGGTTGCAGGAAAGCTCTCCTGGACTACTCTAACAGTAACCACTACAAACTCCGTTACACGGTGACACGGACCACAATGTCTTTGCTGGTGGAACAAATAACAAAATTATGGTCTAAATACAACACTAATGTGAGACTGCGGCCATTGTGCAATTCTTAAAACCCCCATCAATTTCAAGGGGGAAAATGGCAAAAAATCCAGACTATAATTTATGATCTTAAAGTTGGCCAAAAACGACAAATAATTAGTCTGGCCAACTGGAGATGGATTGATTATTATCTGATTATTATTGAATTATTATAAAACGAGTCTCGATTAAGATACACTTCTCCAATTAATTATTCTGCCAAAATCATCACGTTCTGGCTCCATTTGTCCGTTATCACCGTCACTACATCCAAACAAGTGTTGCCAATGAATTACTGATTGCAATTGAAATGACACAGAAGGAGACATCATGTCCATATGCACAAGAAGTCTACCCAAGAACACTGAATCAGATTCAGAAACCAAACTGGATTATTCCTGCCAAAATTGCTCAGACTGACTAGATGCCTGACACCGGCTTTGAGCCAAGGCAGCTATGGTTTCAGTGCTTCCCAGGCTAATGTTTACTTGGCTTAAAGATACGTCTGTTGTTAGACGACTGTAGGTAAAACAACAAAGCATAATGTGGCTGGTCATAACTGCCAGGTTATAAAATTAATGAAACGCACTATGCCAATGCTTTAAGAATTTAACTTTGCAAATGCAGTGAAACTAATTAAAAACAAAAAAGATGCAAAACGCAGATAAAACACCCTACAGTGCTAATAATAACAGCTAGTACATGCTAGCTTTAGTTAGCGTGCTATGACAACTGGCAAAACCAATTTGACTATCCTTCCCTGCGTACATGTGAATTAACCACGATTGATGGTAACGCCTCGTTTTCGATAATAATGCAACTATGGTTGTCAAAAAATAAAACTCGACGTGTGTACGGGGTGAGAAGAGTACAGGATAGCCGTCTCGGGGCAAAAATCACCCAAAACAAAGCGCGGCCTGTAAGCTATCGCATACTCCAAAGCCTCGGAGTTTCCTGAGTGCGCCGCGACTGTTAAAAACCACCCGTCCCTCATCGCGGTTGGACCAAAACAATTAACGTCACATTCCCACGAACTCTACATGCAAACAAACGTCAAAATCATCACAACGCACATCAAAATAGTTAAACCTGTTCAACCAAGAGCGCCTTCCCCACCGTTAAGCGCTTCTAACGATGGTTCGGCCGATCTTACCTCTTTCCTGGTGGTTCCTCTCCGGCTGCACCGGGCGCGGCCTCGACACTCGCCTGGGTCTTCTGCTAACGTTACTTGCTCTGACGGAGTTCATTTGGGGTGTTGGATATCTGGAAGAAACGTCGAAGCCTTCACAGCAGAAGAGGCGACTCGAAGGGCATCATCTATGTCTTTTTCTCCAGCATTGCACGATCTGCCATGTTTAGCCTTTGCTATTGAAAACGCACTGCTTTCTGTTGCCGTTCCTCCGCACTGGTGTTACGTCTTGCCCCGTTCGACTGAAGCAGGAGGAGCCATAACAGACAGACACGGTCCGTCAGGCCTCGGTCACATCACATGGGAGGACCTCTCACCCTCCGCGGCGGTCTATTCAACGGTGCCTGCTGGAGGGTAATCCTTTTACTTCTCAGTTATAATTTCAAGTACTGTACATTCATTTATTTTTGCCTGTTTAGAAAACTACAATAATAACTTGAGCTGATACAGACAACTGAAACATATTACCCCGTTTTAAATTATGTCAATTAACCCAGATTCTTATTTGCACAATGCGCAAATGGGATTTTTTTTTTAAAAAATCGGTAAATCAAGTCAGATAGATAATTTTAAGCAAAATAACCTAAAATTATCTTCTGATATTCATAATAATTAATCTATTATATCTTCCAGTAGACTTTAATGTTGGATTTGTTCAAAATATGTCAATAATACAGCTTTAACAATTTGATATTCAGTTGCAAGAAAACACTTTATACTTAGATATTAAGAAGACACCTCTGTCATCCTATTGCTTTATTCATCTCTGTGTTTCCCTTTTTTTAAATCTAACGGTCGAAAGTGGACTGTAACCTTTAAAATGCTTCATATCAACTGCCACAAACCCACAGAGTAAATGTGTGTAACTAAAGTGGCTTTGCGTTGTACTTTCAGTGCATGTTTTGTTGAACTGAACAGATAGTTTGAAATTTATGTCAATCTCTTCCTTGGTCATTTATAAGTAAAATGACGACGCTGACTCAAAGCAAACCAATTTAACCATGCCATAATGAATGCATATCTACTAAACACTGTTTTAAACTTTAACTGTGTCAACAATCTATCAAAAACAACGTTGGCAGGGTTGTAGTAAGCTTTGTGGAGATCACTGCGTACTGCAGTAATTAATAACTTAATTTGATGATTTTTAAAGATCACAATGTCGTGAGAACCTGCAATGTGCTGATGAAGAGATGTTCGCTTACATTGATAAATCATCAAAGTAGCTGCTCAAATATAAAAGTACATTTTTTACAGGCTTCAGGGTCGTCTCTGCCTGTGTGTGTGTGTGTGTGTGTGTGTGTGTGTGTGTGTGTGTGTGTGTGTGTG
>BJFM01001593.1:219167-242702 GCA_016586285.1 Arothron firmamentum
TGTGTGTGTGTGTGTGTGTGTGTGTGTGTGTGTGTGTGTGTGTGTGTGTGTGTGAAAATGTATCATGTTTGCTTGTTTAAAATTATTATAGCGTGTGCACCCCTTATGACATCTGCATTCTTTCTATACTGCTCACATGACACACACATACCACACCATGTCTTGTTAAAATGATTTGTTCAAGGCTTTTGCAAATTTAAAAAATGTTTTTTTACCCGTCAAAAAATGCGCATTTATCCATGAAAATGTACATGTATAGTGGTAAAGGGTGGTAAAGAGCCTTACAAACCATAAAAAAATTAAAAAAACCTTCACCAGCATATAAATTTCTAACTTGTTGGAAAGATCAGTTTGGCTAGAAATTAGAATGTACATTTCCAGCAAATTAAATTGTGCTTTATGATTAAACAAATCTGTTATTTTGTCACTTGGTGGTGCTATTATCACTTTGTATGTTTCCATATTAAAATTTACTCAATGTAAATCAGCATTAATGATATCATATTCAACACTATGATAATATAATTATGACATTATTCTTAATAATTAATTTAATTAAGATTTTTTTTTCTTTCTGATCTTGGGCAATAATGTAGTTGGTCACTAGATGGCTTCACATTGCTATGAATTTATTACATGCCTGCAACACGACTGTCACATGACATTTGACTGGTCTCTCTTCCTTGAATGGCAGATTAACACCTTGATTTCATACCTAATGTCTATTTTTAATCCTCAATTATTCTAAAATGATTTCTGCAGTATAATGATCCTAATTGAAAAAGCAAACTACAGTCCTGTGATGTTGCCATGATACAGCGCAATACAGAATTATTCTTTCTGTTAGATATCACATGTCTGTGATGTCATCATGATACTCAAATGAGCATAATTGATTAAGAGTGAATGAATAATGTCATCTACTTGCAGCAAAGAGTCAGTGAGCTGAGAGAATCTGGCAGCTACCTTTAGATGGCAGTGCTTTTGTATCCAGACTTCTGAGTTTATAATGCATCTATTTTTAAGATTTGGGTTTTTATCAATCTATACAGCAGTTTACTTTGATATTAGCTTGGTTGAGGGTACAATCAGCTCCATGTCTGACAGCAAACACATGTGATTTAGTTTGTGCCCAGTGACCTATAAATGTGATTGGCCTCAATTTAGAGTCAATATTTGTGATTAAATGTGTTCTCAAAGTGCAAGTTTTAGTGGGTTTTTTTAAACATCTGTTATTATAAATGAATAAATCCAATATGAAATAATAATAATTCAAGTAACCTGAGCAGCTGGAAAGTGCATTTGCGCTCTTAAAATCACATCCTCTGCTGATTTACAGTGGTTGGAGTCAGAGAAAGTGCTGCTTTTCTCACTTCATCTGTCTTTTTTAGTTCATACTGAGTCACCCTGTTCCTCTGAGAAAATAAACTACTTTACTCAAGCCCATAACACACAGAGCCTACTGCCAAGATATCTTTTGTTTTCAACACTGATCTGTTGGAGATATGACAGTAAAGCACATGTGTTGGCTTGGTAACCAATCCAGTATCCAGTGGCAACAGAGGTCTATTGAATGCGCTGTGTTTACTGGTGTGCCCACCACTCTCCTGTGTCATCAAGTCACAGAGGCATATCTCTATACCGGCGCTGAATAATGTCAGGCTTGTGCGAGGTGCATCGCAGGGGTTTAAGCTGCACGTGTGCACGTGTGCATGTGTGTGTAAGGGAGGGAGAGAGAGAGAGAGAGAGAGAGAGAGAGAGAGAGAGAGAGAGTGAGTGAGAGAGAACAGAGGGATACTGGGGAGGGTTCACCCCTGCACTGATTTTACAAATGCTCTTTGTGTTGAACGACTTAATGTACTGACCTGCAGGTGGTAGCACTCTCTGCACGTGTCACTTTCTCTGTCTATCCCTCTGTCTGTCTCTGTCTCTCTCTCTCTCTCTCTGTACACACACACACACACACACACACACACACACACACACACACACACACACACATACACACACACACACACACACACTCTAGTGGAAAATTGCAGAATGTGTTTTCAGGATTGGGTGCATCATTACATCCTCTCCACATCTGAAGGCATCTACTGTGTCAGAGGGAGGCAGACACAACAGGATAAGCGTCTTTGTCTCAGACTCCTGTCTGTCAGGGACTGCCCCCCCCAGCTTTCCTCTATTTGGGCGGCTGTTATAGAGAGGGCAGATGGCTCATTACCATAAATAGGACAGCAGAGAGAGTGAGCGAGTGAGGGGGGCCATGCACATCGACCGGCAGGACCAGTGCTGCCCCAAAAGAAGAAGAAGAAAAAAAAAAAACCAAGGAAATAGGAAGCCGTTGCTAGGAGAGAGGAAAGACAGCTTTATGGAGATACAAAGCTGATTCCCTAATACGATCTCATCTCACTCTCACCCCATCATTCCCTGCTCTGGGGAGCGAACCTCGAATCTGCCGGCCAGGGACAGATGGTCGATGGGCCCCACTGTCCCTACAGCTGGGCACAGTCGGACCTAACGGGGGCCAAATCACACCTTATCCCATCCAAAGCCATAAGACAGAAAATGCTGAAGCTCAGAAAACAACTAGAAATAGATCCACACTTGTTGCCCGCAGGAAACGTGTAGTTGTGCTGATGGCGTGTTAAGAGACGCATCAGCATTGAATAGATAGATAGATTGATAGCAGATAGATAGATGGATCGATAGTTAGATAGCAAGATAGCTAGATAGCTAGATAGCTAGATAGATAGATAGATAGATAGATAGATAGATACATACATACATACATACATACATACATACATACATACATACATACATACATACATACATACATACATACATACATACATACATACATATATATACAGATCGATTTTCCCTGGATTTTTATCATATAAAATGATTCATCTTGGTTGATTAGATGCGGGATAATGTGTGCGTCATCCTTGGGGAATCAAGGCGAAACGGTGGAGAAGCGATGGGGGAAAAGAAGAAAAGTAGCCAGAAAAGCAACGAGCAAAGCGTGGCAACAGCATGACAAGTAAGCAGAATAGAGGCGGTCCTGTATCACCTAGCCATCCGCCCTGGTTGCATAGGAACACGAGGGCCATGCGCACCCTGCAGACACACTCCTTTCCTCTCTCCTCAGCCACGCTTCATTACCCATGTTCAACCAGGCACACAGAAGCCCAGAACCACTTTCTCCACACTGCAGCCGCGTGTCAGCTCACAGCCACGCTCCTCGTGTACCCGGGTGGGGTCACTCTCTCTTCACATGCACCATGCACAGAACTATATAGGATTCTTACAGAATAGTTCCTATGTTTAGGGACCTTTTCTACCCCCCCTCAGTCTCCTGACAGATGGACTAGATGTTTTTGGATATAACAGAACCACTGTAACAGTGACAGGGGAGTGTGATTGCAGTTGCATTTGTGAGGCTTCTAAGCTGACAGTTTCCACATCGCTCACCTGTTAAACTGTAAAAAGGTGACAACTTTCTGGTTCATACTGTGGTTTTAAACCAAAAATGATGTATGTAACAGTCATATTTCAACAGAAATAATGATCTAGACAAGTACTGCATCTCTAGCTTATATAATTAACTATGCAGAGGTATTTTTGCATCTTGCAACCACACATGTTCATCCCTGCTGCTGGGAGAATATCTGCATCTCTCTATCCATGTCACCACCATCTATGGAGCTGGTCGTGCCAGACAATGTTACCGGACACAAGACCACTATTGTGCCACGAGATAAAGTGCGCTTGTAACGGATGCGAAGGAGGCGTGGAGGAGCGGCAAAGATAAGGGAGTGTCCAACAACAAAGCGGTGGCGTTGTGTCTCTGTTTACCATAAAGACATCAGACCAGGGCTCCTGCAGACATCTTGACTTCGCATAACGTCGGTGCTCTTTAAAATCACTGTCTCTGAGCCAGTTCTCTCCTTTATCCTCCTCCTACTTCAAAGTTAATTGACTACAAGTGTTCATTTGCCTGCGAGGAGGAGTCATTAAGGTTGAATAACAAAATTTAGCTTGGCGAGGGAGCAGCCAGGGATCAATGGGTTAATTCAATTGGCCCTTGCATGCAGTGTATTGTTTAGCTGGGCCATTTGAAGGCTTTTATATGAGAGGCACGCACTTTTTAGTGTTCTTAAATGTGTTAAAAGTGATAGCATGAATGCCAGCCAATAAAAAGTGAAAGCAACATTACTATAGGTGAGGGAATGATTAAAAAAAAGGAGCAAAGTTCAGGGCTGTGTCTTTGGCAGCAGGTAGATAAATACTGAAAAAGCTCTTTGACTCCTTGTGGGAAAGTCCTGTCAAAATGGCAATAAGCAGAAATGTTTCATCTGTTTCACATCAAATACAGAATCCCCCCCCCCTGTTTGTTATATTTATATCAAATGTTAAAGTTTGCCTGTTGCTGCCTGTCTATATTTTTTTACTTTTTGTTCAGTAATGACTGATTATTAAAACGAGCAGCTACATAAACAGTCTCGGATGGGTTAGCTCCTGTAAAATATTGTCCGTTGCTCCTCAGCAGGCGTAATCCTCTAAATTAACACTAGGCCTGTTTGTCTAAGCGTTGGTCCAGTTTAACCAGGACAAACAGACTGAATGAAAGGAGAATGACAGGATATTTGTTTGCCTGTTGAAAAGATCATTCCTCTGCCCTACACGCTGAGTATTTTATTGCCAGCGCATTAAAGATGCCACTTATCAACCGAGAGATAACAGACAGTCAACACGGCTGACACAATTCATGAGACCCGGTGAGCACAAAGGATAGTCAAACAAAGGCTTCTGTAGACAAACACAGTCTTCACACAGTCTTCAGTTGAGGATCACTAAAGGCAAAAGCTGCAAGGACCTCTGGGGAAACCAAACCTGGAGAACAAAGAAAGTGTTGCATCTGAAATAAGATGACCACTCCTTGTTGTGACAGTTAGATCTTATTTAGTCCCTTAAAAAATTTGAATACCCTCCTTTGTGCTGGGGAAAGTTTGTTAAATCATGTTGTAATTTTGAAGATTAGGCCTTTTCTCTCTTTTAGGGAATGTACGTCTATACTCCCATTCCAACAGCAGTTAAATCCTTGAAAAACAAGGGCAAAGATTTTATAACAGAGCCTATGCAGATTATGCTTGGTAAAGTGTGTTATACTGTTAAATAATCAGTCCATGCTACCTTCTGTTGAATAATAAGAGGATATCTTATGATAACGTGTCTCATGATACTGATAGATTTTTTTTTTAATACTCTAATTTTGTAACAAATGACATAAAATGCAAAAGTTTGGCAAAGTTCGAATTTAACAAACACTACAACTGTGTCTAGACCACTAAACAGACAGATCAAATTAAAAATATATATATTTTTAATCCTGTAGAGAAAATGTAAACAACCAATATATGTGAAAATACACATTTCTTCACAAAAAAGATGATAAAACAACAAAGGTTAGTGCAGAACTGAATTAATAGAAATGCTTGTTATTGAAACAATGCCAGAGACTGACTAATATATAAGTTCTTTTCAAAACCACAAACAATTCTTCTTGTATTTGGTTTCTTTTCCTTTTTTGTCTAAAGGGTCAGGATGTTAATCAGGTCTCAACAAAGGATAATGATGCACATTTCATGATAGGATGTGCACTGTGTATCAAGGAGCCAACATCTTCCTCCCTTATGCAGAAACACACAGCTGCAGGACAAAAAAAGAAAGAAAAAAGAAAGCAGAGTGAAAACAACAGTACGGATTGAATGAAGAGAGGTGTACAAACAAGGGTTGTCACTAATAGAGAGTTTTATGAGCTCCAGACCTGCTGAAATGGAGTGCCGTTCGTGTGCAGCGGCTCTTATCAGCGCGCTGGCAGCAGGGGAGGGCGTGAGCTTCGTAAAAACGGTCTGATTCATTTTCTGCATGAGAGGGTCTCACTGGGGCAGCATCAGACCAGTCAGTCCACACAGATTTATGGACCATTAAAGCAGCAGGCCTCCTGACCATTATATGCCACCATAGGCCGGCTGCTAAGACACGCTGCACCCTCACTGGAGCGGGATCTTCGGCCTTCGGGCAGGCTCCCTCATTGCTCATCTCTTCATCGGGAACACTTTTACTGCCTTATATAAGCTCCTCTCATCACCTGCTGTCCTATTTCTCTTCACCTCAGTGCCCTCTCACATGCTGTAAGCTGTTTACTGAAATCATACGCAGCTTTTGTTAACTAAATGCCCAAAGTCTTCTTTTTTTTTATGTTACTGTCATCATCACACAGAGCTAATCAGTCCCAAAAACTGCCCCATTAGCAACCAGGGAGGGCGGGATGCTATACTTCCCAGGAAATGCTCGGGTATCGTCCTGATGGTTGTCTGTAGGGCACGCTGTTTTAGCCTAACAGTTTTACAATCAGATTAGCACCGTCACAGGCTTGCTGACTAATGGGTATGTCTTTTCAAGGCAACCTCAATCAAGCATTTCCCAGCGATCCATCTTGTTGTCCTCTCTGGCCTTCCAGCCTCATTGTAAAAAAAAATAAAAAAACATCGGGGGGGACAGGAAAAACTGGGTCATAATTCTTTGTTGCGTATTTAATATTTACTGATGTTTTTTTTCCTCCTTTCAACACAATAGAATAGAATATGTTATATTGTCCCACAATGGGGAAATTGCAGTGTTCCAGCAGCATATATCAAGAAGGGTTTAGTGTAAATTGTAAGACACAAATAACTATAAAGGTAGTCCAGATTACGCTGGGGAAAAGCCTGTCTGTCCAGTTGAAATGAGAAAAACAAGGGTGTGTATGAATACCAGGGTAGTAGTGTTTGCAGCACAGGACACGTAGCAGGTATTTGGGTCCAGGCCTACAGAGTAAAAGCAAATAAAGAGGCTATGGGTTCAGACCACAGACAGCTACTCATGAATGCTCCTGAAATGGAGTGGCTGCATTGAGTACAATATCACCAAACTGTGAAAGTTACAGTTTGGTGTGAAGTTAGTTGGCCGATAAGGCTCAAATCAGATGAGGAAACACGTGACTTACTGGGTGTCCTGACGCATGATACAACCAATTCATGCAAATACAGTACTGTAAACGCGCAGTATTTAATATATTGTATCGTGACATTCAGGACAGGCAGCTCGTTTTGTGTCTTCATCACCCGACATTAGCCAGCATCCAGATTTTACACAGATCACGTTAGATCCTTTCATTATCGTTTACTCTGGGAGGGGCCCCGCTCAGGGTGCACTATCGTCATAAGGCTGGGTGTGGTGACACGTCCTTTCTCTCCGCCCCGAAGTGTTTGTATATCCCAAATACCGCGGGACCCGTCCGGTTCGATCTTGGTCACATTCTGGAATCAATTCATAATCCTCATCTCTAACACGTGACATTAAAGAAAACAACAAAAAGTTGATTCGTCGCCATATTTATCAGTCCGAGGTTAACTAAAGCAGCTGTGGATAAAAGTGAAAACACGCCGCGCCACGCAAAATAGGATGGCGTGCGCGTTCGCGGAGCTCCAGCGCTGCGGCAGTTGCCAGGGGAGATAGGAGGGGAGGGGTTTTGATTGGCTGAAGTGGCCCTGTTGCCATGACGACGGCAATGGGTTTGGTAGCGTGCGCTGTGTGATCTGCTGCGCGCTGCGTGTATGGAGGAAGCAGCTGCTGCTCTGATCTCTGACATTGTGCGAGACAGACGTCGGAATAAACTGCGCGCAGACGTGTCTTTAAACACATCGCACCGAGGCACACCGTGCATGATTGTGAGTATTTTTTCCAAGTCCTTTCATTTTTTAAACCTTTTTTTCGGCGATTAAACGTTGTCCGGCAGCGACGTGGGCTGTGTTCTGAACAGGCTAAAAGTAAATGCGGTCAAGTGACTTTGCTTAGAGCAGGCAGCATGGCAGATCAAGCGTCAGCATGTGGCCAGCTAACCACCGTTCATGTTACAGCCTTTTATTCGTCGAACTTCAAGCTTTGAAAGTAGAAACAATATTTTAAGCCCCGACGAGTAGTTATCGCCTGAAACTACCATTCTAATGAAGTGTTCCTGATAGTTAAAATGTTATGCTAACGCTAACAGTGGATTTACCTCCAATGACCCACCGAGCAGCTGCTAACGCTACTTTGCCCCTGGTTTTGTACTACAATAACCAGTGTTTGTAATACCAAACCAGTGAATTTTCCCCCAGTTAAAGCCGAAAACGTGTAACTACCCTGAGCTAAGTTACTCCACCATGTATCTGTGTCGGCAGCGTTGTGCAATGGTCCACGTCATTACGTTTAACTTTGTGTTACTCATTGTGTGGCTGATATGGCCACGTTAATCGCCGAGTCCATGGCGATTTAACTACCCACGTTTATTAGAATTTAAGTTACAAATTCTTCCCACAAACACTCGGTGCGTGTTTCCTTGTAGGCTTCGACGTTTGATTATGAGTCATGTCTTTGTTTATCGCGTCCAGACTATGAGATGACGTTAGTTAAATTTAGACACGCATGTCATGGCCATAAGATGTAATTTTTTTCTGTTTGTTTGTTTTGTTTTACTTATATTAACCTTACCAAAGTTTGGAATTGTACATTACACAGATACGCGCACAATAGAATTGATTACCACGTCAATAATATGTCAAAGTTACAATATCAGACCCCTCCTTATGTTAGATTTGTGTTTATTGTGGAATATTTTTTATTTCCCCATCTTTGGGAGTTGTTTTTTTTTTTTTGTCTGCCATCTGACAGTGCTGCTTTCACTTAAAATCTGGCCTTTTAATGTAAATTTGGACAAAAGTGATGTGTATTTTTTCCTTTGTGGAGCTATGTCAGTGCAGACTGATGGTACTTTCTTTTTACCGAGTGATAAATAGACAGAGAAAGCAGCTTAAGGGGCCAGAAAGAAAAGAAACAGATGTCAATCTGCCATTATTCTGCTGGCAGAATCTCAGTGGTAACGATGTAGGTCAAACCATCTGTTGTATTTATGTTGTTGGTAGTTTAAGCGTGCATTCGCTCCCATGCACGATTGTACGTACAGAAGCCTCTGAAGGGTGAGTACATTCGCCTCCCAGAATAGATGAGAGCCTCTGCTAACTTTCCTGACATTCATTACTATAAATAAGGGTTGTTGTAACCCAGTGATGTACATATCACTGATGTAAAATGGCCAGCGGGACTTGAGGGGTCTCAAATTTATGTTAAATTATGATAAAAGGAAGGATAGACCTCTTAATGGATGTAAATATGTGAATTTACTCTTGGGTTTAAATGAATGTAGGTCCCATAAAAGAAGAACTATGGCTGAAACGGGAGACAGATTGTTGACTGTATTCTAGTTTCATCTTATGTTTCCATAAAATTGCTTTTCATAGCTCATAATTGACAAGGGATGACATAAGCCACTGACTCACTTGATGTTTTTTTCATATATTGTGATTGTAAACCCTGAAGGTGATGACCTTTTTTAAAGATTATTTTAATAGATGATGTCACATACTACGTATTTCCTGTAGTTTAGTTAAATCTCCCCCTTTGGTGGTGGTACTTGTTTATATACTGCCATGTTTCTATCACCACCAGTAACAGCGATGCGTCATGTATAAGAGAAGATTGTCTGAAGGCCAACCATAATTTCCATGCAGATTTGGATCCCCTGGGAAGCTTTCATTCTATTGTAGAGTTGATGGAACAGGAAGATGTTTCTCAGAGGATGTATGATAACAATGAAGCAGTCAGTCAATTCCTAAACCAAAGCGCACACCTTTGGAGCAGGTTTGTCCTTTAAGGGCACATGAACACAGAGTGTGATTACTTGTGATCATGTGAAGTTGTCAAAGCAAGAGTGGCTAAGAACCTGCACTCCGAAATGCTGGCGTTGGTGTGTAATCTGTCTTATCGTGGGCTCGTGTACTCTGACCCAGAGCAAATGAAAGGCTGGGTTCTCTGAACTGCACTATGTACTTGTCGGCACATTAGCGACTGTGTTTAATTTGGTTGCGAAAGCTGACCATGTGGTGGAAACCACAGCAATTGCTTAACCGTTCTCAACACGGTTGTTCAGGTTTGACTAAATGGCCTACAGCTATATACCTACCTGGTTTATGGAAGCTTCCATTACTCCAGTTGACAACTAACTGTTGACTGTGTAACAATATTACTGTGTACTTGTGCAGGTAGTGTTTTATAGGTCACATAAAAGTGTTGATTTGGTACAATGTTAAAGAGGTGAGATTAGCCACTAAATAGGCGTCCAGTAGCTGTACACGTTGTAGACCTCTCTGGCTCGTACATATGTCTGTTCCAGTTTCGTGACTGAATTGAATTATTGAAGCTGCAGGTTTTGTCAGCAGCTTACACCCACGCGCGTCCTTCACTGGGGGGGACATCCCCAATATTCTCACATCTGAAACTCCGTAAACGGAACCGGGTTTGCTCCCACGTGCTACACCCTCGTAAAAATCATCTGCTGTTTTCAAAATTAAGTCTATTGATGTCACAGCATATCTGGAGAGATCAGGATGCTCCTCGATAACCATGCCTCTGCATTGTTATTGGTACCTGTCCGTCCATTTTAGTTATTGTTGTATGATTTCTGATCGGTTACTAAGGTCAAGCACTGCCTCTTCAGTGTGTGCCCCCCCCCCCTTTCCCATTTATAACCCCCCCCCCCAGCCAAAAGTGTCCAGGGGGCTGCATCTTTCCTCGCAGGGTGGTTTCAAGATGCTCATTAGTGCACACCTCCTCAAAAGCAATAATTTGATGGTGTCCTTGACTGAAAGGATTTAAAGGTAGCAACAGTTTTCTTTGTTACAGTTGGTCTTTGTGCTGTCACCACTGGCGGGATTAATTTATGTAATTGCTGACGACACATGCTGACACATGCCTGCTTTTGCAGGCTGAATAGGTCAACCTTAATTAAATATTGCTCTTTTGGCATCTAGCTGCAAAATGATGCTGCATAAATCCTGCCTGGTTCTGGCAGGAACTAGAATCCTAATATTCCTGCAGAAGAGACTGGATGGCTGGACTTGCAGGGCATCAGCATCTGCAGGTCAGAGCCAGCTTAAGCTCACGGCGAGCTGCAAATTTACATCACGAGTTCAGGCAAGCTAAGAAATGAAGCTAAACGTTAGCTGACTCTGACCACCTCTCGTCTCACAGACAGACTGACTTAGCTCTTCGTGTTTGCTTAAGCGTTTGCTACAAATATACTACAACAGCATTGTTATATATGAACTAATAGCGACATGTTTGTCAACAGGCTGCTGTTTTTCAGAGTCTAAAAGGTTGTGTGTTTGTCTGGTGGCTTGGTTTGTATGCTGAACACAGCCACATGACTGAAGAGATAAGGTTTCAGTGGTAGTTGGGGGTTGCATACAGGCCTCACCTCTGTTGACGGTCAAACTGCAGCCTCTGTTTGTGTTTGTAGACTCAAGTAAATGTCTCTGAAGCCCAGAAATCATTCTCCATTGTTTTGTAATCTTGTCTTCCCCTCAAGTGGTTACTGATCGTATCGGCAGATTCATTAGGTTGAGGTTATTTTATTGTCAGCTTGCTATATGAAGAATTCTTCAGTTTTCATAAATCTCTCGGCCCGAGTACACACTTTGGTGTGCAGCAGGCCTGCTCGCCCAACAGAGTAAGTCTGCGTTTGTTTTTGAAAATGAACTTCCTCAACAGGCAGGAGGTGTTTCCTTCCCTCCTGGTCTTCTGTTTGAAACTGTGAGGTGAATACTGAACACTTTTGAAACATGGCTCGAGCAAAAACAACTGCTCCTTTGTACCAGCCAAGAGTGGGGCCAGTTGTAACACTTTTCCTTTTGCTTTTGATTTTGCCAGTTTTATCCCAATTAGATTTTTTATTATTGAATCTATCATTCTGTATAAAGAAGGTAGTCTGATTAGGGTTGAATCTATTGTTAATTCTATTTTTCTCTTACCCACTTTATTATGGATCAGCCTTACTCTCAACTAACAACTCTGACCCCCTTTTGTCTCATTAAGATTGCAGCTCCAGCCAGACTGGGTAGTCACCTAAATATCAGTTAAGAGTTTCAAATTACAGCCTTTGCTGTGGGCCTTTGTGACACACCTTTGTGTACAGAGGTGTAACTGGTTTGTGTCAACTGGTTTATTCCATGTAAAAAGAGGGTGTAGCACATTTACATTCCTGAAATGAGGGCAGTTACATGTCATACATATGGAAAAAATACTCTTCATCAATGTAAAGCTTTCTTCTTTATTTCCTAAAACTGATGATACCCTCTAGAGACAATAAGTCATTGCTTCATGGCTCGTATTCAGTGGTACGGCGGTGCCCAGGTTGCCTGTGGCCTTTCCCACAGCTCTTTGTCAGACAGGTTTGTGGAGAACAGCGACAGACTGCTGGCCTCAGCATTTTCCGCCTGTATTGATCTCCCCACATTAGCTCTCTCTTCATGCACAGACATGAGCGCAATCTCTTCCCTTACAGCTTTGGCTGCCGTGGCAACTGAGTGCCGATCGTGAGATTCGCTACCAGAAGTCATCTCCAAATCGGCACCTTTTTGCTTTGATGATGCATTTATATGCTTTACATTCTGACATATAGGCACCGGGATGGCTTGATTTCCCTCTTTAAGCTATCTGAAAATGTCTTTGTAAGTGTTTGAATGGGATAAGTGCTTAACGGGATAAAAGAGTAGTTGGGAGGGTGGGGGGGTTTATGTGGCTGGGCACCTGCTGTTACTGCCTGCCTTTTTGCACATGAATATGATGAGGGTGGCGGCACACTATGGCTATTTTAACTTGCAGATGAGCAGTCAGGTCAACACCGATGCAGCTTTCAAGGCTGAAGTCAACAGGCCAGTGTGGCCCTTTCCACCACATCCATTAATGCCCTGCATCCCCAGCAGCCTGTCTTTATTGTCATTTTTTTAAGAGCAGCACTCATTAATAACATTCGATGGTAAACAGCCAGCTGCCGCTAACTTCCAGTATTCAGCTGAATGCAGAAGAGCTTTCTGTTACCCACTCCACCTCTTAAAGGACAGTTCCGGTCAAATTATACATGGGGCGATAGTTTCCTCATATATGACTCTGCCTGCATCGCTGCAGCAGTGTGTAAGGGGAGCAGACGGATCTTTGGCTATTTACATCCCACAAAACATCAGGTTTTTTATTTCACAGGCAATGTCAGATGGATATTCAAACATACATAGAGGGGTTTGTTTAGTCAAGGAAGCGGACAGCGTTGTAAAATTAGCTTTAATACAAAGTCTCAGGCGATAGCCCTGCTGACACGCTCAGCATCTTTACAGGTAGTTAATTCTAATCTGTTCATATACACACCAACTTTTACGTGAGGCTTTTTATTGCTAAACAGTGGCACTTTTGTGGGATGTAAATTCCAATTCTTTCTTTTAGACCTAAAATGTAAGGAAAGAGGAGCGCCATGTTGAATTTGACCAGAATTGTCCTCTAATGTTCATGTGGTAGTCCTTTGGCAGAGCTGCTCTGGAGGGTATAAACGATGGCTGGTAGCAGCATCACAGCTGACAGGTCAGGGCTGTGAAGACGGGTTTGTTCAGCAAAGCTCTCTTGAGTTAACCTTTTTTCTTTTCAGCGCTGTCCGGTATGTGGAATGGTTATGTTGACTATTATTTACACACGCACACACACACACACACACACACACACACACACACACACACACACACACACACACACCTTGATTCCTGTGATTTTTTAATTTTTTTTTTATTGCAGAGATGTGATATTGCATGCTTCTGACTGCGCTCTCCCTGCTCCTCATTTATCGTAGGAACCTGTCATGCCGAGGGACATCTTTTTGTATTTGGGTCTCCTGAGAAGAGAGTTTCTTTTAATACAAATGGGCAGTTCTATCGCCAGCTGACAGAACTAATTGCTCTACTTTGCCTCGAGCTGTTATTCACCCTAGAGTGACAATAACTTGCATTGCTTACTGAGCCCCCCCCGCAGAAACTCCTTTCCTTTTGTATTTTACCCACTTCCTTCTTTGGAGATCATATTTGCGGAAGTTTGTGTTAAAAAAAAAAGCTGTAAATGGTAGTGACAAATGTGTGGCTGCTTTGGTGTTACCTGTGCAGAGCTGACGGAATGGGCTGTCATCACAGGAGACTCATCAGACTAATCAAAGTAGGATCTGTCTGCTCTGTGTGCATCACGTCATTAGGAGGCGAGTGTCTGGCTTTGACGAATTGTGTATTTGTGTGCGCGTGTGTTCCTTCCCCTGTCTCCTCCTCTGTACTTCATTCTCCAGTTTGACCCACTTCTAATGTTATCACAGAAATGAAAAGACAGCCCATTGCACCACTCTGTGCACACTTACCTGCCACACTCTCGTTTGTGTCGGGACCCAGATGACCCCAGACGGGGGCGACTGGTGTCCATCTGTGGGTTGCCATCACAGATTCCTTTTCTAATTATTATTGTAGCTCATACATCTTTCTTATGGGATTGCTCTTAATTGAAGGGGTGGCCGGGTTGTCATGGTGATATCAGGACATACAGCGAAGCTTGCTGTGAACCAATGAGCAACAGCCTCACCACACAACACATCTTTAAGGCATTTGTGGTTAATTGTTACACACTAGGTTCAACTAAAAACCAAACTATCAGATGTCAGTGATATATCCTGTGAGACAATGCAACAGAAAACGTCATTATTCTGTGGAGGGCTGGGGTGGGATTGAGTGATATTGAATTCCTCAGTTCTCTTAAATGACTGATAACTGGTTAGTCTGCGCCCTCTTTGTTCCACTTAATCCGATGTTGGAGAAATTGAGACTTGATCCTTCCTGAATGCCGATCGTTCTGTAAGAGCCATTCAGTCTTTAAGATGGAGTCCTTGTAGCCCTTGCCGTGGTCATTGGATGGAAGCGTGCTCGTTTACACTTAATGAGGTGCTGGGTCTTCTCTGAAACGAGGTGGGCGTCGAAGAGTGGAGCACTGAGATCGTCTCAGATTTTTGAGAGGATCTCTGCGAAGGCTCTCTCAAGTGTGGGCGACTGAGGGCCCCTCCGTCCTCATCAGAGTGGCAGTGATAGGGTCAGCCAGTGCAATGGAAGGCAACCTGCCACAGCTACACGGGCCGTGCCCCCCGGGAAAATCGAGAAAACAAGGTCGATGTTGCACATTATTCATTTCAGATGCGTCCAGTTCATTCATAGGAAATTTGATTTAATGCTCAACATCACCAACGTCTTCTCTTTCTGTCTCTCTCCAGACCTCCTTGATTTAATGGGTCCAATCATTGGGATGTCACCAGACAAGAAAACGGAAATTCCGGGTATGCAGGAGGAGCGGACAGGGCTCAGAGGCGTCTGCGGCGTGGGAACGCTGCCGGAAGCCGAGTGTGCGTCCAGTCCTCTGGCGACCAGTGTGGATCGTACCGGAGGCACCGAGGACGAGGAGCTCACCAACCTCAACTGGCTGCACGAGAACCTGCTTCAGAACTTTACTCTGGGGGGTCCAGAAGCTCAAGCCAGCGGCGGCCCCCTCTTTGACATCGAGGGCGACTACAAGTCGAACCAGGGCCCGTCATCTTCCTCTTCACAGTCCTTACATGTCAGGGGCAGGGAGAGGGACTCGCTCAAGTCCAAGCCCCCTTTCTCCTTCTCTCTCCTCATCTACATGGCCATCGAGCAGTCTCCCACCAAATCTTTGCCGGTTAAAGAGATCTACGGCTGGATCCTTGAGCACTTCCCTTACTTCTCCAACGCTCCCACTGGCTGGAAGAACTCAGTTCGTCACAACCTGTCTCTAAACAAATGCTTCCGAAAAGTCGACAGGAGTTTGGGAAAAGTAAGTTGGCTATCTGTTGCTTGAATTAACGTAGAAAATGAATGTTCTGTTTATCTCCATATGGCATTTTTATTCACTGCAACTAAGTCTATAAACTGGACGTGAGGGCAAATAACCATTGAATATAATGTCTCGTCCAGGGATGGATCAATTTTTATGTTTCTTTTAATGGAAAAATAAATTAGTTTAAGAGTTTAACTAAAATTTAAAGCAGGATGTGCGAAGTACCCTGCAACATGGCCCACAGGGCTGCGTTTAGGGCTGTTGATACACTGGTGGGGGCCTCTGAATGTGCTGTGATAAGGGTGGAATCTAGTCAAGGTCACAGATACTCCTTCAAAGGAAATGCAAACACAGCAGAAAGCGATAACTGTTTATCTGCCGGAGCACTGTGAGGTAGTGCAACTGTTTGTACCCAGAGCACGAAGCTTCCCGCAGTGGTAAACGTCCTCTTCAGAAAGAAATGAGAGAAAGCAAAACTGCCATGTCAGGTGTTTAGACTGCTGGAGTTTAGCAAAAGAGAGGTAGAAATGAGAGTGCAGGAAAGGTACAGGTCAGGGTTAAGAAATGGAATATTGTTACAATACCTAAAGATTTATTATGATGTTTAAGCTGTGATGTGTTGAGTATTAGACAGCATTTTGGAATATTTTTATTGTTTCAAGATGCACTCTTTAATTCCTGAAAATTCATATTTCTCTAGGAAAATAAAGTATCGCTCAAGGCAAGCCACAGCATTCAAAATTCATAAATATTAATTCTGACACTTTTTTGTACCCTTTTAGTAAGATTATAATGTGTTTTAAATGAAATCACTATGGTAATGTACCTTAAAATGATTTTGAATTCTGAAAATAAGGCCAATTACTCTCTTTAATCCAGACTGAGTGTGAAGTTGATTGACACGAACTTCATAATCATGAATTGGCCCGCCCCCAGCAAGAAACAACGGGGAGGTGCAGGCTGCTCAGCGTGCGGGTGCACGAGTCTGTCTTCTGTACGGAGGCAGCTTCCACCATTGTCACATGACACTGGCTGGTGGTTTTGGTTGCTATGGAGATGTTTTCTTCTTCCTGCATCAGGCTTGGTTGGTAATCTGAGTCAAGGTTATTCTCCTCCCTCATTTGCTTTTCCTCCTCCCAGACTGGGCATTACCCCGCCATCAGATAAAGTGACAGTTAATACACTCCCACACACGTCGCCAACAGACGCAGTCACTCCTCACACAGTGCCGAGGAGCAGATACAGCACTTCCTCCTTTTGTTTAGGCTCTTGAGGAATTCCTATTGAAGCATTTTCTACGTTTTTGCTCATCAAAGCGCAGCTTTTTGTATTTATATGAAAAACCACGGTGCCTTTGATAAGCTGGCAAATAAATTTTAGGACGAGACACAAGAAAAGATTATTAAAAAAAAGCATTTTTTTCCCCTTGTTTTTATTTCTACAGTGAGGTCATCAGTCACATGACAGATATAAGATGGACTGTTTCCATTCTAACATGTTATACAGAGAAATCAACTCACGAGTCTCATGAGAAGTCTTTCCAAAAAGCCTTTGATGATGGATGTCCAGAACTTCCAGGCTAATTTCTGCTACAGTATTTTCTAGTATTTTCGTCATGATTTCAACACGGCGAGGCCATAGTTTTGACATAACAGCAGAATTCTGGATTTAAAACTTAACAAGTGACGCATAACTCTCCCTCAATCCACGCATTCTTTTAGAATATCATGTGACTCGCTGATTCCTTTTTCAGAATAGCATAAAGATGCATTTATATTTTGTATTTGCACAATTTCAGGGGAAATGAACCCACTGGATAGACTTTGTGTCCCTTTCCAAATGCCATCATAGACATTGCTTATGTCCATCTCATCTTTTGATGTTCAGTTTGCGATCTGTGAAATAACTGGTATTTAGTGGTGAGAACACTGCTGACCAGAACCGAATACCTGTCAATACTTTAATCAAGATATTGCTGAGGCAGCAGTAAACACAGTTCTGTCATCCATAGCCTTTTTTTCTTCAGCTTTCCAGTTCAGATGTTGAATGTTACAGGATATAAATCAGCATACTACAGTATATTCATTCATCTGCAGTTGAATTTGATAGACTTTAAACCAAGAAGGTGATTACAGCTGAAATGCATTTTCAAGTCTATTAACCATCTCAAATAAACCTAATGCGCATGTTTTTGGGCACTGGCTGCAATATCTAAATCCTAAGAGAGCAAAAACAATATTCTAAGGATATCTACAGCATAAGTGCACGTCTGTCTGTCACTTTCAGTTTCTGGTGACAAGTTATTAAAAAATCTTAAAATCCTTTTTTTGTTGTTGAAATCGTGCTGCAATCTTGACTAATCTAATTAATTAAAGGTCACCTCTGTCTGTTGTCCATCTAACTCACCAAACCTGATTCTAAGTTTGTCACGGTCTCTCCTGGTAACATAATGGGGAAACACTGATATTACTTATTTGACTTATTTTTTCTTTTTTTCCATGCTTCACCAGTTGTGGTCATGTGGGATACATGTTGACTGTCTGTTTTGTCCACCAGGCCAGTGGAAAAGGTTCTCTCTGGTGCGTTGACCCCGAGTACCGCCCAAACCTGATCCAAGCCCTGAAGAAGCAGCACTTCCCTGCCGCGCATGCCTTCTCCACACCGCCTGCCTCCCCACCCAGGTAACGAGCTCAGTGGTGCACACGGTGTCACGAGTGTGTTTTCTCTGGTAAAACCAGAATCTGACCCGCCGTGTTTGTCTGTTGTTCGGTACAGTGCCTCTTCACCCCCTCGTCATCTCTTTCTACAAGGCTGCTCGTTCAAAGGTAAGGCTGGATGAGTGTTCACTTTGCTTTTGGAGCCATCGTGTTCTCTGTACTTGTGTGTTTGCAGTATTTTGATCACGTTGCCTCGGTACATTCAGCATCATTGTGCTTCTATCTCCAATTCTTGGTTTGACTTGTTTGCTCTCAATCATTGATGGCTCATGTACACCATAATGTTTAGTGCTCCTGGTGACGTCTCAGCCTCCTCCTGCTCTCCACCCTGCCTCTCGGATTTGTAACCTTGACGACAGCCAGAGGTTCTGCTGGTGCTGTGTGTCAAGCACTCAGGCTCTCTGTAATCATTAATAATTTAGAGCACCAGAAGTGAGCTGCGAGGCTTTTAGAGTTTTCTTATTTGTCAGCTCTGAAAAGATCAGAGGCACAGTGGCTTTAATTTATCCTCCTCTTGCGTTTCGGGCCAACTTGGAGCCCTTTCATTTGACGCTGATATTGTTGGATTCGCTCCCTCGCAGTCCTGTCACAGGTGCCACGCTGCCATTGCTTTCGCACTTTCGGACTGACCGTCATGCATGTTCTCTCCTCTTCCAGAGTCTGACATTGATGCTGCCACTGCCATGATGCTCTTAAACTCTGCCCCCGGGCACCACGTTGACCCATGTAAGAGAATCTACGTGCAGCACATCCCTCATTCTAGCTCTGTGTGCCACCTCCACACGCCATCCTGTCATTGCTTTACTAGTTATTTCATGTTGTGTGCTTTACTTTGTCACATGAGCCTCACTTGTTTTTCCTGTGGGTGTTACTTTAAAAACTTAAAAGGAATGTTTTTGGGAAAAAAAGAGCCCTAGTCAGTTGTTAGCTGGGTACCTTAAAACCAATCAAATATTTACCCTCTAAAAGCAAATAATAAATAATGGAAAAAAACTACTTTTATTCCATCTAAAGTCAATTTTATTGTTGCTAGCCTACCTTTATTGTAAATAACTAATTTCATGCGTCATTAAAGCTAATTTACAGCCAGGAAAACCTCATTTTGTATGTTTATTTATCATTGCTCTCGCCTCTCGTCCACCTCAGGCAATTCTGACGGTCCGCTGGACCTCTCTCGGCCAGATTCAGTCCTGGTGAGCAGCGATCCGAAGCAGGACCACAACTACAGCAGCGTGGCGTTGCAGCGCTGCTCCTCCCGCTCCTCCTCCTCATCCCTGTCCTCCCTGGAAGAAGGAGGCTTCAACGGCAGGCAGTCCCGCCGTGCTGGCAGCGAGGGCTTCCACAGCGACGAGGACTCTGACCTCTGGGAGGAGAGAGGCCTCCAAGAGACTTCTCGACGTCCGCCTGGGATTAAGTGGCCCGTCAATAAGAGGCCACGGCGAGAGGTCAAGCCGGAGCTGGACGAGGAGCTGAAGGAGGCGGCGGGCTCCTTGCTGCACCTCGCCGGCATACGCAGCTGCACAGAGGGCTCCAAACATACTGTCAAGAGCACAAAATTTAGCAGGAAATGAAGTTGTGTTTTTTCCTACCAGACTCCGAACCCTGACCTCTGACCCCTGATCTTGTTTCCCAGTGTGCCTCCTTCTCCTCATCTGATCGTTCATTGACCATTTCAAGCTGTTTTTTTTGTTCTGGGATGTCCCTGTCCAACAAAAACAAATGGCAATAGTATCGCTCACACAGGAGAACAAAGCCATATAGAGACGTTTGTAACTTCGGGGGCGTCTGGGCGACGGAGAAACCTATCCACAACCACCTGCCTGGTTCTGTTGGATTAGAAGATTGGGAATCGAGTATTCTCTGAAAGACAGAAGGGGAGGGGGGAAACAGCTGAAAGTTTTTGGACTTCAAGGATTGCATGCTTCCTTCTCAAACCTGTATCCTCTTCCAAGTTAAACCTATTTATGACACGAATGAGTGCATGTTTGTACCAGACAGATTCTAACCTCCTGCTGTTCCGAGTCTCTCCTTTTTTTTCTTTTTTTTTCTTTTTTTTTTCGCGACTGTGGGAAAAAAAAAAGGCCACTGTTTCAAAGGACCGGTGGAGGCGGAAATCCTCCTCCGCTGGTCCTCTTGTGAGAGAGATGCAAAAATGACGTTTTGATTTTCCAGACTGGAATACGCTCCTCACAGGTTGACGCAGTTTGAATGAGCTTGTGTAATTACTGTGTTATGTCTCTTACACCCAGTTCCTGGTCGTGTGTCAGGATTAGTGACATGTTGAAATAGTGTTCCTCTACCACTGCCAAATTTAGTTGCAAGCTTTGCTCAATTGTGCAGCCAAAAAAAAAACAAAAAGGAAAAGGAAAAAAAAAAAAAAATCCACCTTTCACCCCGCTGGCCCCATTTAACCGTCATGGTATTTTGGATGATGCGGAACACGCGTTCGCATGTTTTGGCGACACTGTGACGCAGCCTATGCAAAGTGAACATCTGCCGCGCGTCGCCAGATGTTGAGCGCGTGCTCGTAGGTGATCCTGGGCAGGTTTTCCTTTCGTCTGCGTGTTGGCCATCTGAGGCTGGCGTCCTGAGCGGCCGCGCTGCTCCTCCCAGCCTGAGCAGACACTTCTCGCTGTGCTGCTCAGCTGCGCATCAGGATGAGCAGCAGGGATAAACTACTACCGCGGTTGAGTTCGACTGCGCTTTGACTCGAACCCTGTCGCTGTCATGTGATCCTCTGGCCAAATGAGTGCACAGGTTAAAGGAAAGCGTATTCTTTTGGTGCTAACAGGCTTGAAAACGAGGCCCGCAGCCCTACAGTACCAACCACGGGCTCTGGCTGCTAGTGTTGCGTCCTCTTCCGCTTCAAACAAAATAAGGAAGTACGTGCTCTCCTCTCCTGCTGTGAAATGGAGTGTTTATTGTCAGTTGATTACAGGAAATCGGGAGCCTCTTGTATTAAAAGATGAGGATTTTCATTCTGAGCTCTACAAAAGCGTCACAGGCTGGGCCACCAGTACGCAGCAGCGTTAAAAGCACACAATGACACACTGGAAACAAACCTTTAAATAAAGTGAGCACAGAAATAACCCGATTGTGTTAGACAGCACGCCTGGCCAGTGCCAAACCATTTCTTGTGCCACTAATAAAACCCCAAATGGCCACGGTTAATGTATCCCACCCCCACCCCCCCACTTCCACCGAGCAGCAGCAGCGTCCTACTTTTGGAAATCATCTGAACAGGAAATGTGAGAGGACTCACAAGCGGCGCCCTAACCAGTCTTTGGTTTTATTTTTGTAGCTTTTGAGTGGGAATTGTCACTTGCATACACTGGTTTTATTTAGCTGTGAAAAAAAAAAATGAGCACATTGATTGTTCATTAATCATCTTATTTATGACATTAATTTATAAGATTAATAAATACTGTCAAATACTGGCCATTTCAGAGAAATGGCTGCATTTTTCTTCCATCTGTGAGCTACTTTTCCTTTTTTAATGGCTTTTTCCTGTTTTATTTTACAGCAATACCTGTGTTTTCTCTCACTATGTTATAGTGATAAAGTAATTTACCAATATATTTTGTCTTTAGAGGATATTTTTTTCTTTTTGAAGTTAACAATGACTGCCAGGTTTTTCTTGATGTTTTGTTCTGCTTTATAAAGTAATATTGAAGCCTGAAACCTTTTCATTGCCAAAATAAATGTACAGTACAGAGGCGGACGTGTACTGTGCTTTCGGAAAGGACTCAATTGGTTTTATTTCCTTTGTTGTGTTTATGTTTAGATGTAAAGTAGTCACAAATCAAGGATACTCTGGATTTCATCCGCTGATGTGGAAACATACTGCCAACCCTAGCTCGTGTTCCCAGGTAGGAGTGTTGGCTTTTGAAATCTTTTAGGTGATGACTGGAGCAGCCTGGACGCAGGTCACTGCTCCCAAACATTTTTCAGACATGGTTTAAATACGCAGACATGTTCCACTGACACCCCTAGAGGGGAAAATCCCACTTTTTTTTTTTTTTTTTTTTTTTTTTTTTTTTTTTTTTTTTTTTTCTGTAGCACTTGCAAACAAAATGTCGCTGACACTGGTCGAGCTACCGGAACACATTAGGGGTCTGACTGGTCAATCACAGGTTGCAGTTGCTTCATCACTGATAGCTGTTAAATATTTATTAATCTCAGACTTCTGTTGCAGTTGCTTTTGGGTGTGATGGGTGTAAACTATGTTGCATTTGACAAAGCTGCCAATCCAGTATCAGTTTGTGTCAGTAGTCTGCCATGTCTATTGGAAGACACACCTTTTTTTTGTTTGTTTTATTTTGTATGCTAACCTCTGTTGATAAAATGTTTATAAGATTTATTTTCGCCAAAGATATGCAATTGCATTATATATGGTATTACAAAATATTAATAAAAACCAGTTCTTGTTACCCCCTGTTGACAGTTTTATTTATTTATTTATTTTTAGCATGTGCTTTTCTCTGCAAAAAAAAGGCATTCATTTCACCTTGATTAAAACCCAAACCTGTCGTCTGTGTACACTGGTGGCCCACGTTTGGCAGAGATTTGACCAACATTGCCACCTGCTGTGAAGGCTTCGCGATGGACGTTCCACCTTGTGGCAGCCCATCATTCAGATGGCTGTTTCTACTTGGCTGCTGTCTCAGTTTTCACATGGACGCGTTGAGGTTCTGCAGTTCGGAGCTGGTTTTGCAGCACAAGCTGTGCTCGGTGCGAGACTGTCTCCTGAACGCAGCAACATGACCATATTCCACACATATACCTTGCACGAATGTAAATTCTAAGGAGACTCCGGTGATGGCTGCAACATCAGATATCCCAACGGCATTGTTGGCTCTAAGTTAATTAGTCATGGAGAACTGTGGGATGAGCAAAGTGTGACCCTGGACAAGGGCCTGTCTGACTAGCCTCAGGCCCACAGGCACAGCTCTATTGTTCAATGGAGTCC
>BJFM01001593.1:242707-254959 GCA_016586285.1 Arothron firmamentum
GACTAGGGGGGGGGGGGGTCTCCCTACTGACTGCCTCAATTCAGCTTGAAATCAGAACATCTCCCCCCACTACACACACAGCCCTAGCAACCACGCCACGCTAACAGTTGCCAGGCAACCAGACAATGCTGGAGCCGCTGGCTGTGGCTTGTGGATGCGAGTGTGTGATTTTGCTTGTGTGTGTTTCAGGTCAGGAGATGGGAATCGGCAACCCAAGAATTGCTTTTCTTTGGGTACAAACCCGTGTCTAACATAGCAGCTGAGAGAGTAAGAACTTTTTAAAGGGTATAAGAAAATAAAGAGGCTGCAGTGAAAATATGATGAGATTATTGTGGATTAGTTGAAATTAATCTTTGAGGATTTGACCAGCGATGGCTGCATTAGCAACATGTCATTTCAGTTGTGATCTATAAATGAGGTCATGTGCATTTTGAAAGAGGAACCAGGGAGGCTTTTCTGTCAGTGATTCTATATGGTGATTTCTGACCCTGTTTTTGTTCAAACTCAAATTCAGTAAATATGTCATCATTGGCACGTGACTGATGTAAACAACACTGGCTCGTTAGAAGTGGTGTTGTAAAGACTACATTTATTTTCTGTAAAATTAGGATTATTATACTAAAACAATGTGTATTCACAAATAGACAGAATTGTAAAATAACCTTATCTAAAACCTTAATGCACTTTGCAGGATTTCAGTGCCATCAATCTAAAACTGTGGACATTTGTTAACTCCACATGAGCACTAGAGGGCGCTCTAATACCCACCACTGTCCTGTTATCTAAACTTTCACTTCAGTGTCTGTTTCCGGTCGACTTTCTGTAGGGTGTAAGCAGCTTTAAAAAAAATAAAGTATTTCTGCATATGAATCGATTGACAACTCTTTTTCACTAGACTATCGTAAAACAAATTCATTCTTTCCCACAGTTTGCAAATGCAGTGGCTAACACAAACGCAGAGACACAGAATGGCCAAAATGTGCTGTCCATTGTCGATATTTTGTTATGCTACATAGCTAACTTAGCTATGAGGCTAGTCGGCTAGCTTTAAGGCTGCTAGTGCTAAATGCCTGCGCCAGATTAAAACGGGTCGCTGTCAAGTCGGGAGCACATCCGGCTAAAGAAATTAGCATACAGCAGATGACCAGCAACCGGTTGTGATTCTCCGACTCTCACTGCCCCTTTTATTTTACGATGTATTTGAGATCAGTCGTAAAAAAATGACAGAAAAGAGTTCTTTGAAGAAGCTAGTTACTAGTAATAACAGCGAGCTGGCTAATTGGAGATAGCCAGGTTACAGCTCAGGCTTTAGGCAATACGGTGGATAGCGGTGGCGGCTAAGCTAACTGGACAACCACCAGCCCGAAGACTGGAGATACCATTAAGAAGCAACATATATCATCGACGGGATAAGGTTCCCACCAGCAATGGCTAACGTTACAGACCTGCAGGTGAAATATAGCAAGTTGGCACAGGAGTACTCCAAGGTAAAACCTTTACTTTCCAGAATAAAGTGTTGATTAATACATGACGTAAAAGCTCTTTACTAACACAGGACCCCTTGTAGTTTTGCATTCAATGTCACATCATACCACATTTGTTAATAACACCAAATGTTATTCATGCAGGCAAACATATTTTGACGTTTGTACGGTGGTCATAATTTTGACTTGAACTTTAGCCTTCTTGTTACTGGCCCCATTGTTACAAAGTTTAAAGCAACCAAAGTCTTATGTTTAGTGAGGTTCATGGTTCCAGTGACTTTCAAGTGTAATCCTCATTATATGTGCATTAAATTTGATCAACAAGCAACTGTAAATACACATTAATGTATGTACTCATTCACTGTCTAATTCACTAATGAGACAATCAATCTTGTACAGTTTTGAAAATCTTACAATTCTTTGGACTGCTGCAGCCCATGCACAGAGCGTTTCTGTGTCAGCTGACAGTCAAGACTGTTTGCTGTTTCCTGTTTGACTCTGATCGCGCAGCATATTTCCTGCTCAGAAAGTGCTGACAAATGGAACGGTGCCCAGTGCAGCCTTTAGCTTAAATATTAATCTGTTTGGCTGCTGCTGGCTTGGCCACCCAAAGACCCTCAGATGTGGTTGTTTGTCTGCTGAATATGAATTAAAGCAAACCTCAAATCTAGATTGTTTCCTGTGAGAAGACAGATGCTTTTGTACACCACATGAAAATCTTCAACTCTAAATCTAAATATTTTTTAGTTGAAATGTATTTTTCTTACTGTCATGTTGTTTTTCCTTAATTTTCACAGCTCCGTGCTCAGAACCAGGTCCTGAAAAAGGGAGTTGTAGATGAACAGGCCAACTCTGTCTCCCTAAAGGTAGAATGCTACAGAAAAGCACTCAGCAGTAGAAAAGTTGAATTACATAATTACATAATTTTATGTTATGAATAAGGACAAAAAATACACAGGGTCTCATTTTACAGAGTCTCGGAATCAGAATAGTGTTTGATTCTCTTATTAATTTACACATTTGCCCAGAATCAATAATGAGATCATAAAATGCATGAAAACAGCCAGTCAAAGCATATATGCTGTGAAGAGTGAAACAGCTCAACAGAGTAGCATGATTATGGTTATTCAGGGGCCATTGTCTACTTAATGCGTGTTAAGTGTTCCTGCTCAGATACAACTGTGATTTTTTTTTTTTTTTTTGCCATTTCTTATCCTGACCAGGACCAGTTGAAGCAGAGGGACCAGAGCCTGAGGAAGCAGGAGCAGGAGATGGACAGTCTCAGCTTCAGGAACCAACAGTTGGCCAAGAGAGTGGAGCTGCTGCAGGAGGAGCTCGCCGTGTGCGAAGCCAAAGGCAAAAAGGGGAAGGTGATCCAGGGAGCATCTACACCTTGTGTAGTCGTACATTTAACCTTACGGGATTAATATAAAGTCATCCTGAAGCTAAAACAACCTGAATGCACAAACGGACGTTTATTTTGTGTCGACCTGCAGAATAAGGGCGACTCTCCCTCAAACCGTGCTCGCGAGACCAAGAATGTGTTTGATGAAGACCTGCAAAAAAAGATTGAAGAAAATGAACGACTTCATATCCAAGTAAGCTGGCAGCTCCACCCTGTCTTAGTCTGGTTTATAACTCCCCTGCATTCATGTCCTGCCGGGACCTTGCTTTTATCCTGCTGTATGTCGGATCCAGTTTTACGAAGCAGACGAGCTGCACAAGCGGCAGGAGGCCGAGCTGAGGGCCAGACTACGGGAGCTGGAGAACCAGTCGGAGCAGCACCAGGCCGTCATCAGTGGGCTCAACACAAAGTACACGGACACCATCGAGAGGCTGCAGGGCGAAAAAGCACGATTAGAGGTGAGGGGAACCAGCAGGGTGAGGTTAGCTGACGTGAGCGTGTTTAAGTCCAATTATTGTCTTCAACGGTTCTTACTGTTTTCTAGCTGAAAACACAGAGCCTGGAGAGGGAGGCGAAGGAATGCAGAATGCGAACAGAAGAGTGGTACTTTCATACTTCATACCTGCCTCACAAGCTGCTTTGAGAGCATCCAGCTCGACTGCAGAATGCGAGCTGTTTAACCTGACGTTTCTGTGCTGTCTCTGCAGCCAGCAGCAGCTGCGGCGGTGCCAGGCGGAGCTGAGCAGACAGGTGAAACAAAACAGCAGCGTTATCCAGGAAAAAGTGCCCTTCAACGACACCAGTGAGTGCCTGCCTGCCTCCGAGCCCACAGCTTCCTAATCAGAGTGGGAAGCATCTGTTCAACACAGATGGGACGAAAGCTTGGCTGTGTTTATCGAATCGATAGGTGCTGGGATTGAAAGTCTGCTCTGATCTGACTGCTTTTCTCCCTCATTCTTGCAGAATTGATTGACTACAACAGCCTCAATGTCCCACCACACAATCGAAGGCATCAGGTGTGTGAGGAGAACGGATTCTCCTCAGGCATTTTTTATTTTAGACGTTCAGGGGGAACTGTTTTACAGTTGTTGAGTTGCTAGTCTAAGGGATCAACTTAGTGAAGTCAGTCAAATAGATATCAATAATTTCTAATTTGCACAATGTCTGATAATGATTTTCTTAAAGCATCTTTCACATTCAGATTTTTTGATCGACCAGCAGACCAAAAAACCTCAAGTCATCAAAGCTGCTCAACCATTTAATACGGAATAAAGTAAATTAAGAAGTAGATATGTTTTTCTTTCATGTTGTTGTAGCTCAAAGCCCGGGACGTGGCCGGTCAAGCCCTGAGCTTTATCCAGGACCTCGTAGCTGCTCTGTTGAACTTCCACTCCTACACAGAACAGAGGGTTCACATCTACCCCCGAGACTCATCTATCGAACCCATCTCTGCCCTCAACCAGAAGGTGAGCCCCTACACACAGAAAAATTGTTAATGGAATGATCCTTTGAGTATTAGTGATTTAAACTTTAATATCTCTCAATCAGTTTTCTCAGTACCTGCATGAAAATGCAGCTTATGTGCGCCCCCTGGAGGAGAGCTTCCTGCAGTTACACCAAAGCATCACTGAAGACACTGTCACAGTGCTGGTGAGGGTTTTTTTTTTTAATAAACTGTGTGTTTCATTGATTTTTTTTTCCCCTTTCACAATTCATCCTCATCTCACGATTTTTTCTGTTTTTTTTTTTTGAAGGAAACGGTTGTCAAACTGAAGAGCTTTGCCGATCATTTCTCCTCTTATGTACAGTTTTTGAAAAAGATTCTTCCTTACCAACTGAAAAGGTCAGTGCTGTGTGTGTGTGTGTGTGTGTGTGTGTGTGTGTGTGTGTGTGTGTGTGTGTGTGTGTTTGCAGTAGTGAAATGGCTCATAGGAGGCTGTGTTGATGGATGTTTTGTCTTTTTTTTTCAGCCTGGAGGAAGAGTGTGAGACTCCTCTTTGTACCGCTGCACTCACTGCCAAAAACCAGGAGTTACAGGGCGACATGAAGAAAGTAACGTCAATGTTTGAGAAACTGCAGAACTATATTGATATTTTAGCCTTACCCAGTAAGTTTACTCTCATAATTGACTGAGGCTGAGCTGAAATTTCTCTCACTATGCCCTTCTCTTTTGGGAGAAAAAGGCTTTGTGAGGCACTAACATTGCCCAGAATCAATTTTTAAATGTGTCACAGGTGTGTGTCAGGATGTGGTGCCAAAGAGCAGCACCTCAGCTGTTTTCACCCAGTTAGCAGGCTGTCTGCACAGTCTTCACGATGCCATTAAAGGTGAGCAGCACTGTTATCCTTTTTTAAGTCATTCGCTAACAATTAACCCATCAAAAAATAGCAGCTTTGCTGCTGTGGTGACTTAGAAGCTGGATGGTGTGTCTTCTCATCAGTAGCGATTAGTTCGATGAAGAGTGATTATAGTATCTGATATGTAATAACGCACTTACAGATCTGCAGTCTGAAGATACTGTGGAAAGCATCTTTTTGTTTCAATTTCCCCCGTTCTGTTCACTTTCCGTTTCGCCAGAGATGTCAAAGCACTATAATCAGAAGGCTGGCTTAGAGCAGGAGCTCCCTACTGTTACCCAAAAGCTCCTGACCACCTCAGAGTGCCTGCTCGGATCTTTAGGGTCACTGACCAGCAGCACCGGCAAGGTATGTCCAATAGGGGGCAGCCAATAGTCAGATTTTTTTAACCATGAAAACTATACTGTAATTTTGTACTTAAGCAATAATGTAGCGACAGAATATCAGGAGTCAGGTGGACAATTATTAGATGTTCAAACATGCTGTTCAAATTCTGCTTTCAGTGCAATTTTGATAAATGGTTGTCTTTGTGAGTCGAGTGACCCTCTCATCAGGATGAAACGGTCCATGGCGTAGCTCCATTGAACACCAAGCTCTCACACAGTGCTTAGCGTCATATTGAGTGTGATCCTGTCTGTATGCACAAAGGTCACGTGTTCAGTTTGTCATTCGGGATGTAGCCTAATTCTCTTTCTGCTGTGAACAGTGAGGATCAGCACAGAGAGATGCAGATTGTTTTGTCTTGTTATTGCAGATTGCCACTTTTTTCAGCAACAACTTGGACTTCTTCACATCAGCAGCCTACAGTCCTAAAGGCAGCACCGTGGCGCTCAGCCCTTTGCAAGCAGAGAGCATGCTAGCCAACAAAAAGAAAGCGTCGGTCTATATTCATGCTATCAAAAAGGTTAGATGGTTAAATTATGAGATGTTTTATAATTTTGCTTTTCTCTACAAAATGGTTAGTCAATGTTTGCCCACCTGCTTTTGAATATAATGGACCTAGTTGACATGAAGTTCTCTCGCTCCCCATCTGTGTTTGTCTTCTTTCCCGCCTTTAGCCCAGGCCACAGTCGGTTCCGTACAGCGAAGCCCTGTCGAATCGTCGTATTCTCACCAGCTCCACCGAGAGCAGAGAAGGTCTCACTCAGCAGGTACGTTACTAGCTCTAAACACTCTTTTCAAAACCCATTTCAGCAAATTAGAATCGATTTGTGTAAAGGGCATGTTTCATTTCTCTAAAATAGGGCACAGGTGGCCAGCGGCTATAGCGCTGCTCTCATTGAGCTGTGAACAAAGCAATCATGTGTGAATCACTCAGCCATCTTTGTTTGCACAGTAGAGTAAAAAACACAACATCGGTGGGCTGCATCTGTTTCCTTGTGGCTCAACTGGAGTGAACAGAAAAGGTGTTTGCTCATTAGCTAAACTGTGCTTACCTGGGGGATTCAGGCTCTGTGTGTCCGCCTCTGTAAAGCACCTTGAGTCAATTCTGCTTGTAAAAGGGGCTATACAAACAAAATTGACTTGACTTGACCCCAGCAGGTGGAACTTTGCCTCATTTATTGTGAAGGATCTAACTCTCTCTGTCCAGCTGTAGGAAGGCTTTAGGCTTAACTAACGTGACAAAACTGATCCCAGTGAGGTCGCACGGGATGATTGATTGACAAACACAGGTATTGACGGAAAGACCCGGCGACGTGCTCCCGACACTCCTGACGGTTTTTATCTAATGTAGTTATCATCAATCATTCGTATTTATTTCTAGATTAGCCTCACAAACCCCCCCTTCTCCCAGTTTCATGAGCTCAGTGGACAGTGGTGCACCTGTAAATCTATAAAATAAAAGCACCAGCGATATAGTTCATGTAGCCACTCTTTCAGTTGTCAGCTTTGCTGGTTTTTTTGGCCCCAGTTTGGGAGCAGAGGAGATGTTTCTTTTCCTCCATGATAAAATTGATTACTGCTTGGGGGGCCAGCTCTTCTCACCAACACAGTCCAACTTCACCTTGTTCTGGAGGAACTAGAAAGCTTTATTTACCCACTAACTTTAAATGCTGTAAACCTACAAGACATGCTCCCGTTTTACCTCACTATTCTGCAGTGTTGTTGACATGAGGATCAATATTAGGGGCTTTACAGAATCCCTTTTTCCAACTTTTGTTCAAAATAGAACATTCAAACCTTGATTTAAACCCACAGTATGAGCCTGAAATAATAAAATATATATGTAGGGTTCTAATAAGAGAAAATTGGTGTAAAATATGAATGGTATAGTTCCTCCTCTCTTCCCAAATACTGATTTCCCCACATGCTCACTATCGGCTCCTCTCCTCCCCTCTCTCCCTGGGACTCCTGCAGGTGCAGCAAAGCCTGGAGAAGATCGCCCGGTTGGAGCAGGAGAAGGAACATTGGCTGCTGGAGGCCCAGCTGGGGAAGGTGCGGCTGGAAAAAGAGAACCAGAGAATCGCAGACCTGGAAGCTCAGCTCGCCGCAGCTCTAGGGGGAAGTCCGACTGCTCAGTCAGCTGCGGCCGGCACGCTGACGCAGAGCCACGAGGAGACGGAGGCAGAGTCAAAGGCTGCCGGGAAAGAGCCGACGCTGTGCACGAGCCTGGTGAGTCTCTGCCGGCTCCTGTTCATTAAAAGAAAAAGTTCTACCCTTGTCAGGAAATTGAGTGTTTTTGTTTGTATATGCTGCTTGCACACTTTGCAAAGCTATAACTTAACTTAATTGATATTTACGCTGTCTGTGCAGTCCCCATCCAGAGCTGTTTGCCTGTGACTACTCCTTCATTAGTGTTTATCCTCGAAAAGCTTCTACAATTTGCTGAAAAATCGTCTCCACATCAATATTTTTATTGTTCCCAGGTGGGCATGTTGTGCACAACCCCTTCAGTCGAGCATGTGAGTTGTTTCACAATGACAAGCCATAAAGCTCTGTAAAATGAGTCTGTACCGTTTAGAGATCTCTGTGGAAGGACGAGGATCAAGATGTTTGGTCTGTGCTTGCAGGTTGGAGACGAGGAGTCCAGGGAACAGCTGATAAAGACTCACTACATGGCCAGAGTAGGGGAGCTCACCACCCAGCTCCAGATTTCAGACAGCAAGGCCGTACATTTTCACTCTGAGGTGAAGCTCCTACAGCAGTCTTCTGTCACACTAACCAGCCTGTTTCTGAGCGCAGAGAGGTTCTGTAGGGCAGAGCGCTCCACTCTCGTGTTCTTTCCTACAGTCATTATTCAACTTAATGAGCAGAACATAGAAAATAAATCTGGAACCTCTTTTCACGTGTTTTTTTAATTCATTCAGTTTTGTTTTTTTCCCTCTTTCTAGTGTCGAGCTTTAGCAAAGAGGTTAGCTATTGCAGAGAAATCCAGAGAGTCTCTGAGCGAGGACGTCAAACTGGCCAATCAGAATGTCACACGCTTACAGGTAAATCTGCAGAGTACTCGCACGTCTGCAGCAGTCGAGCAGAGGTCACGCCGCGGTCTCTCACGCAGGACGAGCTGGCTACGACGAAGAGGAGCTACGAAGACCAGCTGAGCATGATGAGCGACCACCTTTGTAGCATGAACGAGACCCTGACCAAGCAGAGGGAGGAGATCGACACGCTCAAGCTGGGCAGCAAGGTACTGAAATACTGTGTGTGTGTGTGTGTGTGTGTGTGTGTGTGTGTGTGTGTTTAAGATTTAGTGAAAAAAAATTGGGTTTTTTTTTCCTTGTCAATATTAGCTGAGAAATCACTGTAAAAGCTCCGTGGACTCAGGGAGGAAGATCACTGTGACAGAAAGTCTCCCAGTTGTGAGGTGAACCGGGAGGTTGTCACCGCACGCGGGTGCAGTTTCCGCCAAGCCTGATGGGAAAATCACCTGCTGGAGCCGTCTGAAAAAGTCGTTAATTCGCAGAAAGAGCAGCAGCCGCTGCTGGCAACATGTTGCTTCATGCACACACGGACGGCTGCGTTTTTTGTCAAAGTTGCAGGAATGAACTCGTTTGAGAGCTCAAACTAGTCATTTCCTCTGAAAGGTCACAGACCAGCCTCGACATGTGTTTAGGTGAACAGAATGCAAGATCGAACTGTCGTTACTGCACCTGAATGCAACAAGCCCGAGTGGTGACTGTTAACCTGTTTGCTGAACTAAGCTTGTGCATTTTCTGTTGTTTTTAGGGGAACGCCAAAAAGAACAAAGGACGCTAAAGCTGCCTTTGAATCTGTGGTTCCACCTGACTTCCTGCACTACACCTTTGTCTGTGGAGACCCATACTTTGTCCACAAGAACCACCTCTACTGTCAGACACTTGCGGTACAAATGAACATTGAGCCAAGGCTCTTACACTTGTGACTGAAAAGCTTTTTTTTTTTTCCTTTCAAAATTTTCAGTGTGATGACAGCAGTTTTAGCACGATTTTCATTTAAAAAAACATGCAACATAAGCTGTTTCAGCGGAAGTGAAGCAGCTTGTTCTTAAAAGGGACAGAAAACACTCTGAAGACTTGAAGACCAAACCCTGTTAATCAGTGTGTGTGTGTGTGTGTGTGCGTGTGTGTGTGCGTGTGTTTAAGTAAGTAAGCAGTAAAGCTGCATTGTCATTGTTCATCTAACGGTGAATATGCTGGCTGAGTGTTATTGTGTCACCTTGCTTTAAAGCATAGTTTTACAGACAGTTTTACACTCATATTTGCAGATCAGTTTCAATACATGCTTGCACAAGTGGCTCCCTGTATGTTTACAGATTGAAAAGAATTCCCCATATAACACAGATTTGTCTAAAAAGACAAAAGAAAAGAAAAAGGGCTTTTTAAAACAGAAAGAAAACCACACATATGAATTCCTTCTGCCATTTGGAATTTTTGTAGCCTCTGTACCTGAAACAAAGGAGATACTCCATGCACTGATTCACCCTGGGTGCTTACCGAAGCATAAGGAGAGGGTGGACAAGCTGGAGCTCGTCAAATTGTGCTAACCTGTCTCTGAAGTGTCTGCAACACTCATTGTTTTTAATCACCAAAGGTAGTTGGATCTCCAGACAGAAGCCTGATGTGGCAAAGGGGTCTCTTTACGTTGCAAAATGTATGGACTCAAAGGGTTAATGTGAATATACACATAATGGAAATCATGATATTGTCGTACTATATCATTTCTAATATATATCTGTGTACACAAAGACATGTATTCATGTTCCAGATCTTTATATTCTGCATCGGTTGCAGATTGTTTTAGGCTCGCTCAAGAGGCGAAGTATCTGTGAAGTGTCAGAGCTGTTGAAAAGGCCAGATTCACAAATTAAGTATCTCTCGGGCCTGGCACGACATGAGCTGAATGAAAGAAAGCTGGCACACCTTCTGAACAGTTTGCTCAAACATCCACACTGCCATTTACACATGCTGCCGACCAGGGTCGGCCCCCAGTGATTTGAGAAAGTACTTGTTTTCTCAGCGTGAGGTGTTCAGGAACCCGTCATAAATGTGCAGATAAAATAAAACACATGTTCAATCGTGAGTTGATGGAGTTAGTGTGTTTCTCAAACATGTATGTGCTGTATTTTCTGTTTCCTTTCATAGAAGGGGAATTGAAATTTACCAGTGGAACACACCCTTGAACGCACCCTATCCACTGGGAGATACTGCAGCACTGTTGTACTCCAGAACTCCAGGATTACATTTTAATGTCGTCACTTTACTTTGGAAGAAGAAATACTTTCTCAGTCTACATGTACTCACACTTCTAATGTGTCTATGGAGCTGTGCTCAACCCACAGAGGGCAAAAAATACTCTTAAAAAATATTAATCGTAAAGGTGAGTGGGCAACAAATATCTAGCTTTACATTTAATACTTTAAATGTTTAAGAAAGAATGATGAACAGATAAAACACCTTTAGAAGAAACCTTTTGGCTTCCTGGATCATGTTTAATCACTAAACTTATTAGCAAATACATTAATTTGCTCTAATAGAAATGAACATAAACATAATAATGGTCACAACCCAGTTTCGAGTGTATCATGTGAAATTAAGTTGTAAAAATCGAATCCCCAGTCGTGTATTTGGACCTTTATCACTACTAGAAAACTAAGGAAAGTTGCCATGTTGCAGTCTTGTTTAAACTCGCTCAGGATTGTGATTCACTGCAAAAAATCTCCACAAATGCTAGAACTCCATTTATTTAAACAGTAGTCAATTATTAAAGTTAAATGGCTTACACATTAAATAAGCAACCTTACAAACGTTTTGCATTTCCGTACTCAATTTATACATTACACTTAAATAATAACTGCACTTTTCTTGTAGACAGACAAAAAAAAAGTAACATGTCATACAAATTCAAATAGTAGAAATAAGTGCAAAGAATGTGATGACGTATTAAATACTTAAATTAGAAAATGGAAATTATAAATGATTCTGTTTTCCCTTGTAAAGCCTGGGTGTAAGCGTCCATTTCCTGATCTTGACATTTCCCACGCTCGTGAAGGCAGCAGCGCTCCGTTCATTCCTGAAGTGTTGTGTTTTCGGACCGTCTGCGAACCCGGGAGAGGAAAACTCCCAGGATTTACACTCTGCCATTTTGAGCAAAACCGGTCGACATGTCACGGCCCAAACAAGCGAACCAGCTGCGTGATAAGTGAGTATGCCTCTATTCTACCTACGCCCGCCTCTGTTTGGTAGAGAACCGCAGAAGCCCCGGTTATAATCGACTTTAAAAGTCTCCTCGGCTGGACGTGAATGGCGCTCAGCGCCACTTCTGCAGAGTAGCGACCCAAAGTAACGTAGTTGTTACTTTACTCTCAACTTTGTTCGGATCAAAACAAAGACAGAATAGTGAACCCGAAAGTGGGCCTCTGTGTCCCGGGACATAGGCTTGGCTCTGCTGCGGGCTGACAGCATGCTGGAACTGTTTTCTTTCTCCAGCCAGGGTCGGGGGGAAAAAACCCGGTAACTCATGTGCCTGTGTGTGTGTGTGTGTGTGTGTGTGTGTGTGTGTGTGTGTGTGTGTGTGTGTGTGTGTGTGT
>BJFM01001593.1:298983-323182 GCA_016586285.1 Arothron firmamentum
ATTTACAAATCTGTTGTTTTTTTTTAAACTTTTGCAATTGTAATTTCGTATTCAGATGACATCAGATTGTTAATAGATATTGGTCTTCTTCAGAAATAAGTTAAGCAGGATTAACGTAATTACGCCTGAACTCTGACGTGTCCTCATCTCTAAAAACAAAGGTCTGGAGAAAAGATGGCTGCCTCTAGTTCCATCTTGGAACGTTGTTAAATTCCAGCTGTGTGGCTAGACCTCAAAAACTCAACAGAAAATACCTGCACTTGGGGTTACCATGGAAACCCCACTCACTTAAAATAGATCTAAAGGAATGAAAGTTAGAAAAATATTGTGCCTCCTTGATGTGGTTCAGGAAGATGTATGGTGGTGGGCGTGGCTTAAAGCTTACAGCACGTCTACAGTCGGAGCCTGGAAAAGTACAGTATTTTCAGACGCACCGTTGGGTTTGCCAAACTGAAAACATGTGGCAGGATGTGGCTGATGGATTTGTTACAGGATGGTAAATACGTGGGTATGTCGTGCCCGTTTGTTGTGCTTCCAGTCAACTGTGTGCAGGACAAGGCGGGTTTATCACACCTGACGCTGAGTGAAGTCTCTGCAGAAAAGTCAGCAGAGGCTGCTTCCCTTCCAGGATTTACACAAACCGGGACCGTGACAGCATCTGACAACCTACTGGTGTGTTAGACCTCTGTGATCGTGCAACATTTTGGTCTAATTCACCAAACCAGTGTAGCTTTGCAACACAAACTGGGAAACACAACTGGGAGCCTGAAAAATCAATTTTTGCCATCTCCAGAAATCCCTGCAGTTGTCAGAATCCCTGGTTCCACGGGCTGCTCATCAGCAAAGATTCAGAGTCTTTCAGATGCACATGCGAAGCTCTTCATTTATCTTTCCTTTGTATGTGTTCATGCACGGATTTCACTGCACAGAAGTGAGCGTGTCGGCGGCCATTTGATTCCCCAATTTCCCTGAATCGATTCCTAAATTGCCCTTTTCTCTTTGTTGTTGATGCAATTATCTGTGATTGACAGGACGAGGGGCTCAGGGTCAGGTGGGCAGGAGCCTCGGGCTGCTCACCGATCTGCATTTGCTTCACTCCTTCGCACCAAATGAAGAGAGAAGCAGTAATTTGGCTGTAATGAACGGGGAAACAGACATAGCAGCAGTCGGGAAGTCACTGAAGAAAAGGTGAGGCACAAAACGTCTTCTTAACAACAGAGAACAAAGATAGGACAGCAGCCTCTTAGAGGCTCCGGAGGTAAATACAAAGAAGGACAGCATCATTGGCTGTGATGGAACTATTTATGGAGTGGTTCTCTGTCTGCACCATTTTTCCTAATGACAGATGAAGGGATCTCTCTGGGAGGTCAGAGGATGCCAAACAACAAAAGGGAAAGCGAAAGTGGGCTGTCTCCAACAGCTGTTCCTGCTAGCTATTAGCGAGAGTTTGGACCAGCGGTCTGAGGAAAGGACAGGGCGGAGGGGCGAGGGGAAGTCCTCTCTGAGGCCTCGTCGCACCAGGGAGGTGGCTCGGAGACCAGGCTGCATGCTGGGTAAACACATTAGCTGGCTGTGACAGATGTGCCGGACATAGGTGCATGAGCAGCCAGCAGCTGCAGGGATGATTGTTGTGCGCTGTTCTCCGTGGACGGACACCGAATGCTCATCAGTGTTTCCCAGTGTTCCCACTTTGTTTCGCATGGACAAATCCAAACAGTGTTGGTTCTGCAAAAATCAGGGATTAAAAGGTTTTATTTACCTCTGTCATGGGTTGATTTCTTTAAAAAATGGAATATATTTTTCATCAGAACCGGTCTCAGTAGTCCGCACCGCGTAGCCACAAAACACGCGCAGGTTTGAGGCTGTTTTTCCTGCAGACCTGGAAAGTCATCAATCATGAATATTGCCGCATCCTCCTACGCGCACATAAAACCCAGCTGGATGCAGCCGGTCCAGGTGAACCGAGTGTGCTGTGAGACACTCAAAGGCGTTCTGGGAAACGCAAGGCTTCCTATCGGAATGACTGTTTTTTGATCAACGCAACATCCGGAATCTGAATATGTTCCAAGAACGGATGTCACATGAATATACTTTAAACTAAAGCCTTTTAGCATATTTAAATCTGCAACGCGTTGGGTGGATCTGTTACACGGATCATGAGCATCTTAAACCCCCAAATAGATTAAATATAGAGCAGAGGTGGGATCAAGTCATGCTTCATACAGGCGCGCCTGCTTCTAGAGCTCATCGTCTGATCTTTGACCATAAAATGAATTCAGGAACAGTGATGGGAAGATTATGACAAATGATAGCCGCGGTTAACTGTAATGACTATAGATTACCTATAATGAAATCTTACAGTCACAAGTGATTGATTTACCCGGAGTCGTTGCTAAACAGTCGCGTTACTCGGGGTCATGTTGTGAGCAGGACACGCAGTGACAGAGACAGATGGTTCTCCACGCAATCAAATGTCACATGCGCTCTCTGGGTATCAGCGTCCCGCACGCGATTCTGTTTTCATATAGGGCACAGATGAAATCAATTCAGGGGAGAGATGCACACCTTTATGGTTAGATTAGAGCAGAGCTATTCATGTCAAATTTGGTTGTGAGGAACATAAATCCTGTTTTCCCAAAGTCTGAGTCAGCGTCAGTCGATGTTTTGTTGCCCTTGGAGTCTTTTCGGACCAATAATCCATCTGAATGATGATCAACTTGGCCCTTAATGGAAGTGTTTTATGTTTGTATGAGAGCCAGAGCGGACGACATAGAGGGTAACTTAGAGCAGCTGGTGAGAGATAAACGTAAATACAGAAGGATTCTAATTCACGTCGGCGTTAATGACACCTGGCTATGTCAGTCGGAGATCACATTTTGGGGAAAAACCTGGCCTTTCACCTCTGTAACATTGCCAAGATCAGGAGCTTCTTGTCTCAGCGGGATGCTGTAAAACTCGTCCATGCCTTCATTACTTCTAGACTGGACTACTGCAACTCATTACTGTCAAGATGCCCAAATTATTCCATTAATAACCTGCAGCCGATCCAGAACGCTGCAGCCAGAGTTCTGACAGGAATCAGCAAAAGGGATCATATCTCTCCAGTTTAACTTCTCTTTGCTGGTTTCCAGTGAAATTTAGAATAGACTTTAAGATTTACATACTTGCACATAAAGCTCTCAATGGACTATCTCCATCCTACCTGCAGGACCTCATAGTTCTGTATAGTCCTAAAAGAACACTCAGATCACAGAGTGCTGGTTTACTTCCTAGAGTTCATGAAAGTAGCCTGGGAGGACGAGCCTTCAGCTATCAGGCAGCTATCAGGTAGCTTTACTATGGACGCAGTTACCAGCCTGGGTCCGAGAGGCAGACACCAGCTCTGCCTTTAAGATCAAACTTAAAACTTTTCTGCTCAGTAAAGTGTACAGTTAGCCTCAAACCAAGTGTGTAGGGCTGATGGGTCTAGTTACAGTCAGTTCTCACAGCTACAGGTAGAATAGGGTCATCAAACTTTAACTCTTCAAGCGTTAGCATAGCTATGCTGCTATAGGTCTACGCTGCTGGGACACAAATATGATCCACTAAGCAGTTCCCCACCTCCGGAACATCAACCACCCTCTATATTCCCTCACCTCCTCTCCTCCTTTTCTTCTCACCGGGATAATCACTGTTTCCAGCCTTCCTTGCTGTGTTGTGTCTCTCTCTCTCCCCCTCTTCTCTCTCTCTCTCTCTCTCTCTCTGTATATTTCTGCAGGTCTTTCATCTCCAGACCTTCATGCTGCATGGATCCCGGCCTCTGAAAACCCCAGTGTCCACTGTCAGCACCTGCCTATGCTGTTCCCTTTTTTAAAATATAACAACCTGTCTATAGGTGCTATATAAATAAAACTTTATTGAATTGAACTGAGATTATGGCAGGTTCGGTCATCAAATAAGGATATTAGGTTAAAACATCATGCTGGATATCTGAAATATAATTTCGAATTAACTCATCAGGTATAAGACTGGCTATAAAATGGCTTTAAGAGAACTGCGAAGATCACTGATTCTGCAAATGTCACCTTGGACTCATGTTGCCGTCGGCAGGTTTACTGGTTTTACATCCACTACAACTGGACTTTGTGGCCCTCGTAACTTTCCCCTAAACTTTATGTCAGACACTTAAACGTTTTACTATCTTTAGGTCTGCCAGAACCTCTGAGGAGACAGAAATAGCCTTTTTTATGGTAAAAAAAAAATCACTTTTATTGCACAATATTGTCTGAAATGTTTTATTTGGACTCCCTATATGAACTGCAGTAACAGAGTTATCCGCCTGTCAGAACTCAAAGCCAACATTTTTAAAGTTGTCAGAGCACCTTCATCATTGTACCTTCTGCATCAGTGAAGACTGCTTCACACAGCTCAGAGTCTCAGGAAAACTCTTACAGGAACATTAATTAGCTCATCAGTTTCATCCAGGAGTCTTTGTTCATGTGTTTGTGTCCTCTGTCATATCTGCAAACATCTGTGAGTTTGGTTCTGTTTTGCTGAAGTTCTGATGTTTGAAAATCTTCCAATTGATGCAAGATCGTGTGTGGAACAGCATCAAATCCTCCAGCTTTGGAGGAAGTCTGTGATTTTTCTCCTTTTCAATTTTGTGCCCCTGTTTGCGAGTGACATCACTGCAGCTTCAGTGCTCTCCGTGATTCCTCTAATGTACAATAATGAAGAGAAATAACCTCATGCCAAAAAGCTGTCACAGCTGCCGGTCTGCTCCGGCTCTCGCCCTCCCCTTACCTGCTCACCATCTCATCGTTTCACCTGTGCCACGTTGCCTGATCAGCTGCGCCTGCAGCTCATCTGCCAATCTGCATCCGTCACTGTTGCCGGGCTGCTCCGGCTTTCGCCCTCCCCCTTTTTGTCTCACCTGTGCTGCAGCTCTGATCAGCCTCACCTGCTCCTTCAGCTAATCTGGACAGTTATTTAAACTGCAGACTTGAAGAGACTCTTTGCCAGATCGTTTGTCAGAATTTGGTGTGTTTGTCCGTTTGCTTCCAGAACTTTGTCTGTTCCTTATCTGAACACTTCCCATGAGATGTGAGACCCTCCACCTCTGGATTATTGCCTGTTAGTCTGTGATTGACCCAGTCTGCTTCTGACCTGCCTTTTGAGCCTGTTCTTCCCTGGATTTCCTGTCAGCGTTCTGTCCCCGATACGGACTAGTGGATTCCCCCAACCTGTGGACTCTCGCCCCAGATTGTTCTCTTCCTGGGAACTTTGTGTTTTCTGGATTTCCTGCTCCAGATTTTTGTGTGAGCATATTACGTTTTCATCCTGCGCACTGGCTTTTTGTTCAAGTTAAATAAACTCTTTATCTGGCATTCTAAGAGCGTGCTCTGCATTTGGGTCCTCTATTCCGAACCGTGACAAAAGCAGCGTTAAGCACCTAGACAATGTCCCAAACTTAGCATGTTTCTAAGCTTTCTTGTGCAGAACTGATTTTGCTAATACGTGATGGTTAATAAGACTCAGTTCTCTGAGATTGTCGGCTGATGGTTTCAAAGTGTGGACCAAACGTCTCCTTTAGCTGTTAAAAATGTTGAGCCATGCGGTCGTTATTCTGGAGTTAAGAATTCCATCACACCACAGATTTAATTTAGTGCAGCTCCTCAGGTCGTGCCGATGTTTTATAGTGCACACCTCCAGACCAGGCAGGCTTGAATCGCTGAGGCAGACGCTGTTATCTCAAGGTTGTGGAGTGCAAACGTCTCCTCTCAAACTGTGTGAACTTGCGTTAATCAGACAGTGCAGCAACGATGATAAGGAGCTTGGCTCGCCGTCGTTGGTGCTCGCAGCAGTTTGACTCTGCCAGCGTCTGTGTAACCGTGCTCACCGGAATCTCTGGTTGGCAGTGTGAATCCCGGCGGAGATACAGAGAGTTTGACCTCTGGCTGACCTGCCACCCTACCTGATGTCTTCCACCAAAACCACAATTACTGGAAGCTGATTGGCTGCGGTGGTTTGACTGGTTTATCACCTCCCTGGACTGTGTTTTAACTCGAGCACTCTGGGATGTTTGTAGATGGGGCCAACGAGACTCTTCCAACTGCTGGTGAAATGCCTTCTGCTCAGAGAGAGAGAGAGAGGAACATTTGTCTTTGGGATAATCATGTTTAGAGAGATCACACTAAATCTGTTGGGTTGCTTTAATAATGCATCATCACTGGAGGGTCACAAAGATCACGCAAAGGGACGGACAGGTGGGATGCGGGTTGATCTCCTCGTTGCTCAAACCTCCATCAGCCTGTCAAAGGCGTTTCTTCATCAGTCACCTGAGGAGGACTAACCAGGCCGTGAGGAAGGATCTGTAGTTGAAGTACAGCCTGCTTCTTCTCCACACAAACATGTTTCCCTAATAAGAATAAATCTTCACTCTAACAATAAATTGACTATGGGTCTCCTAAAATGTTTCCAAATGTTCCAGAATTTCGTTGTATTCATTCTCCATTGAAGCTAAAACTCCCCTGAAAAGCGTGTGCGTTCAGGAAGCGTGAATGGCCGTGCGATTGCCTCTTTGTTAGCGCATTGGCAGTCGCTGTAATATGACAATAACAAGATAAATGCTGGGCGTTCTCATTACTTCTGCGGCTTTCACTTTTACATTTATTTAATATGCATGACCTCAAATGCTCACTGGCAGCACAGATTAAAGAACAGAATGCACCCTTTTATGCTCTCTTGTAGCTGTTTTGGGCTTAATTTGAGACTGTGAAGCTTGCATGGATTTGTGAGGAGTGTAGAATAAATAAGCATGGATGTGATTAAAGAAGTCTTGTTGGGGTCTGTCCATCTGCATTATGAGCCCAGAAGAGCGCTAAAAGGCTAATTGATGTTGATTTTTGAAAAGGAGTGAAAATAAAGTATGGCCTTCACATTATAGCATCAATACAGCAGTTTGAAAAACCTCATTCATCCACCAGATTCATTCACACCAAATTCCTCAAACTCGACAAAGCAGCAATAAATAAAGGAATGTTGCTTTTTCGGTGAATCATCACCATCCTTGAGAGTTCACCTCAATAATCTGATCTATAAACAGAAAATTCGTGCTGCCGGAAATGACAGATCAGCTTAACGCCTCAAGGGGCAACATCACATCAGCCTGTTTCAAAACACGAAGAGGTGTGTGAGGCTGTTTTTGAACCTTTGCTGATTCATAAAGAGATTCCTTAAAAGAAAAAAAATATATATAGATATAGATATATCTATATATATATACACACATTATATAACTCTGTGGCTTGCCTCAGATTCCAGAGCTCACCTTAAGCTCTGTGACCTTCAAAACAAATCAGCATAGCGAATAAAAATGTTAAAAAATGAACGGAATTCACATAATTTAATGTTCCTGGGTGAGGTAAATTGCATGTCATTTACATCCATCAGGTACTAGCATTGATACAAAGTAATATTATTAGTGTATAATGTGAAGGCACACACACACACACACACACACACACACACACACACACACACACACACACACACACACACACACACACACACACACACACACACACACACACACACACACAGGGACAGACACACCCAGTGTGTCACACCCTCACAGCGAGCATTTTCCTCCCAGAGTCCAAGAACGTCACCAGGCTGACTGGAGAACGTGTGAGTGACTGGTGAGCTGCTCGAGGTGTGTTCCTGGGCTCACCTGGTGACTGACTCCGCCTCTGACCCTGAGGATGCACTGTTGGATGGAGATTCACAGATTTTTCATCTGAAATGTCTATGTAGAATATGTAGTAGTAAGAATTTAAAACTAGTCTGACAGCGGTCCATCTTTTTTTTTGTTTCACCTTGTGTGTCGCAGGAAGTGACAATTCATGCTTCCTCTCAGGATGTCTAATTAAACATCACTTTCCATAGCTGTAGGCAGAGTTTGCCAGATCACTTCTGAAGCTGTTGATTAAATTGCTAATTAAGAGTTAAATGATGCTTTTTATTAAAAGCTAACAGTGAGTTATGAAAGAGTGACAAAATTAGAGAATTTTTCCAAACTGTCGCAGTCTTCAATGACGGTGATGAAGTGACATTGACCAAATTTATGCTGTGATGTATCATTTTGCGCATTGCAGGAATTAAAGTGGCTTTTATCCATGCATGACACTAGAGGGAAATTTGAAGCGGCTGGGAAACAAATTTGAGGATTTTTCGATGTGTATGAGTGTTATCAGAGAGCAGGGTTGGTGGTAGTGGGTGAAAGGAGGTTCCGGGACAAAACATGCACGGACATGAGGAGCACATGGCAACCCCACACTGTGAAGAGGCTGCCTCATCACACTGCTGTCATTTCCAACATTCCAGCTTGGAAAGCCTGGGAACCCATCCGGTTTGACAGACAAATTGATGACTCAAGCATTCAGGGTCCCTTTGTGTCTAACTCTCAACAATAACAAGTCGTCCATCAAGATTTCCAGGAACCTTCATTTTCAGAAATTTATTTTTCTGGGTTAAAAAAAAAAGGGGGTCCTGAATATCTGGGGAAGTTCTCCTGGGCTGAGGCTTTTCAAAACATAGTGGTTATAGTCAACATACATGACCGTGCAGTCATGACTCAGGTTTTTTTTTTTTTTTTTGCCTAATCAAAGATGTCACACCAAGACCTGGAGTTTCCAGGACCCCATGATTCCAAAAATTCTGAACTTTCACTAACAGAACAATGCCTCCATACAAATAAACAGAGCATTTTATGGATATTAAAAAAAACCTACCTAGAGCTGCAGATATATGGGGAAATGGACAACAGCATTGTGTGTTAAGCATGTTATCTTTGGGATAATTTAAATGAGTTTGGCAGGGAATAAATTGTCATGGCAGCCAACACAATACCTTAGCCACCCCAAACAAAAAATACACCGGACAAAGCCCCAATGCCGTAGAGTGGAATGAAAAGTATCACCTCTCATGCATTAAATCTCATATTCTTGAAGGAATTGAAGCTAACAATAGTTCACTAAACCCAGCTCGCAGAGTTCTTTAGCTGTAATTGCCTGTAGCGGCAATTTCTGCCTGCAATAACAGCTGACTATTGTGGAAAGGAGAATTAAAAAATGGTCAAAATAAAGCATTTAATCTGCCGGGCAGTGAAAAGGGATAAATGCAAACACATGCCGTGGCCTCCTCCTCTGTGCAGCACATGAGAGTTGGTGTCACCTTCAGATATATTAATCTGAGATTTACTTCTGTGCCTGCCCCGAACTGCAAACTGTCACTTGACAAGCGCCCGTTTATATTATCACCTCATTGGAAGCATTTCACCACTTTTACAAGCGTGTCCTGAGTGCCGACAGTGGAGGTGACTGCAGACTGGGGTTTTTCATGAGGAGATTGGCTGAAGATGGAGGAATGTCCTTCAGATCAGTCCCGAACATCTGCACCAGGAGAGTGAAACCCACACAGCTGCGTGGAGTCGACACATGCACTCTGAGCTCCTCATGTCATGACGCAGCCTTCACGCGTCAGTCAGTGAGCACATCTCTGTCACTTTTCGATGCACCGGTTTGCTGTCATTTTTTATCACTGAGGGGCGTCAGCGGAGCCGACTTTATGTCCATGTGATGAATAGAAATGCTGCGCATTCTGAGTTCACAGTTAGAATAATGGCCCAAGCTGAGGCATGTAAAATAAATCAACGGATATTTTTGTTATTATTTGGTGGCAGGGGATGTGATTGGGCTCACAGAGCGTCAGGATGACCTCAAAAACTGTTGCAAAAGGGATATTCTCCCCCTTATGTGACGCTTGGCTGACATCTGACTAATGCTTTGGTATTTGATGACAGCATGAGTAGGACAGGAACACTCTGGTCACTGGCACATTTTCCACAGTGCTTTATTTTGATTTATTCATCCTGATTTAAGTGTGTGTGTGTGTGTGTGTGTGTGTGTGTGTGTGTGTGTGTGTGTGTGTGTGTGTGTGTGTGTGTGTGTGTGTGTGTGTGTGTGTGTGTGTGTGTGTGTTTGTGTGTGTGTGTGTGTGTTTGTGTGTGCGTGTGTGTTTGTGTGTGCGTGTGTGTGTATGGGGAGGGGGGGTGTGTTCTGCGTGGTAAGTACCAGAATATGTTATTTATTTCCAATACACTATTACATTTCTGGGAAGTTACCAATGGTTTTGCCCATACATGCACAGTCTCCTGCTGGTGGTAAAGGAGGAGGAGGAGGAGAAGAAGGACAGATAGGGCAGAGGGAAGGAGAGAAACCAGAGGAAAACAGAGGCATAAATGCAGATACAAGTGCATGAGACGTTATGTTACTAACATATGTTAGTCGTTATGTTCGTTATTCTGAAGATGTCGGGCTAAAACTGACAGGGTCAGTGAGGTCAGTGTGCCACAGGCAGAATACACAGCAAAACTTAACAATTTCTTTGTCATTTTACATGTGTATTTATTTTATTTTTAATGTCTGAGAGAACCAGGATTAGAATAACAATAAGTAACTCTATTCTTAACATGTGAATGGCCTGAATGTGTTAACCATGTGTTTTTGAGCCTTGCGAAGTGATAAAATTGCTCCTCACACCCAGACAATCGAGGGAGGAATCCCCTCATAATTCTGCCACAGGCATGTAATGGAAATCCAAGACAGTTTAGTACTTTGAAGATTTGAAGCTATTAGCATCGTTCTCACCACATAAAGCAAGGCAGAGCTGTGAAATGGGTGTGACTCATTATTCCTGCCTCTTGCGGTAGAAGAGCAGTGGAGCAGACTCTGAAGCTGTGGCTGGAAAACACTAAACACAGTGGAATCTAAAGCCCGGTGATCAAACTTTCGCACTTTTGCTGTGATTGAGTTGTAGTCGGTGGAATTCATGGTGTTTGCTAACTCACACCACTAGCAGATGCTGGATATTGGATAGATTTCAAATCTGCCAATTCAGGTGTCAGTTATTGACTGACTGTTTTTGATGTCCCATCAGGTGCAGTTTCACTCCAGACGGGCTGCTGTTTTCCGTGAAGTTCTGCACTGATTGCTGCTTCCACGTTTGGTGTCTGTGCTTTAGATTTTCTAAACACAGTTAGACAAAGAAGGATGATATGCATCATTCAGTACAAGGAGAGCTCGACTAAAACTGAAATGGATAAATCAACATCAAAAGTGTTGCGTTCCAGTGACACTAAGCGGCAGCAGAGAAAGAGGAAGTGGAGAGACTGCTGACTGCATAAATGTGTATGTGTGCGTCTTCAATGGCGCTAACAGTTGTAATGAATAAATAAGGAAAACTTGATGTAATATGTATGAAGCAATTCCTGCAGCTGGAGCAAAAACTGTTTTAAAATTGAAATTTAAAGAAAAAAACTTGTCAACTTTCTGTGGTAGAAAATAAAACAAGGGGACGATGAAGGGATGTAACTGCTCTGCAGGAATGAACTCTTCAATAAAGTCCCTCATTCATTCAATTATTGATGAATAAATGAAGTAAAGAGCTTGGGATTGTTGTTACCTGATAAATTAATTAAAAAATTACATACAAATGAACCACAATCAAATTATTTTATGTATTAATAAACACCATGCAGTTAAACAAAATTTTGTTTCCCAATTTCACCTATTTACACTGCAATTACTATACTTATCTTATATTTAGATGGAAAGATTGACTATGGCTCCAATTACACGTGTCTTTAAAAAGATTCTGAATTTCCTTTGCGGAGCTACTGAACCAGATCTTTTCGTGCAGCTCCGTCCTGCTGATTAGGCAACATTTATCTGAATGTGGACAGACAGTATACATCTATACCATCCAGAATTCATGCTGCATGTCAATGTCAGAACTCTGTCTCCATATTTAGTCCATCAAAGAATCTCGTTTTGGTTTTCCAGCCTTGTGTTGCCTTCCCCTGGGACATCACGTTGACAGTTTTCAGTCAAACAGCAGCCAAATACCTTCTTAATAGCTGAGATATCCTGTATAACCAATATTTCTGTGCAGGGCTGCTAAATCTTGGTCGTATTTTGATTGTTTTATTTTAAATCCAGCGCAATGCTGTATACACCGAAGCTGTGTGGTTGTCCAAAAAGTGCATCAAAGTGGATTATTTTAAAGAATGTGTGGACAATTATTGTGTATTACAGTTTGACACAGTGATGAAAGTTCTATCTCCTCCACAGACACTTTTGAGGTGTTGTCTTGAGCCCTCACATCAGTCCTGCAGCCCAGAACTTGATTGTCAGGCAGGAATGTCACTGTGATCTCTCAAACGCAGCCCTTATGTAAATATTAGATCACATTTTTGTAGCCCAACTTCTTTCAATAACGGCTGTCTTCCATCACTCCCGTCTCGAGTCGTTCCCCTGGCACAAACGCGCACCACAGTGCAGCAGCCGTGGTCTGCAGGAGCACAGCAGATGCTGCAAACAGATGAAAAATTATATTAAAAAACAACAACAACAAAAAAAAAGACAAAAAATACATTTTCACTCCATCTCACACAATAGATTTTTCCACCACCAGTGGTGTTTTGGAGAGAGAAGGAAAAAAAAGGTCTGTCTGTCAAATCTTCCCTGAAAAAGTATTGATTTTTCTGCATTGGTGGCTTCGGATAATGTCCCCCATAAGTCATTAAACTGAGTGGCAGCTCGTAACAAACTGTTATGGCGTCTGTCACTGGAAGAACTGGGTTTTGAATGTCAGGGTTGGCCCAGATTCACGGCCCCACTCGTCTCACATCTGTGCACGCCACTCAAGGCTGTCACTTCTGCCGAGTCCATACTCCAAATCCACGATTTATAATTTAATGATAAATTACAGTTTTAATTAGGGCAAGTGGAGTTTCCATTGTTAGAGTCCCAGAGTGCTCCGGTACAAGCCAGCAGCGATGCAGTTCAGGGATTTGATATGAGCGCAGACTGCAGCCTGCCAGGACACATGCCTGATTATTCCAAGGAAGGTTTTCATGTTTCTGTAACAATCTCTCCCACAGGACGTCCACACCAGAGACACGGCTTGCAGGATTCACCTGGTGTGTGCTAAAATGTGAAGAATATCTGAGTGTTTCCTGGGTTGAAATGTCCAACCAAGGTCAAATCAGGGTAAACTAGAAAGCACATTTTAGTGGGTACTGTCAGTTTAACTTTTATGTTAATGTCGTGCTTGTCATGCTTTTTCTCTACATTTCTAAAGGTACGCTGGCTCTGTGGCTGCATTCGTCTGCTTTCTGCTCTTCCCTTTCTCCTCCTTTACCCTTTCAGCCATCACTAGAAAGCGGTTTATGCCTGGTCCTTCACATCTGTCTTTTTAACCAGTTTTTACAGATTCAGACCAATCAAGCCAGTCACTGACTGCTGGAGCAGCCCACATGGAGGCTGAAAATATTAAATACGAGCTGCTCTTAGCAGTTTCTAAATCAATCAACAAAGTGGAAATTGCATCACAAATCGCCTTTTCCTCCAACAGTCTCCCTCTCCTTGTTGGCTCTTTATACTCCACTTGCATTAGCATTAGCTGCTTCTGATTCTAGGATTTAAGGCTCAAAACCTAACAAAGCTTTGATCCAGGGAAACCAGTAAGAGCGTCTGAAAAGCCAGTCAGACAGACAGGAAAAGCATAGTCTGAGCTCCTGTGATCAGGATGGTTTTATTGGGGCATCCTCTCAACTCAATGAACTCGGGGTCACTGTGCAACTTCAACCATTTGAGCCAACTATCAGAGCAGTCATAAACCTGAGATTAGGTCTGTTAGTTTAGTAAATAGATTATAATCATTAACCCAATCTATTTTTAAAGATAGGGGGTGGGTGGCGCAACAGGCCCAAACACAAAACACCAACATCAACATTACTTGTGGGCACCCCTTAATGTCTGGTGGCATACCAGGGCCATTTAAAATAATGGCCACTTTCAATACATTTTCTACGTACTGCTTCTTCAGGTCTGAACTATAGTTGCGATAATAAGAGTATTTCTTCAGAGTTGACAATAACTGGCAGGCCTAATGCATGAAAATTGACAAACAAAATCAAATCATGCACTCTAAACGTATCACACTCCAATGTTCCGCACGATGCCGACAATCCCAAAACAGCAGTGGAGGTGCATGTCTGGCTGAGCAATTAAAGCAGAGACAAATGATTCAGAGAGGCGGAATCAAACCGTGAAATAATTTGGGTAGATCTGACAACGCAACTGTAACACCGTGTAAAAAAAAACCCAAACAGCAATCAGGACAAAAATCAACCCAGAAATGCTGTTGGAATCAGTGTCGGCGCAGCTACGGGAGCACAGGCCTGGTTCCAACCCCGATCCACTGTGCAAGGTTTAAACTCCATCAGGTCAAGGTCCATTCCATGTTTGCGCCTCGGTGCCGCACAATTATTCAAATCTGCGAGTGTCATTATTCCGCTGAGAGCGCGCCTCTGCGGACTCACCGCCGAATGATGTATCGGCTGTCGACTCGGAAATCACCAGCACTTCCATCACGCCCTCACCTTGGAGCAGCAGAGCAGGAGTGCACAGGTGTGGTAACTTATAAGACCGCCACCCCCCCACCCCCCCACCCCCCTCACTCTATCCTAGCTGAGTGCTGTCATGGCACCTGTCATCTCCACTATATCAAACTTCATTAAAGGGGGGAGTTCGCTCGATGTCTCTGGCAGCAGGTGTCTTGGGACGCAGACAAACAACTGTCCTCTCACGAGCCGTCCAGGCGCTCAGAAATGCTTCCTCTGCCGCTCTTGCCCGACTCTGACCTGCCTGTTTTGCATGATAAGGCGCGTTGCAGCCCCATTACATGCCACTAGCTTTCGTATCATCAGGCATCAAAGGCCAGTGCTGCCTCCGACAGCTGCCCGCATCGTCTGGAGGCTCAAGGCCGCAGAGGATAGAACCCCCATCCCTCCAGTCCACCCTTCCCCACAGTTCTGGAGAGAGGACAACCAGAAACAAGAATAAATGCTGGTAATATTTGCCACATGCCTGAGGTGATTGTAACCGTGACATTACAGCCCCGCTTTAAAAATATCAGCGTATATATTATTCTATTTCCCCTCATTTAGATTCCGACATGAGGGGGATGCAGAGCGTTTAAGGACCCGCCTCTTCCATACATTTACGAGGCAAGGAGCTCTTAAATCTGACACATTTTCCTCCAAAACACTACCCAGCCACACCGGAGCCTTCATTTTCTTTCCCTCCTATATTCAATTTTAGGTTCTTGTGTTTTCAGTTCATTTCTTTTCGAGTTGGAAGGCAAATGTTTTGCCTTTTCTCTGCCACATTTGAAGGGTTTTAAACTGGTAACTGGGTTTTAAAAAGAAAGGTGCCTTTAATGTCAGGTTTTTTCAACTCTTTCTTCGCAACTCAGTCACTGGCAGTGTTCTGAGGTTCTGTTTAGCTTTTTAATTGATTGATTGATTCATTTCCTTCCTATCTCACCCAGCTCTGTGCAGTTTAAGAAGACAAATCGTTAATTTTTGACCTATGCAGCAGTTCAGCACAATACATCCTATTACCGTCGATACTGCGCAGAGGAAATGGAATCAAATGCTTGTGTGGTCAGCTGGGTGGAAGTGGCCGGGACAGATACAGAAACATGAGGCGACAGCTTATATCCACATGCTCTTTGTCTCTCTTTCAGATGTCTGGCTGGTGCCACTCACTCTTTCTTGTAAATATTCCTGAAACCAACCCTCTCATTGACTTCTACTTCCCTCCCACTGATTTTAGATGGAAATCGATGTGCCAGAGTTCCTCATCTCTCATGAGTGGAAGTGAGCGCTTAAGTGAGCAAAGTGAGCATCTTAAGTGACAAAGATTCATCGCAGAGAAAGAAGAAATAAACAGAGTTGCTGAATCCTTCAGATTAATCAAACGTGTCACAGTTTATCTCATTTGTTAGTTCGTGTCTCAGCTCCGCCAAGAGGGCTTATTTGGAATTCAAAAGCAGTCGTCTACTTAAAATCCAGAAAAAAAGAGGCACTAAATTAGTTAAGGGGGCACCTCCAGTGCTTCCTGATATTTACTACCTGCTTCTTTCATCTGTCAGCTGGAGGCAGAGTTATGGTTCCCAACTGTAAGCACGGCCCGGCCCAGTGCCGTAAAGCATCAACCGCCATCCACTTCTGAGCCAAATGTCTTCCATCGCAGCGCTGGCATAAAGCTGACTGCAGTTTTTCACCATCATAAAGCTGTAACTGCACACCAGACAGAGATGTGAGAGACAACTGTGCACACACACACACAAAAAAGACAATAAAGAGTAATGTTTGTCAAAGGTTACAGACATATCTTTAGAGAAGCCAAATTAAAAGCTCATTATGTCGAGTGAGGGGAGGGACTGGGGCATATGCACGCTCAGCTTTATTGTCCCGCCATTTCCCCTCAAAAGGCCCATTTCCAGCGAGCGTCCTTCACAGGTCGACCTTGATGCTTTATGTCGGACGCAGGCTCCAGCTGTTCCAGCAGAGTTTATCTCGGGCCATGATTACCAATGACAGCGTCTCGGGGAGGAAGTCGTCTCCTTGACAGATAGACAGCAAAACCCAGGCGACAGGATGGCGGAAGGCTGAAGCCGTTTTAAGAGAGGAGGAAAAAAAAAGGAATAAAACGTCACATTGGAATCATCCTGAGGGTCTCGTCTGGCGTTGCTACTGTGGGTGAGGGAAAGGCTGAACTTTCAGATCGCTTATAAGAAGCGAGAGGCCCAGTCTTGTCGGATTGATCCCTGATTCCAAGACGACTGAATTATTGTTGAGTGTGGCGGTCAACCGTGTGATCAGGCAGAGATGATTCAAGAGACAACAAACTTTCCCAAACATTGATGCTTCTATGTGTGATTGAGAAAGTCTGCGCTAACAGAGCTCCGGTTTGACACCATAAGCCGATAGCACAGCGGCTTCATCAGCATATAAAACAAGGAAATAATGATGCTGTTACTATCTTAGAAATTCAGATGTCTATAGCACAAAGTGCTAGCTAGTTCTTTTCCCTTATCTTTAGCCTTGAATTAGTTAATTAATTGAGTCAAGTGACATACATCATTTTAGCAGTTAGTGGCAAACTCAGCATGCAGAACAAGCTTTGGATTATTGGTGACCAATAACAGAGTCTTACTGACGTATTTGGCCTTTAGAAACTTTATTATACAAATAATCCAGATTATGACAGAATTCTGTCTAATGTTGCTTGAAGGAGCTGTAAAATTGTGGGACAGAATACTTTGTAAAACTGTCTTTGAGGGGGCCACAGCAGGAAAAAATAATGAAACACAACAGGACAGAAATGACAGTTTATCGAGAATCCCTGTAACATCGAACCAGCAAGCAGTAAAGGAGGGATCTCTTCCCAGTCGATCCATAACAGCCATTCACCTGCCATGACTGTCCTAGTCCTGCTCCAGAAATGTTCACAATCATGATAATGAAGTACTAAACCATCAGAGCACACAGCAACAATGGAGACCTCTGTCAGGGAGGATGGTGCATTGGGAACAACGCAACAGCACAAAGCAAATGGGTGTAATGTGTCCTGCGGAGCCTTGACGGAAGATAAAAGAAACACTCCTTTTAGAATCATGAAAAAAGCGATATGGAAAGAGACGCATGAGACGTGTAAGCAGCATAGGGGGCCTGGCCTGGCCCTGAAAACGCTTGTGCCCCTCCATGGCACAAATCTATAAAAACACACATTTTTTAAATTTTATTTTTCTATTTAATTACAGTAGGGAATTTTGTGTTGAATTCTAATGTTGCATTTTTTAATCATTCATTTTTGACATTAAAAATATTTCTAAAAATGCTGTGACTTTGCTTGATTGATGGAAAATCTACCGGAATCTGCACCGCAACAGCCAATCACAGCCTTTCTGAAAAGAAAGGTGACCTACGTGCGTGACGTAGTTCACGTCAACGTAGTTGCCCAGCAGGTAACTTTAGACTCAGGTCGTTTTTTAAAGGAAAGATGTGAGCTTTCGCTGGCATTCTGGATATACACGAGTGGTTGAAAAACCCACCAACTGTCCCATCTGGGTAATCGGATATTAAACCGACGCTGGATGTCATGTTGAAGAAGGAGACCCTACCTAGGGCCTGGTTTGGAGCCCATTGCTAGTAGCTCCGCCGAGGCCACTGAGCGGATCAAGGCAACCAGCAGGTCAAGTGCAACCACGACTGGGGCAATTTTTGTTGGGCCCCAACTACTTTATGAGCCTGGGCGTGTGAGTGAACTTGACACGGACAAACCCGAGGTGGAGAATTCGCAAGGCCTTGGAGCGCCGCTGCGCGTCGACGGTGCGATCTGCTTTGCGCCATTACGCAGCGCAGTTTTCTTTTCATTGCGCACTTTGTTATAAAAGTATTGACTCTTTCCGAGCCGCCTAACAGAGAACTACGAGCCGAAGATATGGATTTGTTCGAGGCGGTGACAGCTTGAGGACACTGCGCCCACGGCCGCCGCTGGCTGTGCCGCTGACCGGCCTCGGCCCAAGCAAGAGAAGACGCACTGTGAACCAGGACTGCCTTGATGAGGAGGTTCAGCTCGGGGAAAGGCCTGCCGCTGCACTGACTGGAGGGACTGGAGAGAGAGAGCCTCAACTCAAAGTAGGTTCGTGTGTGTGTGTGTGTGTGTGTGTGTGTGTGTGTGTGTGTGTGCGCGCGCGCGATAGCAATGTATATCCATCGTTGAGTGCTTTAAAATGCACCCGCCGCGGTGCATTTTTGTTTGAGAGGTGCTTCTGTTTGTTGCATCTAATATGTTGTGCGCTGGACGTTGAAGTTGCTTCTATGTAATTTGTTGTTTCAAATTATGAGGACTGATGTTGTAGGCTTCAGCTGGGAATATTTGCTGTTGGTTGTGTTTAACCTAGTGATTAGTGTGTGTGTTGGTGCTGCGTGAATAAAGTATAGGATGATTAAAATGTCTACTGTAGCCTAATAATAATTGTGCCCACCCATGTATTTCATAACCCCCCCTCAAGACTGAGCTCTGGTGACAAGTCCAGTAAGTACCAGTTAGAACTCAAGATGTACCTTTGTTTGATATTTATTGAATAGAATTCTTCACAGAACTGGTCATTAAAAAGCTATTGATGTCAGCACTGAAAAACATAATATGTAGTGAGAACACTTGGTAACTTCAGATAAAGAATTGCGTTGGAATGCATAGATTTTCTTTTACATGAATCGTTCTCTGCTGTCTGAATGAGCTGCGCAACACTTGTGGGTGTTCAAGTGTCCTCGCGGCTGAATCTTCTCATATGTTTTATTGCACTTATGATGGTATTCATGTTACATCATTACAATTCACTCGACTTTCAAAGAGCCAGTACGGAGGAGTTTAAATTTACTGTCAGGGTGGCGCTAGAATGTTGCAACACTCCAGCCTAAAATTCTGTTTCACTCTCAATGTCTAGAATTTCTTTAATAGTACACTCCTGGAAGAGTGTAATTTTTGTTTTCTTGCAGCCATGCTGCAAAGGGTATCTGCAGTCTGTTTTCTCACCAGTAGTTGACACCAGATCTTACACCCTGAACCTTAAGACGTTTCTTCATATTTTACTATCTGTGCGAGACAAAATGGTGGTCTGATGCCACTTAATGGTGGTCTGATGCTGGCAGTAGCTTCACGCTTCTGAACTACTGACTTGCCTGATGATTGAAGATGTACAGAATTGAACTTAAATTAATTCCATAATAAAACTTTTTTTTTTTTTAGGAGAAGTGGCTGACTTTGAGCCATCTGAGTCCCCTGTTGAGAAACATTATTTCACTGCAGGAGTTTTATTCTGCAAGAATTTCACTTTCTTCCATCTCCATTGGCTCATCCACAACTGACGCTTGTAGTTCTCATCAAACTACAGCCCTTCCTTTGATCCACTGATGGTATTTTTGAAAATGATTTTTGACGTTAAATCTTTGATGATTCTGAAATGGCTCTCGATCAGTTTCAGCGATAGCTGTGCTAACGTGCTTCCCTGTCGAGTGACGAATGCGAAATCCCTGCCAAGCTTCAAGTTTTTCAAACGTGATAATATGCCAAGCTTATTATATTTAACACTGATACCAACTCAGCAGAATAAGCAATTTTAACTGAAAAAGAAAGGGCAGATGTATGAACATCTGGCACATTCAGCATTATTTTTGCCTTAAATCTCACACTGAAGTGACCTTGATGGCGCAGAGAAGAACTATATAACAGCTCTGGCTGTCTTTGAGTGCAGCCGGTCTCCTCCGCAGACACCATCATCTTAGTGGGAGGAAAGAATGTCTTTGTAGGTTTTCTTATTTGGTAGAACAGTTGTGGACCTTCAGGTTAACAAAGCCAGACTGGAGATGAGGCTGCTCCGGCGCTGCTGTTAACTCTCTTTATTTTTCTGCTCAGTGCAAACCTGATGAACACTTTTCTCGCTCATCATGGGTGAAAACGTTTGCTGTATCCTTTGTGTGTCCGAGTCTTTAACACTTGTCAGATTGAGATGTGATACAACATGTACCAGCTTTGAATGCTGTTGAAACGTTTTAAAGGTAAGAACCTTTTTACACCTTTAGGCCTCCCACATTTGCAGCGAATTGACAGTAATTAAATCCAGAGTAATATCGCGGCTGAGAAGTTGTATTTGCAGAAGTAATAAAATATGTTAGACACAATGGCCTTGTGTAAAATACAGCTTTGTGAGTCGGTATTGCTTCACTGAAATATCCTTGAGAGGCCTAATTCTATTCTTCCTGTGGAAGAAGGTTGGGGTTGCAAGAGAGTGATGTTGAGTACAGTTAAATCTAAACAAGCAAACGAACAAACAATACATGCATAAAATGATGAGACTAAACCTCTCTTGCCTTTCTGGGCCAACTTTGAAGTAGATTTTTAAAAAAAATATGTGGTCTAAAATATCATGTATCTTTAATGAAATATTTGGTAACTGGCGAAGCTCCGTATTAAGGAAAAATCCAAGGTTGGACTGACGGCATCAATGAATCGGTCAGAAACCCTGTAATGTTCTCGTTTGGTAGCCCAGCATCGGAAAGAAAGCAGTGTCTTTGAATAAAGAAGATGCCGCAATCTTGGATCAAGGACGATGTGTTTTCTGCTGGGTATTTTGTGGGGGTTGTTATCAACACAGTGGGGGAAGCAGTTAAGGAAGCAGAGGGAGAGTCAGACAAAGCTGGAGAAACAGAGGAAAAGAGAGAGAGAGAAAGACAGAAATGGAAACTGCTGAGACATTTGGAAGAGGATCCAGTTCTCCTTCAGGAAAGAAATCACTATCATAAAAACCTGAGGCTGTAATGTCGCCTTTTTGTCTTAGTTAACGAACTACGAGATGATGTGGAAATTTTAAATGGTTTGTAAGCATCTTTTGCAATGACACTGTGGTGTGTTGTTAGTTTTGGGAAAATAATCCCAAAAAAGCCATTTTTCAAGGCTTCACGGATCCCATCACTATATCCCACATATGTAATGTAAACAACCTGACGTCATTTCATTGCCCTACTGACGACGCCGCTGAATTTGCCCTGCAGTTTGGTTTCTTTGCATATTTTTGTAGCTGTTTTGTATTTTTGAGGCCCTCATCTACATGACGGTTGTTCTTGTTCACTCTGACATTACAAGATGCACGTTTGTGTGTCGGGTCAGTCGTATCCCCTGAGAGACTGGGAAGGCTCATAAATGGGAAAATGCAAAAGACCAATGGCACGACACTAACATTTTCCCGCTTTCAAATGGGCAGAATGAGAAAAAATGCAGTTTGCAAGCAGCTGGGTAAATTTAGTTCGCTTTTTTAATTAGGTGAGGAAAGCATCGGTAGAGGATCAGATCCAGTATGGAACAACAGAAAAAAACCAGGTCAGATGTAAAGGATGGAACAAAGGCAGAACGCAGGGTTGGAAGATGTGCAATAACATTTATGAACTCGGAGATCAAAGACCAAAGATGGAACCATAATCAAGGACATGATAATGACACGCGTTAGAGGGTTTGCAGCACCCAACAAAAGTGGAGAGCATGAACATCCGTTCACTCATGTGCTAAATTAACACTGTCAAATCACGTTTCCTTTCCCATCAGTAGAACTCTCCAGTGCATAGCTGAGTAATCCATTACACCAATGCGTAGGGATGTGGGGGCACACATCAGCCCAGACAAAAATTAATGTTAAATCATTAATCTGATTCCTCAGTGGATCTGTGGAGGACCAGTAAAGCTAAAATATTTAAAGACTAACTGATGAAGGCGCATGCTGTTTAGTGACCTTGAAAAAGAGGATTTTGTGTCTGATTTTTGCACTTGGCTGAGACAAGTCACAAGGAGTCACAACTCCATGTTCCTGCCATTCAGGCACACCTTCTTTCTGCTGGCAATTTTCACCGCCAGGAAAAGCAAATTCCACAGGCTGAATGTAAACATCCACCTAAAAGAGCTCCTTTGAAAGCCTGTTTATATTCAAGTCAGAATCACAAGCCGCCGCCACATCTTTCTCCCTCCTTGAACTGAAATCAGGCCTCACAGCATAGATGTTCTTTATGCGTAACCCACAGATCTTCACAGAGGGGTTCCTTCTCCTTCCCTTTTTCTCTTTGTTCCTGATTAAATTCTCTTCCCCGGCCCACATCCCCGACATTTCCAAAGAGATCCTCTGCAAATGTGGCGTCTCGGTACACACGAGTTGCGTACTGAGTTGTCATAGTACATTAACCTAATTTCAGCAGACTGAATCCTGCCCCCATCATTCCACCCACGCCCCACCACCTTGAGGTCTCCACTGGCTCCGTCACAAGTCATGCACCATTTTTAAAAAAAAATTTTTTTTGTGTGTGTGAAGAATTCTCTGCCTCCTGTTCTGGCCAGGAAGGCATCTTGTAAAAGAGGACGTGAATAATAACTAAAAACCCCAATTTTCTTGTCGGGAAGGGCTTGAAACCTCGCAGCGTGGACATCTCATTAGGAATCTGGGTCTTCTGGAAACCCCCAGGTGGCGTAAATGAAGCTCTTCCCTTCCACAGAGCCATTTCCGCTCAACAAATACATTGTCTCTGCCAACTAAAGGGAAATGGAAGTGTGTCTATTTATTTTCTGCTGGTTATTACATTTTCACTGCGAATAGACCAATACAGTGGAACCATTCTGAGCAGGATTCTGGTCTGTGGCTGTGTTTGGATGTGTTTTTCCTTATTTTTTATTTTAAAACATAATGTGGGCGATATTGTCTCTTCTACCCATGAAAATGAAATGGGCCTCAAAGCTTTTCCATACAAGCACAGAGACATTTGGCCAGTTGTTCCTCAAAACTATCGCTGGCTTTGCAATATCCCGAGTGAAAACATTACCGCTTGTATTAGCCACGCCCACTTTCTATTTTTGACCAATCATACAAAAGACGTTGGACACCGGAGGAAGTTCTGCCCGGGTGATGTGTTGAGAACAAGCTGCAAGGACTCTTAGACCTTCACTATTGGAAGCATGTTAAAGACTTTTAAAACTACTTTTACACTTATTGCAACATGTTGATATTCTTCTTGTGTTTCTTACTCTGCCCACTTGGAGCAATAGTTCAGGAGAGGAAGGAATGTCAGAGTGGTGATATTGATACATGCATATTAGTTCAAGCTACTGATTCCTGCTAGAGACGTTTCACTCAGTTGGCAGCTTTGTAGATGGATAAGAAATGCAAATCGGGTCACAAAATTCAGCATCTACGAGAGAACTGAGCATCTTTGGAATATTCCTGCCTCCCGCATCTCCTCTTGGACCTCTGTGATGCCTGAAACTGTCCATCGAATCGGCAGAACAGAGGTCTGCGAGGAGATTCAAGCAGCGCCCTCGCATTCAAACCTATCAGAGTCAGGAGAAAAAAAAAAAAACTTTCGAAAGTCATAATTGTTTCTGGTGTAGTGTACTTGTGAAAGTCTCTGTGGGCCTGACACAAGCTCTGATGGTTCCATCGGCTCCATCGCCTCCACACAGGGAGACTGCTTGACATATTCTGAAAGAAAAAAAATCCTCATTGGTATGTTAAAGCTTAAGCTTGTCTGAAGTGTTGCACTCCAACAATATGGAGCTAAGCTGTTGTCATGGTAATATCACTAGATGCTAAAGTAACCCTGCTCACAGGTTTTACATGAACTGTGAAGCAAATACAGAATAATCTTTGCTTTTAATCTCTTATTTGGTTCTACTTGCAATTATAAATCTATATATATATATATATATAT
>BJFM01001593.1:328601-342237 GCA_016586285.1 Arothron firmamentum
TTTTTTTGGTGGGGGGGGGTGGGTGGAATTTATCTTTATGAATAACTGCAAAATATTCTGAGAAGCGCTTATATTTACATTTAAGTAGTAGATTGTAAGACACCTGACCCCTGTCGTTAATATTTAATAACATTATGTAATATTTGAGTAAAGTTGGTCCTGCTTCCACTTTTCTTTTTCAGCTTCCAAATATATTGCCCTTTAAAAATTAAATATACAAATGCTTAAATGCTGAAACGGTTGCATTCCTGCTGCACTTGCACACACGTTGTGTTTATTCGCTCGTGCCTATATTTTGCTCTTGACCCTCCCTTGGATCCGCTCCGTTAGCGCTCTCATGTTTTAACAATCTGCTGAACCGTAGCAGCTCTGCCTCCAGACCTTTGTCTGGGTTGAATCTTTTTTTTAGTTTTTCACGTACAATGTGACACCTCTGCTACGACCCAGCACCCTGCAGAACATACACAGTCTATAAAACAAACAAACCGATAAATAAATGAATAAACTGCTCCAAGAATGAGGGGAAAAAATCAGCAAAAGAAGGAAAATACCTCAGCATGCTCAGAACAGGTTGTAAATTACACAGTGCTGCAGAACTGTTCACTGTAGAAAACTCATTATTAGATCATTTAGAGCACTACATTCTGTTCAAATATACCTAATGTGTAGCTGACATTGCGCCAGCTGTAATTGAGCATATAAATTGAGCTCCCTTAAGCAGTTTTCTAGCCATCATCTGCATTTTTTGGTAAAATTCTCTTGAAAGCAGGCGGCGCCAGACTTGTATTCATTACAGTCATCTTCAATCCAGTCTTCTGGACTTGGCGCCGAAGAGGTTCATTAAATCACATTTTCAGATATTGGATCACATATCTTTGGTAAGTGGCTGAGCGGAGAGACGGAAAAACGTGAGCTGATTAACAATCGTGATGTTTGGAACAGAGAAGAAGAGACGGAAACATTGGAAAATAATTCCAACAGCTTCCTGGAGGATATCTGAATATTTAACACACCCTCTTCTGCTACTTTGGCTTCCTCTCCAAAAAATAGTGTCTTCCACCTTGTTAAATAATTAACGCTCACCCTTTTTACATCCGAATTTTTCATTTAGGATGCTGTTCTTCTGTTGTGGATTTTTAGGTGCCTCTAACGAACCTTCTGTGTTTGGAATTCCTCACCACCGCAATGCAGAAAGGTCCTCCAGCCACACCACGCTGGGGAAGCTGATTTAAGAGTGCCACGCTGGCTGCTTGTGCACGTGTGTGTGCACGTGCTGACTTCATTACTTGTGGAGAAACTGGTGTCATTTCCAAATTCACAGCGGTAACCAGTGTCAGTGTTTGCTCCTGCTTCTCTGATCAGCTTTACCAGGCTGACATCAACAGGAAGGTCCTCAAATATGAGACATAACCAAAATATCTGTCTGCCACATTGCATGAAGGAGTGACAGTGCTCACCAAGGTGAACGCCTCACATTAACTGTGTCGTCAACAGCTTCCTCTGCTGAGTCTCCTTTTCCATTTTTGGTCAGATTCCAACCGTCCTCGGCTTTGATTTCAGCCAGAGGTGGTCCTGCGGCCATCTGCATCGATGCAGAATGGGCTCACGTGCTGTAACAGGATTACCCAATTAATGATTTTTGCAGCAGGGAGCCCTCAGATGTGTGTATCTACAGAGCTTCTGGATCTGCTGAAAGCGTTCATTCCACACCACGTTTGTAGACGTCGCCACTGGATCCAGTATCTGCAGGGAGAGACTATTTGTGTTAACCCTGCATATATTTTTCTATTAGAACAGTAACATTGATTTATTTATCGATTTATACGGTTTATTTATCGATTTATAGTATTCTTTGGGAAGAGACGCTGCTATTCACACAGGGTCACGAAGTGGGGATATGAAACCATTTTCTTTATCTTTTAAAAAAAAAAAATATTTGACTTAAATAAAAAAGAAGATGAGAGCAAAAGATAACCTACAGTTGCTCTGGGATTACTCTATGTGAAAACGTGCAATTCTCATGAGCCACTTAGGTTTTTGTTGAGATTTTGTCATTTTCCAGAGAACAAAGTCAGACCACATTCATGTGAATAGTGATATCACAGGTATTAATGAGCGTGAAGACACTGCCAGCGGTCTTTTGTGATACCTGGCACTGCCAGGCTGGAACTCTCTTGTGGTGGCTCTCATTACTAAAACTGCATATTTAAGCAGCATCCCTGCACGGGATCAATTATACATGCTAAAATGCCCTTTTTATAAGGTAAATATTTGCTGTGCTCTTGGTTTTTTTTTTAATCGCTTGAGTGTAATCAGCGGCGCACCTGGTCTTTGGTCTTTATCCTGGGACTCGTAGGGTCCTTGAAGGCATCCTGAGGACTAAAGCTCCGACTATTAAAACAGAGCAACTGGACTAAAGTGGCGAGTGGCTCAGTAGGGAAATGCACTTTGTGCCAGCCTAAACTATTAATTTTGGCTTTGATGCCATGGTGTCTTTGGGAGGGTGCAGCTCATGAGTGCCTTCTGTCCGCAGGTGAAAGAAAAAGACAGATAAAAAGAATTTGCAGGAGACGATGCGATGAAATATTCACTAGTGTTCCACACTTATCTCCCAGGGCCTGGCCCTTCCAGGCTGAGTTCACCCACATTAACCACCTCATATTAAGCTGTACTTTGAAGCCCCTGGGTCTACTTCAAACTCTCCCCATAAACCTGTCAGGAACTTTTCCCTTGAAGCAGCCAGCAAATTTATCTGTTTATGGCCGTTTGTTCTCGACTGTTTCTTTGTCGGGATCCCATTAACATCCTTTAAGAGGACGCACATTTGCATGCCTGTTTTTAGATGTGCAATGAATCAAAGGATATTTTATGGCAGCGTCTGTTTGGCTGCAAACAAACATTTGGCTTTCTGTTTGTTTTTTTTCACATGTTGATGTTTTTTGAGAGGGCACTGGAGTGCAAAACTCATAAAACGTTAAAAGTCAAATCAGATTTTAGCCCGCAGAAGGCTGCTTCAAACGCAAGCCATGCAGAGCACAAGCAGGGATGCAATCCATTCTGTGAATTTTCTACCAGCGCTCTCCTGCGATTTATAAATATCATTCTGGGGGGCCCAGTTGCTGCTCTATTTCACAGTCTTTTAAGGAAGCCCAGACACTTCCATGCCGTTTTCATGCCTTTTGCAGTGCAGAGTTTTGAAACTACGGCGCGCTCGCCTGGTTCTGATCCAAGCTAGTTCTACTTATCTACAGCCGGGTTTGGCCTTTTGTGTCACGTCCTCGCCGACAGTCGGGACAGCCGGCATTTGCGGACGTGTCCCATGTTGTTGAGGGTGAAATCAAATTACAGTTGGCCTGAGATGAAGACAATGTAGGAGATGAGCTGCTTTATGTGGGAATAACAGGTTAACAAATAACAGGAAAAACAACTAGAAAAAGAGGACCGCCAACGAGTAAGTTGACATTTCCTTAGCCTTTATCGCATGTCCATATCCTGTACCCTAACAGGCCTGTTTGTCCAGTCTGATGAAGTCAGCCAGTAAGCTATTACAATTAGGTTTATCACCCTCCTCCTTCACCGGTCCCCCTCCCCATACACCATCTGACTCTGGTCCTGGCCAAGGTTTCTTCCTGTTAAAATATGTTAAAGAAAGGTGAGTAAAAAATCCTTATAGACAATCTGGATTGCAACAGTTGCTTTACAATGCTATCATTCTTCATATATTAAATTCAGTTAGAGTTTTTGCAACAACTATATGAAAATGAATAATAACAAAAGAATGTGCTCAGCAAAACACACTCGTTAATACTGTATAAGAACAAAGCACACGGAAGGACCTACTTCTGCTGGGATGTAGATTAGACATCAAACAAATTCTCTGGATTATATTTATTTGGAATTGTGAGATCAATGGCAGCAGTGAGTGTGGGGCAGGATTCATTCCTTTCTTCCTCAAAGTTGCGACCGGCTGCAAGCCTCAACATAATACCCTGAATCTGCACTATCGATCGGGGCCGCCATCTCTTTGAAGTCCCGCTCCACACATACAATACCAATGAAGTCAGAGGACACGGGCACCGTACTGCACCTGATCCTCTCTCCCTGCGTTTGTCTGTTCCTTTGGCTTATTTAGAGTTGTTCCTGCTTTAGTGTAGCAAAAAAAAGAACTGTGCCGGGACACATTGGGGGGCGGGCTGCAGCAACCAATCACCAGAACACAACATTCTGCTGCTGTGCCACTCAGAAATGTTACAGTGGACAATGTTTTTATTGTTTAATTTATTGCAGCCAATGGGGAGTTGGACCTATGGGGGTAAGCAGATTAAACCCCGGCGTGGTCGCCATGTGACCAGCACATTTCAAGCTAAATTTAAACGTGCTTTCTATTTTGAATGACACAAGCCTCTCTCCCTCCCTCTCTGTCTCTGTGGGCCATGTTCTCTTTTTGAAGACAGCACCTGGAAAGCCAAAGATGACCCGGTATCCATTTGCCTCTGCAGTGGCTCCATCATCGCAGCCTTCCCCCTGGAGTCAAGCACCTATGAATAATGAGTGGAGGGCCGCGTGCATTAATGTAGCAGCGCGGCCCCTGAAGGAGTGCATGGTAGCAGGTGACTGTTCACAGCCTCTGTGGGGCTGTCAGCAAACATGTGCCCCCTATAGCGTGGGGTATTTTAGCGGGAGAGACATCCCTATACCCGCACCCCTCAAACTGCATCCTGGGAAACACGGATGAGCTTTTGCCTAACCCCGAAGCGGCGTGTTGTCGTTTAGGCCACCCCTGGCTACACCTGATTTAAGACCACACATCAACATGAGCATTGCTTATAATACAGTGACATTTCTAAAGATGAAAGAAGTGAGATGTGCATCAGGGGTGCTTGAGCACATCCAAGGACAGAGACAGAGAGCGCACACAGTCTGCCAGGAGACCGTAGATCGGTAATAAGCCCGCAGTGCCTAAAAGCCTGAGATGAGTGACAGCTGTTATTTTTGTATGCAGAATATTGATTGCACTTGTGTCTGCATGCCAGTGTTTTACCAGAGGATCCAGGGAATTTAAGCCAGCATTTGACAGCGTATATTCCTAAAACAACCTATAACAGCTTTAAAGGGATGCTGTGTGTTGTGGAGGTGCGTGTAATGCCAAATTGTAAATGCTTGATTTGATGACTAGCAGAAGACACGCAAGGGCAGGAAGTCACCTGGAATGAGACAAGGAGTGATTACCAAAATAAGACAGGAGGGAACCAGACACGAATGACTCACCCTAAACCAGAGCAGAAGGAGAACGTGACAATAACTCAACATCGCCGACGAGACGCGGTAACAGTCGCTCAGGGCAGAATTTAGAAAGGTTTCGTCCCGCTGATGTAATCACGGAGGAACTGGAGCTCTTATTGCTTCATTTCTTATGGCGAGCAGACACTCCAGGTTCCTCGGGGACAATCGTTAACTTCCTGTTACGGCATTTCAGCCTGCTGCAGTCGTGTGGTTTTAAAGCCAAGTAAGTGGTGATGTCCACTGTCTCGCACAGGTAATGTCATTATTACACCTCTTGCATGACATTTTGTTAATTTAGAGTGTGAAATGGGAGCTGTGGATGGTGCTGATAGTGTCAGCAGGTGACTGGAACCAGTTGAGTTTGGTGCAGGCTGTTTTTCAGGACCGTAAGACGGAATCCAGTTTGCTTTCAGGGTATATTTACACAGGGGATACAAGGTGGGGGAAGTATGCAGTACTGCTTTTACTCCTATTTTGTTTGATGCTGCACATTTTTATTGCGTAAAACGAACAAAAAAAAAGCTCTTGGTCAAAATGAAGCTTATTTAACACTAACAGAGACATGCATGTTAATAAAATCAATTAATCAACGCTGACTTCAGGGATGTTTCACTGATGCTTGCGGGTTTCTGCCTCCAATTTTTATTTACTGCAAACTGGAGGAAGTATTTGTTTTTTCAAACAAATGAAGACAAGAGCCATTTCTGAGATTATCCGCAATCACAGTTTTATTATGTATTTGACAAAGAAAGACATGTTTGTGAGCAATTCAGGCGTGCCTTCTGCTCGGCGTTGACAGTAACGAGGCCTAGTTCATAGTTCGGTTCTGCTGCTTTAATGGAGCGTTCATTAAATATGCGGAAGATCCGTAACCATCATGGTTTCGTGAAGACAGAAAAACAGTCTGGAATAGGAAAAAAATGACTAAAAATAAGCTAAACATCATCTGAATAAAAACCCACCAGAATAATCCAGGATCCTTGATTACACCACAGACACAAAACCTCACTTAAGGTGTCAGTTCGCACCGATCTGCTGTCTTCTCTGCGCTCTGCCGCCTCCTTTTCTCCCAATGATGTCATTAAAAATGCATTGTTGACATGTAACATATATAATTCATAAACAACGGACTCGGCTTGACTCCAGAATAGTGCATTTAGCAGAATGGACAGTTATTTACAGTTTTTACATGGTTTAATATTTACACATGGATATTAAAACATGCATGTACAAATGATGATAAAAATAACCCTACTTTAATTATTTAAAAGCTAAGAGTTAATGAAAGTAAAGATTTTCCTTGAATTTCTGTTTACTTCTTTTTACATCTTGTTTTCAGTCGACTGGAAAATAAATATTTGGACGTGACGGAATCTTAATATAAAAGTTTTTTTTTTTTTAATTTAATTTAATACATCGCATTGCGCCAATACATTAGGACATGCAGAGATCTCACATTGTCCATGCTGGTGTTGACAACAAATCTAATAGCACCATGTATAACAATATAGCCTGTCACATTGTTGACACTTTTACCCAAAGATTGGACTCGTTAAAGATGAATTTGTCCCATTAGTGCCGTTAATTCCAATATTATCTGAGCAAATCTGACATTTTAAAATTCCATTTATTTTCTTTTGTCACTTGCAATTGGCTTTTAGAGATCCCCAATTCAATTAACAAGTGGGACACATGCCAAAATCTATTAAAATCAATATTAGCAAAATTGTTGCTATACACAACTCTGTTGCATGGGTGCTGTCATGTGTTGGGAGGGCACCGCACCACATATTCCACATGTTGGTGTTTTGTTGGCTCACTCAATCAGGGTGGCAGAGCATGAGAGGATATATATTCTGCAGTTTACGCTGATGGAGTGTGTCATGATGTGGCTTTTAGTCTCTCAATAAAACCAACCAAAGAGGCACGTAGGTGATTTCAGGCTCTTTAGATGAGAGGAAGGACGGAACGTATCATTAACAGCTTGGCGAGAGTAATGGAAGAGAGACCTGGAACATGAGTCAAGTTGTCAGGGGCAAATTAGCCCGAGTGGGACTGTTGAGATATCTGCATTTTTACATTTCAAAGACTTCATATCTTAATCATAACACCGCTAGGATTAGCTAATGAGCTAATCTGGCTACTAGCTGAGGAGCTACAGTTGTACTGAGCTGCTGCAGCCTCTATTTGGTATTCAATGAAGCACGGTGATTAATTTGGGTCTTTTAAACCACAATTGCCTCATCCTGATGATGAAGCACCGAAGCTCCTAAAATCTAGGAAAAATAAGGAGCCTATTTAAATAGAGGAACATAGATCATATCGGTTAAATTCATCATTATGTTTTCTTTAAGTTGTATCAAGATAAGCAATAATTAGTCAAGTGACAGCTCCCTTTTTAGCATCCTTCTGTTCAGATTTTGGGTACAATATTTAGAAGTCACACAAAACTGATTTGTGATCTCTTCAGTGCAACAATAAGAGACTAAGCATGTTAGCAAGATGCTAACTTCACTATAGTGTTCAATTCGGTGGTGGAATTTTAGATTATGTATTAAGAACTTATTCATTGCTCTTAAATAAAAAAAATATAAAAAAATCAAGCAGGTGTACAAGGCTATGGCTTAAAAATATGTATTAAGTCTTTTTGTGTAAATTTTAATGCCTGATATTTTGAAAGCTAAATCCATGCGTCGTAAATATGATGGCCATGGAGGATCTTGTGCGCAATTTCTTTCTTTTTTTTTTTTTTGTGCGTGAAAATGGATATTATTGCTTCCTCATACATCTGAGGCTTTAATGTATGTACAAATGCTAAGTTCGGAGCAATATTATAAAGGCATTGTATCACTTAAAGAGATGAACGAGCACTAGTTTAATTGGAGCACCGGGTACAGATTCTACTCCATTATTTAATATGACCGAACTAATTCTGCAGGCCAAAAGCAGTGAGGAGCCCTGCTGCTTCATCAGCACTCTGTCCCTGATGGGAACACTGGGACTTTAAAGGTGCTGCTATAAAGAGGAATAATGTGCTCCAACCACAGAGGGAAAAAAGAGTCCAGAACTTTAATGACTTACAGGACACTGGACTTTCTTCCTTATTAAAAGATATTTAAAAAAAAACAACATATAATTTGCTGGGAAAATTGGTGTTTCGAACTGCTGACTTAAAAATGGATGTTTTAGATAATTCTTGGATGACAGAGACATCATTTTTCAGGACCAGCAGGTTTTATTCACCACTGCTTCACCTGACTTTAATAACGGAACTCCCTCCTCGTGTTAGTGATCCTTTTCACCGTCCGTTTTGTTTTTGTTTTTTTTTCTTTCTAAATCACATCCGGGTATTAAAACAAACAAACAAACAAAAAAAAAAAGTCTTCCATGCTGACATGTTTTTCTGTCTTTGCCCAGTTCAGTTATTTTAATCAACTCTGTGGAAAATGAGTGATTATGTCTACGGTGGCTTTTGGCTTTTATGGCTGTGGCATAATTTTGCGCGATAACTTCAAAAAGCAATTTACTTATTGAATTGTGTCGTATTATTTCTTCTGATGAAGTCATAATGGCCCATGTTAATGCTGGTGTGTTGGAGAAAAATCTCATGCATTAAAATCCATAATACATGCGAATGCTATTCTGTTCTCAGCGGTGCCTTCTGCCATTACTCTCTATTACAGCTGCATGATGAATGCTGGGAATGGGACTTAAACGCCTGTGGAGAATCTCCAGCGTTCTCTCTTTGTTGGGACATTCATTCAGATCAACGTAACCGCCGGAGCAGAATATGACTTTGAGCATATCAATAACGGGCTTCTGCTTCTGTTCACCTCAGTTTGTTCGATTTAACACCGATAACAGGGTGATGAAACTGGAAGCAACCCAGCGGAAGTCACATGCTGGCTGTTTAATGGTGCGCCGTAGGTACTCGGGTTGAATATGATCAAAACGCGGGTGAATATCAAGGTCTGTGCTTCTTAATGGGTTTCAGGTCAGGTCAAGATTCCAAAGAAAGCATCGAAATACTGACCCGACAGGTTGGTGGTGAACAGGCTAGATGAGGGTGGTGTTCACCCACGTGGTTGCTGCCTCCTTCCGTGGGCATAAATAACCCAAAACAGAACCCAAAACCCCGCAGGTGGAGTCCCAGCTGTCCAGAACTTTATAGAACTCTGAGATCTGCTGCCTCCTCTGCCCGATCCGGAGAGAAAGCCAGTTTTTTGCTGGAGCTGTAGACCACGCCGTGTGATCGGTGTTTTCATTTTTATCTGCAAATGTGGAACTTCTGACGTGACCAGTGTTTGTGTCGTGCAACAGCTCCACTCGCACCCATGTCATATCGCTTCGAGAAGATGAAGGGATGAAAGGGAGAAGAACTCAGAGATGTCATCTACCAGTCTTCATACGCTGCTGCCATGATTGACAACCAGCATCTGAAGTCTCGAGCTTCACTCCCATCCCCCGTCAAAACGGAGCACCAGCAGTCACATGACGACGCTGTGGACTGAAGTTACTTTTTAAGGGAAAATATATCTTTTTAAAAATAGAACATAAATTATTTTACAACCCATGAAATAGCTTTCATAAATTATTAATGTCTTTTAGATGTGGGTATATTGCTTTTTTACACACACACACACACACACACACACACACACACACACACACACACACACACACACACTCACAGAGCTCTGAAGGTACGACTGTGTTCATGTTCATCACCTACGACAATTAATTGCTGCTCTTCTGCAGCATGGTCTGGGTCAAGATTACAGGGACACTGATGATCCACACGGGTCCAGAGGTGAGAACAGGAGGGCAGTGACATTTTATTTAGATGAAGCGCTGTTACAAAAATGGGTGTGAGGACAACCCGAGCTTCCTCTTCTGAATGAAGGTGAGGAGATTTTTGCCAGCTAAAGAAGGAGGAGAAGAAGGTAAGAACAGATAGGGGAGAGAATAGACACACATCCTACATGCAAATACATACATATACTGCAAAGCGCTTGCTTCCATCAAAGAGGCGGCGGATCTTCGTGATTTAATGGTTCGGCTTCCCTTTAGATGCAGTCACAAGGCCGTTTTTTTTTTTTTTTTTTTTTTTTTTTAAATCACTCTGTTGCATCAAAGTAGAGCTGTAGTCTCTGACTGCTCTTCCTTATTATGGTTCCCAGTTTTCCAGCCTGTTGTCGTCTCTGGTGTGCTCCGTGTCTGTTTGAAGCTCTGCTTTTACATTTATGTGAGTCCTGATTTAGACTCACACAAACACAAGCATGAGACATGAACAAATGAGGAGCGTGATTAGCTGATTACAGGCGGTCTTGCACAGGCATTTATATAATTATCACAATTTCATAATTAATACCAATTAAGTGAAGCAGGACCTGCGATAATATGAGGCTGATCGGTGATCTGATGGCTGCAATCAGAGCCGGTTTTCATTTCCAGTATAGTTTGTCACCAATTCTGTTCATAACTTTTAAGGAGAGAATTTCTAGGTGGTCCGGATTGGTGACCTCAGGATTAAGTCTCTGCAGATGATGTGGTTCTGTTGGCTTCATCAGTCCGTGACCTCCAGCTTTCGCTGGATCGGTTCGCTGCCAAGTGTGAAGAAGCTGGGAGGAGAATCAGCAACCTCCAAATCTGAGGCCATGGTTCTCAGCCGGAAAAAGATGGAGTGCCTTCTCCAGGTCAGGGAGGAGATTGTGCCCCAAGTGGGGGAGTTACTTCAGGCCTTGTTCATGAGTGAGCGAAGAATGGAGCGGGAGGTCGACAGGCGGTTGGATGCAGCGTCTTCAGTACTGCGGACTCTACACCGATCCGTTGTGGTGAAGATCGATTTACCGGTCGATCTTCGTTCCTACCCTCACCTAGGGTCATGAGCTTTGGGTAGTGACCGAAAGAACAAGATTGCGGGTACAACTGGGTAGGGTGGCTGGACACTCCCTTAGAGACAAGGTGAGAAGCTCTGTCATCCAGGAGGAGCTCGGAGGAGAGCCGCTGCTCCTCCGCGTTGAGAAGAGTCAAATGAGGTGGCTCAGGCACCTAGTTAGGATGCCTCCCGGACGCCTCCCTGCTGAGGGGTTCAGAGCATGTCCCTCCGGTAGGAGGCCCCCGGGAAGACCCAAGACACGCTGGAGAGACTATGTCTCTTGATTGGCCTGGGAACGCCTCTGGATCCCCCCCGAAGAGCTCAAAGAAGAAGTAGCTGCGGAGAAGGAAGTCTGGGCCTCCCTGTTTAGGCTGCTGCCCCCGCGACCCCACCTCGGATAAGTGGTAGAAAATGGATGGAAGGATGGATGGATGGAGTATTGTTTACTGATTGAAAGAAGCTGTGTTGGTGACGAGAGTGTGTTACTGGTGGTAAAAATCCAGGTCGTGACCTTAAAACTGGTGAAGGATCCAGACTGAGCTTCACATTAGAGGAACCAGACCTGATCAAGATCGACCTGGATGCTTCACGACTGACGTGATGGATGGATGAACAGCCTCCCCACCATCATGGCGACTTGAAGCAACGTGGACGCCACGTCTAACACAGAAAACATTGGACTGAACGGTGGGAAATGGCTTCAGCCGGCAGTGATGAGTCAGTTATGAAGGCGGCAACCACAAAAATATATTTTCTTTCTCAGATAAATAATAAATGCTGACCTTGTCCTACACAATAAAAACCGCAGGAAGTGAGGGCTTATATTTCATTTCAGCGCTGCAGCTCATCCGTCCTCCCTGCGCTTTCCGCCGGTGTGCATCAGAATCCGTATTATTGGACACCAGATGCAGAAACCACTGCACTTTTAGCATCAGGACAGGATAGTAAGATTCAACCCTGCCCCCCTAACACAAACACACACACACACACACACACACACACGCTCCCACATCACTCTTTAAAATCCCCATTATGGAATGTTGAGAAGCTGGCAAAATGACTGTTCCTTTCTACGTTTTCACTGGGATTCAGTGAAAGGTCAACCAAAGCAAAAACAGATCAAGTCTGGACTTTAAAGACCCCCTCCAGTGATTAATTAAACCCTTAGAAGTAATTTATTGCAAAATGACAGATTTCTCCACTTTTTTGTTAAAAAAAAAACAAAAACTCAACATGCTTTTAAAATTGCTCTGCTCTGATGCTTCGGTGCTCCACTGATCACGCTGCTCTCGCCTCCGCTCTGCCCTGCAGATGACCTTCACTGTCACGCACCAGCGTACAACATCGCATACTTAATTAATCATGCAGAAATGTTTGATGACAACACTGAAACTAAAGAAGAGGAGAGATGACAAGCAGCCATAGCTGTCCTGCAGAACATGGCTGCTCTTTTATTGAAAGGGATCTGCCTGTCACCAGCGCTACGTTCCCTGTTTCTAGTTCCTAGGGTTTCCAAAAGTAGTCTTGGGGGGCCTTTGGAACCAGCTCCCAGTCTGGGTCCCAGAGGCAGACACGGTGTCAGTGTTTAAAACTGTCTCTACATCTGTGTCACATAAAGTGCATATTTCTGCCAGGCCCGGTCTTGTTTCCTGTAGTCTCGCTGATTCCCGGTATGGTCCACCAGGATCTGAAGAGTAAACGCCCATATGAGGACATCTGAAGATGCACCCGGGCCCGTGGGCGGCTTTTCTGTTAGCAGCGATACGGTTACAGATTATACATTAACTTCTACGTCTCTTATTATAATGACCATAGATATACTGCTGATGTTGATGTTCTCTGTACCAGACATCATCATCTGCGGCTCTTCTTCAGCTTTCTTTTTTTTCCCTTAAGGGTTTTTGAAGTTTTTCCTACCAGTTTCACAACTGTGCAGATTGTAAAGCCCTCCAAAGCGAACACTGTTTGAGACTTTGGGCTCTAAATAAATTAGATTTGATCCCTCCTCCTGATCTCTCCCTACTCTCACTCTGGTTTACTGACAGAAGAAATGCAAATGAAAACCTCGGCGTCATCGATCTGAGGATATTAAATATTGATTTCAGCATTATGATGGTTCCCAGAAGAAGAAAATAAATTTCATTTCAAAGAGCATCTTTAATTCTCCAAACAAGGACTGTACCCGCTGGCACAAATCAATCAGTTGTTCATCATCATCATCTTCATCGTCTCCATCGCTGCCGCTGAGATAATGATCGGCGGCCTCTCGCAGGCAGAGCCGACAGGAGCCTTCCTCTCAGGCGGTGATGAGGGGAGCTGACGGAGATAAAGTGCTCTTCTCTTAACATAAGACAATAGATGTGCGAGATGGACTGATTTGCATCACGACCTGCACTTCTCATTTTCATCGTTAGCAGAGCATCAGAAGCATAAAATCGGAGCTTTCAGGCTTTTAGACGCATTGGGGGGGGGGGG
>BJFM01001593.1:348683-366131 GCA_016586285.1 Arothron firmamentum
CCCCCCCCCCCAAAAAAAAAAACAAACAAACCGGTAATAATCCAGCTGGTATGCAAGCCACTATTACCCACTTTCACATCTTGCTCTCCTCTATATCCTTTGACAGGCTCTCTTAAACAATTTAGTAGCCTTTCTGAGCACATAACTACAGTTTCAACCCTTTAATTAGCCCACCAGGCTTGAATTCTTGTAGAACATTATCTGCACAGTTGATAAAAAGATTAATGCTTTAATGGTTCACTGAGGAGTGTAGCTTCAAGCTCGGAGATGGTAATTTATTGCAGCGCAGTTGTGAATGAACGCAAATTTTCCGAGATGAGTGACGCGCAGACGCTAAGCGGGATGAGTGTATCCGTCTGTGAAAAGTGTCTTTAAAAGGAGAAACAATTCTTCAAATGACTCAGCAGATTTCGCCCAAGGCTACCCTCACTTCTGCTCTGAGACGTTGCCATTCAGTGGAGCTGAAAACACACCGGGGCTCCTGATATTATTCAGTCCTCCTGGCACCCATTTCTGTGTGCTTTTTCTATTTTTTTGGAGCAGTCATCATTTCCTCTTAAGCCCCTTTTTGTCGCATTCGCGCGATCCAAACAAAACAAACTCCTCCAGAATTACAGTCGGCTCAGATTGCAGTTTTGTTGACATGGAGATGCGACGCGTCGATCTGCAGCTCTGAATTCCAGTTGTGCTGTCTATTAAACATGTGGGAACACACGCAGAGCCTGAAAGAACACAGAGGAGTGATGCTTCCAGGACTGCAGCCTGATACATCCCATCGTTGCTCTGTGCTGTCGTTCACCTTTAATCAGGTGCTGTATGAAGGCACCGTGGAAGCACCCTCCATTCAGCATCAGTGGCCTTGGCTTTGTCCCGCTGGCTACTGATTTAAACAAACACCGCATGTTATACATATTTAATGTTGTTTAATAGAACTGGTAGTTTGCACATTTGCTGAGTTGTATTTGAATGTATTTGAATTACTGCCTGTTGAATTGTCGTCTGTTGCAGAGAAACGACAGCTTACCAACCCACCGTCTAACAAAAACAACGAGCTGTTGTGAGTTAGAATCATTGTCCATGTCTGTATCGATGTTTTTGTGCCCCCAGGCCAGCTGCCGTATCCTGAGGAGGCTTGGTGTTTGCGGTTCCACGAGGTTTAGCCTAGTCTAGAAACAAATGTTATGGGCTTGATTGCACCTTTGCTTCCAGTCCCCTCCCCCAGGTTCACAGACGTGGTGCAGGTGGATGGTCGCGCTCTTGCAGATGCCTGCAGCGGATGTTAGACACCGCCTGCAGGCTTTGGAGATCAAACTCGCCACTCGTGAAAGACTTCTCTGGCCAGTCAACTGCGTGCAGATCCGTAAAAGGACATATGGAACAATGATGACACAGCACGTTCGAGGGTGGACTTTCTCAATGTCAAACGTGCACCAAAAAGCTGCTGCTGTTCCATTCCAGTAAACGCTAGTGCTGCCCATTATTTATGTAGAATATAACATCATTTGCACCCTTTGCACATTCCTTTGTTGGGACAATAATGCACGTATCCAATTTAAACAATGATAATAGTGTTATCTCTGATTGTTTGCATAATATTAAGCTTAATATCTCGGAGACTGTGCTATACTTTGGGGGCTCATTTCTACGAGTGAATGGGGAAGTGATTACATGCACACTTAATATTCTGAATGCTGCCCCAATCACAGCACAGCACTCTTTACGCCTCTTGATAGTTCATTTCTGTGATTTCTGTCCTGCATCTCATCGCCGATGGCTTCAGAGATTAATTACTTTATGGGATTGCATCCAGTTCTCTCTCTCTGAGTGACATCTTAATATCCAAACAAACGTTCCTTTGATAATCCAACAATTCAAATTAGAACGTGTCTCTGTCGTGGATGGATTGAGATCTGTATCGACAGTAAAGGGCAAAAGTTCTCAAGGCTGTCTGCCGGGACCGGAGACGCCGTCACCGTTCACGGGCATGTTCTCCGACATGGTTACGCCGATCGGTCGACCAAGCATCCTTCCAATGCCAGCAGACATTCAAGGACAAGTGGAGAGAACCACCGGGGGATTGAGTGTGACTGAGCGTTGCAACAGATTAGCTCTGCTTGTGACAAGCCCACTTATCCCTGCAGACAGGTGTGAAGAATGCTCTCGCCTCGTGGGCAGGAGCCACTGGTTGATAGGACGCTTCTCTCCATCAACTATTGTGCAGACATTAACAGCGAGCTTTTTCCATATTTGCCATCTATCCTTTGCTCGGGGTCAAATAGTTGGAATTGTAGATAACGGAGCATGTCGATGGAGGAGAGGAGAGGGCTCTTAACGTGGTGCTTGAGTATAGATCTCACCAGACTCCTCCACAAAGGTGAGCTGGGCAAGTCTACGGGCAGGCAGCACCGCCGGGGTAAGTCACGTGACAAAGGAACCATAATGCGCACCCCCTGTGATCTAACACTTCTGGGCTGTGACATTTCCTCGTGCTTGGATCTGTTGATTGGCTACCCACAAGCTGCGTTTGGCGCCGAGGCCGTGTCGTTAGAAATCCTCCAATTCGGCCTTTCCCGGCCAGAACAGGATGTGGCGATTAGGTCTGCTGACTGGTGATTCCAAATTTACGCCCACCGAGACCTTACTTCTCATTCCATTCTTTTAGCGTGGGATTTTAAGTAACACAGGCTTTCATGTAGAGGGAGTTTAGCGCGTTCATGACCGTCAAACAACTGGATTCTTGCCCATTTTTGCAGTGTTGGGTCTATAAACTATTCCATTATCCACTATTTCTGACTGCAGTGTTTAATCAGCTGGAAATCCAAGTCAGTCAGAATTGCTTCAGATGTTCAGGGTGATCACAGCTTAATGTTTTGTTTCAGTGGGTTGCAACCTGACAGGCTGACAGCCGCTGACGAGGAGATTAACGATGCAGTAAACACAGCACCGGTGCGGCCAAGTTTTGTCTGAAGAGATTAAACTTCATTACGGTTCATTAGCTCGTGTTTAGCTATGGCGGCGATGATCGAGCAGCCACCTGGTGACACGTGGGGATACTTCCTGGTCTCTCTAAATTAACTGGACTGCACCCGATGATGCGGCTCATTTGTCCTCCCCTGGGCCACCCTGGGCCTGTTCGCCATGGCATTTGGCGGTTTATGCAGTGGCGTGACGGTTTAAGGTGGGCAGACAGAAGGTCTTTGAGAGACCCCAGTCAGAATGCATCCGGCTGCCTGTTCATTAGCACTTTATCACCTCTGAACCGAGAGTGGAACAGCGCCTGAAACAAGTGTTGAACCCACGGCTGCTCTCATGCTCTACTTGTGTGTACCCGAGGGTAAAATTAGACGCGAGGAAAATGATCTTAAAGTGGCGCAGGGTTTCACGGCAGCGCGGCAGGGGGATGCGCTTGTCATATGACAGACAGTAAACTCAAGGGGGGTTAACTTCACTGGCTCAGCAAAGGCGACAAAAATGAATTTGTTCCCCGTGTGTCATCTGTGAGTGAGATTGAAATGGCTGAGCGACGCCGAGCCCATCGGAGGCTTATTTTATTCACGAGGACAGGAGTTAATGCTTTCAGCCGTTTGTTCTGAGATACCTTCTCAAGAGGAGAAGAACGGGGGATATTTAGATCCATAAATGTTAGTGAAGGAAATGAAACGGCCTCGCAAAAGATGGCAAGAGATGTCTTTTTTGGGCAATAAAAACAGGGCAGTAAGCAGTGACAAACAGCGATTGTGGTTGGTTACGGCGTTTACTGCAGTTCTGCATCGCTTTTCTACGTGCTACCAGTGCCGGAGCGATGGAACTCATCATTTTAACGCTTGTGAGACGCCAGCGGTGATCCTTCTTTCTCCCACGTGTGTTTGCGGAGAGAGGCACCAGAGATTCGAGGGAGGCTTGACTGAATGGTCCTGCTCAACCGTCATTTGTCCTCATTTCACTGGAGCGACAGGGTTCTTTTGTCTGATCATTCCATGCGAGATGAACCGGGGCGATCCGGTAAAGGAACACGTGAAGATGTAGGCGTGACGCCTCGCTTTGTATGATTTTGCTGCATACGCCTGAACATGAACAAGAGTGTGGAACATGAACAAGAGTGTGGAACCGGAGGAGGTGTGGCTTTGAGCTGCTTCAGCAGCGATGCAGGCTTAGTTAGCATGCTTGGTGACACGCTTGTGTTATTCAGGGAGATTAGTGTTCGACCATCTTCTCAGTTCATATCCAGCCATAATCATGAGCTGTCAAAGCTGTCATATAGTCGCGGATCAGCCTGCAGACAGGTCAGTGTATCAACTGCAGCAGAGCCGAAATACTTATTAAATCCCTCTTCCCTCTTTAATTATCCGCGTGTCCTCGAGAAGTGATGCAAGTCGTCCTGTATTTATGACACGCTGCCAACGTCCCCGGTGATGGCGAGCACGCGCGAGAGGCTTGTGTGGACGATGGACGCTGAACAGAGAGCTGGACGAGCATGAAATGGAATCCAAGTGAGAATTATTAAAAGCTGTTTGAACTGCCGAGGTTTAAAGGTATGGGTGCGGGTTGGGGGTACGGGTTGGGGTTATGGGGTGGGGGGGGCAGCTTAAGCCTCTCGTCTCGAAGGGTTCCACCAAAAAATGCCGGATGAAAGGCGGTCAAGCTGACTCAACCAGAGCATCTCATGTCCGGCATTTAAGTCGCGATTTGATTCTGAGACTCTGGGGTTCCGTCTTCTTCTGGTGTTGGTTCATGAACGCGTCCGCGTATCAGCAATTACGACAGCGGGAGCCGTTTTTAGCCACAAGTGATAATCAGACTCAAACCGCAGACTCATGACTTCATTCAAACACGCAGACGCCAAATGGTGTGTGAATCCGATCTGTGAAGTGCTCAGGGCTTTTCTAAAAGTAAAGTAAAAATAGATTCCAGCTTTCTCAGATATTTGTCTTTGAGTTTATATTTGTAGGGAAAGCCAGTCTGATCTATCAGAGTTATTTGTGAGGAAATTTTCCTCTCACTGGTCAACAGTTTGTGCTCTAATATTCCACCTTTCTTGGTCGGGGGAAGTCTTTCATGCCCCACTTAAAAACAGACACATTGCATTAGCATCAACGTCAGCTCGACCAAATGATGGAATGAACAGACGGGGGGAAAAAAAGCAAAAATATAAATGTGGCAGGATCAGTAAAGTGAAAAACTGACAGTGACTGTGAAATCCTGTTTCCTCTCAGAGCGCAGCTGGTTTAAAACAGAACACGCAGCCAAATACGTGGAGAGCATAATCCTTTCTGAAGCGCCGGCGAAAAACAAAAACACCAATAACGGCAATTTTTCTTGTGTTTTTTTGCAGCGGCGAACGGGCGATGCTGAATCCGCGCTGTCTGATGAGCGTGAGCCCTGATCACATTCTGCCCATGTCTAGGCTTGATTTTGCTATGCAAACGCGGCAACGTGCCGCAGAAAAAAGAAGGCAGAAAAGTTCCAGCCGGCTGTGATTGAATAACCTATTAAACGTGCGCGCTGACCTCATGAGCCTGCACAGTTTTCTTAATGTTTCATTAATCTCGCTGCTACTTTTAAAACAATAATTTACTCTCCTATTTTCCTCCTGGCTGGTTGCATTCCAGTCATTACCACTGGGTTAAGGACAGCGTTCGTTTGCAGTTTGATTTATGGGAATACTTCTCATGTTGTTTCAGCAGCCATAAATTAAATCTATTAAAACAAATGTCAAACACATTAGCAGCTGCTAATGTCGCTGCAGAATGCTTGAGGACAGAGAAAGAGATGAGCGAGCAGAGAAGAGGAAAGTAGATATGATTAACCTTAACCCACCTCTGGGCAGTAAGAAGACTGAGCGTGACAGAGCGCAGCGATTATCAGCTCCAGCAGGGAGGTGATGTTTTCACTCAGGCTAGTTTTCACTGTACAGGCCAGAATCGCTGTCACATGCAACAGCTGTAATTTTCTTGAGTGGTTTTACTTTCCAGTGGGGGAAAGATGTTTACAGATGTGTACAGGAAAATAATTGTTGGCAGCATCTTGGCCTTGGTGGAAGGATGGGAACCATGCAGGTATATTAGAGGGAGGGCCCAGATTAATGGGGTAGTGCCCAGATAACCACAATATTTTGGATTGTTTGTTTGCAGGATTAGGTTTAAAAAGAAAAAAAACAAAAAAAAAACAATCGACTTTGGCAATACTGGGATCTTAATGGGAGTGCTGGCCTTTATCTTTGTGCTCAAATTGGTTCCTGCATAAAGAATTTGCTGTATAGGTCAGAGTGGACGGACGCCCCCGCTGAGGAGCCTCCTATAGATGCTCGACGATCAGCCTCGACTAACCCACGGGTTCAGGCGAGCAGTGCAGCCATTAACACGAGCGCAGATGCACGACGTAACCTTGGAGACGAGCGAGCAGCAGCTGCCCTCCATCAGCAGCCGGCATGATTCCGGTGAAACGATGCCAGGAAGAGCCGCTCATTCCATCCGACCCCATGCGGCTCCGCGACAACCTGTTCCATTAACTTTAATCACAAAGGCTGAGGTGTGTACTTGACAATCAGTGGCAGCTGCCATCTCGCCTAATCACTTGCCATCTATTTTAGCAGAAAGACTAAGAAAAGAAGGTGAAACATAGGAGGACTGGAAGGTCTGTGCTCTTTGGCGCTGTAATGCAGGTGTTCCACAACGTTCCACGAGGCCTCTGATGTGCACGCTCATTTCAGATGGTTGGTTTTCCCACAGAGCGTCATCATAATGGCGTTTTTGAGTAACTACCAACCCACTTCAGCCCCCATTGTAGCCTCGCAGGCCTGTGTTCTCTAACGCGACGGGAGAGGTTGAGTTTGCTGCAGTACGAGCTGACCTGAGTTCTGCAGGGTGATGCTCTGCTGCTACTTCAGATTCTTCAAGAGGAAACAGAAACATCCATTGATTCCTCTGAATTACTGACAGAGTCTTTGTTTTCAGGGATGGGCCGGGCGACCTAGCACTGACCTTGAACTACAGACAGCTCCAATGATGGTATTCTAAGCTCTGGATCACCTTCACACCAGCATTATCCCGTTGTCATGTATGAATAACGTGCTCTGCGCAGCCTGCCAGAGAAAAATATTACTTTGTGTCTTTCAACGCACCCGGCTGCACAGTAATATGAGAAAGTACTAATTTATCCGCGCCAGCATCCTCTTTAGACGCGGTGAGTGCTTGGAGAGCAGATATTAATCAGGATACGTGTTAGACAGCTGCCGCCTTGGGAGGCCGCAGCTCTGGTGTCAAATCCCCTCCAGTGATCGCAGAAGGACGCAGAGACTCTGCTGGGGGAGTGTCCGTCCCTGACCATCACACGGTTCGTGGACAACGTTTTGGCAGATGCCCTTGTCAAAAAAAAAAGAAAGAAAAGAAAAGGAAAGGAAAGCATCACGATGCGAGCAGCTAGCATAAATCAGCGCCAGGACCAACCTCCTGACACAGGCAGACGTCAGAGAGAGCTGCTGTGATGCTGTGGGGATGTTACTTAAACATACAGCGTGAGAGTTAAAGGAAAGTAGCAACTGCAGCTCAGATAAATCTCTTTCGATAAGACGAACAGGAAGAGAGGCGGACTAGAAAGTTGATAGTCTTGCTGTGGGCTAGCCATTCATTTGGAGAAGGCTTTATGGCCACATGCTGATCGATAGCATGTCTAGATGGAGAGGAGGGCCTTGGGTCCGGACTTAATTGTTCTTGGTGCTTCTGGTCGGTCCAGACTGCATATATAAACTGTACTCTTCATGGGCAGGAGCTAATGGCTATTCTTAAATGTCCTTCTGTATGTGCCAAGAGAAAATATGAAAAGTTTTTCACTGTTCTAAAGCGTAAATATTGACAGTGCAGATTTGTCAGCACTGATAAGACATTTTTGTGAACATTTTTTCTATTTAATGGTCCAGGCTCTACAACATGAAGGCAAATGTTTGATGAAGAGAGGGAGACCTTCGAGACCTGCTAATCGCTGGGAATTGAGACACAACAGAATGAAGGAACAGCACTTGGTGAAAGAATTCATTAACAACAGTACAGATCCTCTGCACACTCCCAAAGTGTAAAAAGAAAAAAAAAAATCTGCTTTCACGCACAGCAAGTAGTCCTTATTGATATGATTTGCCATGTATCTCAGATTATTACAATTAAGTTTTCCCTGGTAAGAAAAGCACGAGCTGATTAAGGCAAAACTGCACATTAAAATAGGGAAAAATAACAGTTCCACTGACAAATGCTAAATATAGACTTTAGTTTAGTTGCACATGTGGCTCTTATAGAACTGAAGTGTTATTACTAGTGTTAACCTTCAAATGGGTGCTGTTGCATACAGTACAAATTGAGCATAAAGACGAAAACTCCACCCAGTTATGCTCGGCTAAGCTATCTAACCAGTCCAAGAGGACTAATGAAAAAGAGCGTAAGAATGCACTGGAGGATAAAACTACAAATATTCTGCAATTATTTCTACAGTTTTCAGTGTAAGATGTATAGGTTGCGGTGAAATATAAGTGCCAGTGAAACTTCAAACAGTTAGGAAGCAGCCTACAACCTCATAAAGTCAAGTGGAAAAAAGAAGAGAGGCTGGGCCCCGAGGAGTGCTCGACACGCAACTAAAAACCCCATCTGCTCGTTCACACGGCGACTGTGCATGCGGGTGAGCGGTGAGACACGGAGACAAACGGACACAACCAGAGAGAAGAAGAAGAAAAAGAGATGACTAACCTAACCCACCTGAGCTCGGCTCACAGGGATCGATGTCCTCGTCGTCGCTGGGACACTCGGCTGACGCCACCAGCACGTCGTCTGTCGGCTGAAAAGAGGCAGAATGGAACAATGAGTAGGTGACATCTGTCGCCTCATCAAGGGGGCACAGTGACTCGAGTTAAACCGAAAAAATGGTAACATTGTTGGAATGAAGTGCAAACAGTGCAGTAATGAGGCTCATGGTGATGTCGGTTCAAACAGGAAGCTTGTTGGGTCAGACCACTTCAGATGCTGTGGGATTTAGCAGCGCTGTTTTTGTCCCTCTGGTGTTATTTAACCAAGTTATTTCTTGTTTTCTTTTTATCTCCATGGTTACAGTTTTTTCAGGTTTGTTGTTTAGAAGCCTGAAATACTGCATCAGCAGAGATAAATAGCTTCTGAAACTGATGGAAGTTCCAGTTGGGCCCCCCCCACTTTTTTTTTTTTTTTTTTTTTTTTAAATCTTATTTCAAGTGTTTTTTCTGGAACATTTGTATTCTGTTTGTGTACCTATGGGTATGTTCTGAGGTTAAGGAGAGTTTGACTGCAAGATTTGCACATCAGCACGAAGCCACGCTGCCTGGCGCTAATGCAACTGCTTTTCAGGCAGAGAGAGAAAAAAATAGATGTTTATACTGAGGAACAGCAAAGGACAAAGGCCACCACGCAAGTGTCAACAGTGTTGCCCTGCATGCTCTGCGTCGGCCTTTAAGGGACTGTTAAGATCTTCGACATTCAGAGGACAACCAATCATCTCGGTTGTGAAAGACGGAGGAATAAATGTTTATTCTAGGCCTTCTATTTCTAGAGTGAATCATTCACAAAACAACCCAAAGACACCAAAGACAAAATAATACCAAGTTCAGTTAAAAACACGCTGCTGCGGCGTTCTCAGGCCGTCCTGCTTCAGGCCATTTGATCAGCTCGGCAGTAAAGGTCATTTCATTTAAAGGCTCTTTAGATTTCCAGCCACCCCACGCTGCTAAGCACAATAAGCACTTGTCATAGTTTCAGCTTTGCCTCTCCACTTATCCATTTTGTGGTAATTTTTAAATCCTCAAATTTATGCTTGACAATTTTATTCTAATACCTCCATTACACTCTGGAGTGCTCATGTATGACAGTCACAAAATAACAGGAAGGGGGGAAAAGGACAAGGAATCCATTAGCACGTGAAAAATGAAGATGGGCCGAAGGGGTTTTATTCAATTTGTGCTGTTATTTTACTGCTGGTTGACTGTGCATCAAAATATATCTGCAAGTTAAATCAGCATTGATTGGATTTAAGGAAATTAAAGGCGATGTTATTTTGTTTAACATCCATTTGCCTGCATATAATATGATTTTATTGCAACTGTAACATTATGTTGACATACTGCACATGGGCCGACATCATCTTTACATAATAGACCTAGAAATGATAGATCAAACCCATTAAGGGAGCTGAGGACGGAGGGGGCCGCTTTCGGTTGCATCTGTGCTGGGGAAGCCGTCCAAATGTAAATTTAATTTGCTGGGCATGCGGCTGATATACAGTTTCGGCCATCCAGATGGCACAAGCGCTGGATCCTAGAGTGCCGCATCCATCACTTCAGCTTTGTGATTTGTTTTTCCTGGCGGGAGATCTTGACACTCTGCACTCACTGGCAGAGGTACGGGAATCAGGGAATCAATACCCCCCACCACACACACACACACACACACACACACACACACACACACACACACACACACCTCAGCTCTCTCTGTGCCGCTTGTGTCCCTCTTCTTCGTCTCCTTTCAGATTTATTTGCAAGAGAAGAGGAAGCGATGTGATGTGGGCGTGCTGGATGTAGGTTAAATCCCCATGGTCTAGCCTGAGCGGAGGAGTGTGCCCGTTCATATTTATGTTCCTGTCTCCACAACAGCACAGAGAGGACCAGTCACACACCTGGATATCTACTTATTTAATAAACGATGAAGCCATTTACACTGTAATTAGTTTAATTAGACATGCAGAGGATCATATTACATAAGTATTATGGGAGAACTGCCTAACCCAACAATAAAACCACCAATCTCACCATCCAAGGATGAAAGCCGCACCTTGAACTGCGGTGCAGCCGTACAGTTGCCCCCGTCTTCAATTTTTTTTTCTTTTTTGTAATCAACAAAAATATCATCACATTCCTGGACTTTTTCCACAGAATCCTGGACGTAAACCTCTAAATCAACACCCAAAATGAATTCACATGTGCCAGAGCTTCAGATTAGCGTGTAGGTCAGCATTTTGATGTGGTGGTGACCTGGCTGAAATCCAATACCATTACCAATTCATAGTGTCTCCATGCAGTGCCACCCTTTTTTCTTTCTATCTGCGATGAGCGGCATGAGGGGCTTACCGTGCAATTTAAGCTACGTGATGAAAACTGACAGGTAGCCTGGCCGAGCTGACCTAAAAGGACACTCAAATCTTTGGAGAGATTTTCTAAATCTTTGACCTAAAACACAAGACCTTCACGGAGTTGATTGCCGAAAAAAACAAAAAGGCAGAAGTGTATTTTAGAAGAGGTTTGTTATCTTCAAACACTCTTGTTTTTTTAAAGCCTCAAGCAATGCTCTACTAAATAACGGTGCAAATGTGGTGTACCTGTGATTTCTTTTAAGAAGATACTTCCACGGTGCTAAAAGCAAAAGCTCAGGGCAGGCAAAGCGTCATTAATCCAGGAGTAAAGTGCTGAAGCCATAGCAAACCTACAGAACAGCTCATTTATCTGCCTCAACTCAGCCGCTGAGAGCAAAGTCTTATAAGATATATTAAGGAAATTGTACAAAGAGTGCAAGAAAAGCAAAAAAAAAAAGAGGAAACTCCCTTAAATGTAAACGGTATAAATATAAGTACAGTAGTGGCTTTATGTGGAGTTTTATATCCAGCGACCCGCAGAGAAAAACACACGGAAGGAGATCTCACGGTGAAGTATAGTTATCGACTGACCTTGGCACCATCACTGAACGGACCATCAAAGGAGTTGTGGACCGGGAAATTCTAACCTGACTCAGCCGAAGGGTCCTCGTTGCCCCCTCTGGTGCTGTCACGCTGGTTTTCGATCTTTGAGGATTGATAAGGGTCTCCTTTAATGAGATGTTCAGGCCAAGTTGTGGTCTGCCTGTGTTTTACTGCGGCTTCATCAGCAGAGGCGTTCTGCTGGAACTTAACTTGGAGCCATTAGGTGTTCCTCTCCGCTACGTTAACTGGGCCACCGTTGGAGGCCTCTCCTCCCTGGATCTGAGGTGGTGCCGCAGGCCCAGCCCCCAAAAGGACGAGACACCTTCTCTGATAACCTGTCGGCACGTCTCTGTGGAGAGTCAGGTGGTGGTGGTGGTGTGTGTGTGTGTGTGTGTGTGTGTGTGTGTGTGTGTGTGTGTGTATGTCGGGGGCGGGGTGGTTCTCGTTGTTTCCTCTCTGGTTTAATTTGACAAAGGCTCTCTGGCGCACAACACGTCTCTTCAGAGACAGGCTGAAAGTCATGAGGACACTGAAGGCGTCTGAAGGGTTTATCCAAAGCGCACCTCCGTTGTCCCGGTAATGTATTCCGCTGAGGATGCTTGCTTTTTTCTCTTTTGTTATTTCTACCTTGACCAGCAAACCATCCTCCCTCCCTCCAGTTTAAGCATCTGTTTTGCAAAGCTGTAAATACAGTGTGTATATACAGTATAAATATACACACACATACACAACAACAGCACACTACCAGCAATTTTTTTTTAAATGTCACTCAAAAATCAATTCCTGTGCCGTGTTTTCCAGCCCTGCCGCAAATGAAACTCACCCTGGTAACACAAACTAGTCCCATCTCCACACCATGACAAGCTTTTGACGCTGGGATCAATAAAAAGAAAGAAAAAAAATACAGAGGGGTGCAGTTCACAGCAGGGGAGCATAACAGCACAAAACCATTCATACAAATAAATGTATCTCAACCCTCACAGCTATTCATCTTCCATCTGATCCTTCCTATCCGGGGCCCACACTGCTCATTAGTTTCATGCAACTGTCCTACTGACAAAGGTTTCCCGTGAGATCTCGGTAAATTTAGAACAACCATATAAGGACGAGATCAATGACATCGGTAGAGGACGATGGCAAATGTTGAACACCCGGAATAATTTAAAATGAACTGATATGGAATTTGATCCACAACATTGTCTAATTTAGAACATTATGGTCCAGACACCTTTATTTCATCTATTACACTAATCGTACATTTACTGTAGCACAATGAAAGTCGTACTGTTTAGTGGTCACCACAGTGAACAGCTGTTTGAAGAACAGTTCCTGCTGCCACAGTCCATAGAAACCAACAAATCAAAGGTTTGTGGCATCAAATATAAAACTGGAGATTTAAATTCAAACAAGATTTGAGGGAATTGTGTCTTGCTAGTAATTGGCATTGGCCACCGAAGACTCTCGACGCATCAGTATTCCGTGTCCATCTCAGCTGGGACTGTGCACCATTATTTCTCTTGCTAGCGCAGATTCGCACTGGTCAGCTTGCGTTCAGATTGGACAAGAGCTGTGCCGTGCGCAGGCTAATTGGGAGGAGTTGGTTGTCCTGAGCTTCACTCCTGCAGCAAAACATCATTAATGTGCCAGTGAGAGCAGGGCGGCGAGGCAGGTGGTTGGTCGGCAGCTCCCGGTTAGACGCGGGATGAATTCACCCGTGGCAGCTATCAGGCTGCAGCCGCTCCTATCAGAACGCCTGATGACATCCAAGTATCTAAGTTAGTGCCCTGGAACTAGGTCGATGTTGATGAATAATTTAGTCCCAGATGCTCAATAGATTCGAAGTGAATAATGAAGGCGTGTGGGCCTCGAAGACTGTGAGTTCAGCTCGGTGTACTGCCTGGACTTCGCCCACATCGGCTGTGCCCTGCTGTTCGCATTCTGGGCTCAGACACGGTCAGATTTCAGCAAGAGCAAAAAGCAAAGAAAACCACGGCGTCACCAGCACCGGTGGATTTATACAGGCGTAGATATCCAGCGTACGAGGCAAGCTTAGAATGCTGAAAATCCTCGCCTTTTCCAAACATTTTGATGTCTTTTTTTTTGATGAGAGGCGTCATGGTGACAAACAGATTGCGGCTGCAGCTCAGCAGCATCTCGCAGACAGTAGAGTGAGAGACAATGGAGGACAGATATGCTCCGCAGCATCCCCGCTGAGGAGGAGTGATACCGTGTTCTGCCACCGTCAGCAAGAGGATCAACTCATTCTCAAAAGAAGCGCTGCCAAAAATAACATGAACGAATAGAAAAACTATGTGTAATTGTATAAAAGACTCATCAAAAATAACATGTAAGTGCTCAAATTTTGACGGTTGTTTGGTTTTGGGATTATTGAAAAAACCACGTCTTAGTCATTTAATGTAGACGTTTAGTTCTAAGTTGTTTACCTGAAGCAATAATAGTATGCGCATTCAGAAAATCTGCATACGTTTTGATACTGGATCCGTTTTATGATGAAACCCAAAATACACGACTCCAGCGCTAACTTTCACATTTGATGTTGGGTGGGTGAGCATTTTACCCAAGGTGTTGGTGTCAGCGTGCACCGAATTGTGCCCTACGCGGCGGTGGACGGTGAGTTCGTGGACGCTGTCCCTTATGGGAGAAAGACTCTGCCTTATTTAAAAACAAGGCAGCTGTTGCCACAACTGGACCCCAGGCAGAGCATCAGTGGTGTAAAAAATGTGGTCAGAGGCTCTCCATCTCCTCCCCACGGTGCTCACTTGCTCTCGTCTCCACATACATCTTCCTGGAGGCTTGAATCACTGCACGACAGACGGGCTTACATGACGCCGGGAGGCAACTTCACACGCCTTCCCCACAGTGCACAGGGGGTGCAACACAATACATCCACGGCTGATGTCACGCACAGCGCAAGCTGACGTGATCAGCGCCATGAGCTATACATACATTTCAAGACTGGGATTATGTGTGGGCAGACAATAAATTGGATAAAACAGATCAAATCTAGTTGGTAATATGCAGTAATAGGTAATAAGTTATATTAAATCATCCCCAAGACAGATCAGCTGCGATACATCTGATGTCCAGGAGCTGAAAAACCACGATTTGTTTTTGTTCTTTTTTTGTTCTTTGATATATTTTTTTTTTTGGCTAAATAGGGACCACTGGAGCATTCAACCTCAGCAACCACGGTAACCAGAAAAGTTGTCTGTTCTGTTCTGTGTGGGAGGAAATGCAAAGTCCATTTCCAAGTCAACGTGTGCGTCACAGCGTCACCCTGTCAGTCAGTGACTCTCAGCAAACCGTGTGTGCCTGCTGGCTCTTTCACCCGCTCTTACCACACTGAAAGCCTTCACTTCCCCACCTGATGAAAAGAGGACGGAAAATAGGCGATATTTGGATTTCCAATCAAGGACGGTGCTTATTATTTCTTTCCAGGGACGTATAAATAATATATAGGCGATATGGACGAGCGCCTGAAGTCATCTGGCACTGCGGCGAGTGTACACAGAGCAGAATACGGCTTCTAGCTGATTACACTGCAGAGAGCTGGATGCCTTCTGTTACCTACATGCTCTAAATGATAAAATCTTAATATGAAATTCAGAACAGTATCTGCCTCCACCTCCTACGCCACCACCCCCAACCCTAACTCCCCTCTTCTGTCTCTGTCTCTCTCTCCAATGTATAAACACTAGTCAGTGGAAGTATATTACATGGTTGACTTTGTCCCTCCGCCTTATCCTTGCTTTAACACTTCCCAGATAAATGAAATCTGTTGGCATCATTGCGTTTCCCCCTCCGGCTGTCCTGATATTTTCCTTATCCGAGATCGAATCTGCAGCTCTGTGAGCCTCTGCGGTTAGAGTTGGTGGTAAATCTGCTCTCGGAACTGCGAGCTGCCCAGGAGGAACATTGCAGGCTGAAGGGAGAGCGAACAGGGGGTGGTGGTGGTGGGGGGGTGACATTTACCAGTGGGTCGTAATCGCACCGCACATGTCGTTTTATGTAAATACTTCGACTCGATCACGAGCGGCCACATAATTTCTCATTTTAATGCTCCATTTCTTCCAAATCTAAAAATAGAAGGGAAATTTAAGCCTGTTTCAAGCAGGCGGAGCAGAGGCGGAGCAGCTCGCCACGGCCACACATCACTGTCGCCAACTTCACCTGCGTCTTGACGTGCACTTCCCAGACCGCCAGGCTGTGACAGGAACAAATTTGTCATCCTAATATAGATGCTATCAGTGCCGAGATGAATGCACTCGGCCTAATTCCCAGGTGTAACCTTTCGCGAAAACATGACATGACGGAGGAGACGGAGCAGCTTCGCCCTACAACAGCAGGCCGGGTCGGCCAGGGCTCCCACAAAGCGCTGCCGGAATCGGATTCCCGTCAGTCACAGAGAGCCGAACGTGACCACGCTGGCAAACTGGCAAACAACGCTTCCATGTTGTATAATTTGCTAGCATTGTTGGTTGTTTATTTCTAAGTCAGGCCTACTCTGCTGCTGTGAAGAAAGAATTGGGTGGAAAATGCTTTTGCTAGCATTAGAGTGAGCTAGAGCTGTTGAGGTTAATAACGTTCAGTCAAACTGAATTTTGCTGCCTGTGACTGAATGGGAATGTTTACGTTCAGTCTAGACTTTCACATTTGAGCTGTGCTCCCTTCTGAGCCCTGTTTTGCCCTGTTTTCCATCACGGCGGACCTCTGTTCCATTTGCCTGACAAACGAAAATGCGCGCAGCTGCATTATTTCTGCATCGACTGGAATTAGCTTCAGCTTAATTGAATCAATATCTGGTAATGATGTTACTTTATGTGATCCTGGCTTTGGAACATGTGGAACACGTCACAATGATCCTAATCTAATATGACCCTTATCTAAAGCCCAGATATAACTGGCAGTTCAATAGGAAGCCACAGTGCATTCTTCTTCCTCTAAAACTGATTTTATACACATGATTTTCATTTCATCCTCAGTGACTGCATCCATAAAGCGGTGGGAGAAGCAGCTTTGCATATGAAGGGTATCATATTTAAAGGCGGTTAACGTGCCGCTCAGCCCAGGGACGCGTTGGCTCGCGTCCGCCAACGTCGCGCCTCAACCAGCTGATTGAAAAATCTTCCAGGTGGGAGCGAGGCACTGCGGGGCAAGAAGCAGCTTATGCTCAACAGTTGGTCACCGTCATCTGCTCGTCTGTTTCCACAAATCATAACAACAAATGTGGTGGGAGACAACGCCATGGTTCATAAAACATGCTGTAAAGCTGTCAGTGTCACTATCTCCTTTGCACACCGTCCAACGCTGCAGACAACAGAGGGACACAGTCACACTGCGTGGGTTTTATTTTTGTCATCCCAACACACTTCCTGAAACAATCTGTGGTCGTCTGTAAATCTGCCAGCGTTGCCCAACGTGCGGGAAGAGAGACGCGGCTCTAACGTCCACTTCTACGGCTTTATTGGCTGAAGTCGTCTCTGTCGAGGTAAAACGCGGCGACATCGAAGCACAAGTTTCACGTGTCCGCAAGGGCAGCAGAGCAGCGTCCAGCGAGGCTGGGATGATGGATCTGATCTGTCGCCGGGAGTGACGGGGGCCGCCGCAGGTCGGCGCCACTTCCTTTCCTGCCATCTGTCAGTGCTGGGTAGGCATGGACTCTTGACCGTGTGTGTGTGTGTGTGTGTGTGT
>BJFM01001593.1:385760-404152 GCA_016586285.1 Arothron firmamentum
TTTTTTTTCTGGTCTAATCGCTGAAAGTGCGAGCTGACTGGTGCACGACCGGTGCAAACCCAGCGTAACGACCTGGTGTGCATCGATTATCAGGACTGAACTCTGTAACTCTACACCGGCTAACGGGCGTCTGTTTAACTAGCCCGGGTATTGACATATTTTAATTGTGGTGCGATAAGGCGGGGAAATTCTTTGCTCTAATGAGAGGAAATTGATTAAGGTGCGTCATTGATTCACATCAACAAGGACCTGATAGATCTCTTTAGTGTGGACATTGTTCAACACCCTTTAACGAGTTGGTGTGACCTTTCTGGTAGCTTCTGTTTGTATTGTCCTCCTAAAAAGGGATCGGTCCAGCCTCGGGGACAAAGTCTGTTTTAAAGACTGCTTAAAGACTGCTTAAAGACTGCACAGAATGGTGCTGTGTTGTTTTGTTTTTTTTGTTTGTTTGTTTTTTTTCATCCTGACAGGCCCAGGAACTGCTTGTGCTGCTGGTTAAATTAGAACAGGCAGTCAAGCGTGACGACAGACCACCTTAAAAACCTGTCAGAACCTTCCTGACTGGAAGTTTCAGCTGAGGCGCTGAGGAAAAGTAATTTGCAGAGACTTTATGTTTGTCCCACAGACGGCCTGATTCATCCGCCGTGATGTATTACCAGCACACGGGGTCACGGTTCGGCCTTTATCTGGCCAATTTTCCCCCCAGGTTCGGCGGGAAAACACAAACTAGAGCGATTTCTCTGGGCAGCGATTGGGAGGAGCCGAGGCGATGCGATGAAGACTTGTGTCGGGCCAAGCGAGCTAGAACTGATGCTGCACATAATTAATGGTCTGAAATAGACTGAGAATTAGTGCTGGGCTGGGATGTTAATAGACTATGATACTTGGCTGGTGCCTGGCAGCCTGAGGCTCACACTCATGTTTTGGTCTCTCTCTCTGTCTCTGTCTCTCTCTCCCTGCTACCATTTCCCCTCTTCTATTTTTTCCTCTGCTCGCCATGCACTCTCCTAATTTCACCTCCTACTCATTTCCTCTCCCTATTTCACAATCTCATTTTCCATGTTTCTTATCCTTTGCTGGTAAGTATCCTCTACCTTGAAGATGCCTGTGACTTCAGAGCGGGAAGGAGGCGCCACATGGAGACAACCTCCTACTCAGACTGGGTGAGCCTCGGGTGTCTCAGCACCAGCCGACGTTAATGAGAACACAAGTTGGAGAGAGAACAGCGAGACTCTAAAAGAGTAATAACATGACTCTTCCACCCCTTCATCACCTGTTCGGCAGCCTTTTCCATTATTCATACATTCAGACAGATGACCCATGCAACTTTAACATGAGTGGAATCCTTCAAGTAATGCTTCTCTCCTTAAATGCACAGTCTTCTTGGCTCAGACTCTAGGCGACTGCTAATTGGCCATACACTGCCATGTGACTATCTGCCATGTGTATGGAACAAATATGAGCACCTTTAAACACTCATATCCAGCTATTAAAAACAAAAGTCTTTGCATGTGTATTTTGCAAAGTTATATCCATCTAAAAAAAACGAAGAATATCAGTGTTTTTCTCATCACTGCCCTTTTCTACTTAAACCAAACAGCAATACTGCCGGGCTGAGGTGCGCCGGTTTTGTCAGAAAACCAAAGGCTGCCAAAACTTCACAGACATTATTAATCTCATGGCCCACTCCTGCCTGACTCACAGCTAGCGATGGAGACGAGCAGGAGACTGAGAGAAAACCAGGGAGGGAAGAAAACGAAACCAGTTCAAAGTCGGACTAGAAAAATGAAAAAGTTGATTACGGAGAGGAGGTAAAAGTGGACTTAGGTGGAGCAAAAGGCAAAAGGAATTGTTGGTATTAAAGCAATCAGGTGGGGCTCAGAGAACCAGAGTTAAAGTATATGAATGGCCTTGTCACTCCATCAGAGATTATATGGTGATGTCGGTTTGTCTGCACGCTGATAGCAATCCCAGCCTCCCCGCTACCTCTCCCATCACAGTCCATTACCATCTCCCAACCAAACGCCTCTACGATGATCCCAAGGCATCACTGTCGCCGTGGTTTCACCTGCCAGTGCTCATGAGCATTACCTCTCCTATAACCAGGCAGACTTTCTGCTTACACCGCTCTCGGCGAAAGCGGCTACCGACCTGGGCAGAGAGCGGCTGCCGCTGATTCGTCTCGCAGGACGACGGGCTGAGGTTGAAGGCCTGAGGCTGGGCCGGGCTGAGCCTCGCAGGTTGTCAGGGTTTAACGTCTGCCGGAGTTTGGAGACAGTGCGGCGTGCAGGGGCATTTATCAGCAGCGAGGTAACCGGCTTCTCTGAGAGCAACTCAGGCGAAAAATGAACAGCTGCCATGTCTGCTCTCAGAAAGGCCCAACCCTGTCTTTTTTTTCTTTTTTCTTTGCTGCCTTTCACTGGCCTCAGTCTTCAGCAACAGGAAATTAGTCCAACACGTTGTCATTCAACTGCATAACAACTAAACAAACAGCTGCATCTGCCCGCCTGGGAAAGGCATATGAAGATGGAGGGGTTCTGAAATGCACGTTGCACCTCAATTCATTTCAAATGAAAGAGTATAAATCTGCCATGTTTTCTATGTCCGGAGGGTTGGTGTCTATCTGCTGCGCTGTGACTCTGGATGTTAGGATGTAGGGCTCTCTCGAACCAGAGTTGGTGGGATGTTTTTATCACTTGGAGAGGCCACAGTGAAGCAGACACTCTTCATTCAATTTGAATTCCAGCGGTCATGGCCTGCCTCATGACACTCGGCATCACAAAAGATAGTTTAGATGAGTTTTTTGCCCTCTGTCCTCATTTCAAATGAATTTTGAAAATCCGTATTGTTTTGCAGCTCACTGCTCTGCTAGACATCCTGATAAGTGTCTTATTACAACCTCGATGTGCTGGCTGATAAAGTCTATTGAGTTTCCTGCACTGTCACTTTCAGATAACAGAACTGTATTGGCACAATGTTTATAGAATCAATCGGGACTTTTCCTGATTCTATGATATCACGCCTAGGGATTAGGACGATAGTATAGCCTCTGATTTTATGATGTATCCATGCGCACAGTTTTGTCACTGGAGATCCAACAAACCGCCTTATATACATGGACTCCCTGCTCCTTGGTGACAATTGAGCTAGTTTCTGAAAATAAAGTGCCTACTTTCGCTTCATATTCATTTCAAATATCCATTTCTGTGCTATCTCTCTGCGGCGCCGACGTTTCAGTCCGTCTACATCCGACTCATAGTTTCCATATCTATGCCTTAGTGAAGCTCAAACAGAATGTGGGACCGTTTCCCAGCACAGAGCCGAGCGTTGGGGAGGGCTACAGATTAAAATGCCTTCCCCTGGGTGTGCTCACCAGGCTGTTCAGCGCCACTCGCCAGGGAGATTCACCACATACTTTCTCTTTCATGGCCCGTTCCTTATTCATCATAACACAGCTTCAATTTTATTAACTTCTCCAGCCAAGCATACATCTCTGCCTGGGCAATCAGTCTTTCTCTCTCTACACACATCCGCCCCTGCAGCGCCCTTCTCTGCCCAGATCCCTCCATGCTAATAAGAATGCATAGGCGCGCAAGCACATGTGTAAAGATCTAACTCTGGGGAAGACCAGCATAATGGACACATTTCTCATGGTCCAAGCAGGTCGTCATCTCCATGATGAGTGTTATTTTCCTCCATCTGTGGGGGACTCAGCTCTGTCCCGAAAGACTGGTATTGAAGTATGCTGAACATAGAAAACAATAAAGGTGATCTGGTGTCAAGATCTTAAACATGTTGGAGCGTTATGAGGAATAAGAAAGCAGCCAAAGTGTAATATTCCAGTCCATCATATAAAACACGGCTGTAACACAGCTCAAAACAAATGTGTAGTATTTATTCGCTATGTCTGTATTTATGTAACATGGAAATTAGGAAGAAACCAAAAGAATCATTGGTTGAATCTTTTCTAAGAAGCTGAAAGGCCAAATAACACGGCAGGACTCAACAATCGGGGAAGTTCTACAGTATTTCCGAAATGTGAAACATTTTTGTAAACTTAACTTTCAGTTCCTAAGGCTGCCAATGTTCTACGAAAGACACGGCGAAAATGGCAAATTTCACTGTTCACAGTCTTTTCCACCATGGCAAATAGGCGTACGGCCTCGAACGCAACAGGGAGGGAGTGTAGCTGCGCCGCAAAACCGCTGTGACCAGATGAGGCATGGCTGCAGCCAGCGCAGAGACGGCCCGAAAGTGAAAGAGTGGACGCGAGGGGTTTGGGCTACGCTCTCATGAGGAGGTTAATGGCCGACCATCGCAGTGTGAAACATGCAGGCTGGAGGAGCCTCACCCATTTTGTAACATGAAAAGACAGAATGAACGGAGGAGAAAGTGTCTCTCTGGAGAGTTTTACACTCAAGGAAGCTGACATCTACCCTGCCTCTTCGGTCTTTGAGCTGGAGCGATATCTTTTTGCTATGCTTGTGCTTTTATTTTAGCCACCATATGATGAATTATTCAGTGCTGCAACCCTATAGAAAGACAACAGGAAACCCACACTATGTGATACAAAATAAGATACAGAGAGGAGAAAGAGAAACTCTGGGTGTGTGTGTGTGTGTGTTTGTGTGTGTGTTTGTGTGTTGGGGCATTTTAGATTTCAAAACTGACAAATGACACTTGATTAGTTTGGCAAAAAATAAATAAATAAATAAGCCTAAGTCATTAAAAATGAAAATAATACATAATATTGACATAATAAAGGCACCAATTCAGAGTGCTTAATGATATCAATATGGTGTGTTTCTAAATTTCTCTGCACTTGCATTGGTTAGCCATCATCCCAGCGGCCTTTGAATAGTCATCCTGCTGGATACGCGTTATCAGGTCTAACTTTAATGACATTCAACTGCACCTCAAGTAAATCCAGTCATGTCAGAGCCTGTGTTCAGTTTAACATTAAAGTTTCATGAGTTGCCAACTGCCATCGCAAATTTAAAAAGATTTGCCCACAAACAGACATTCATCATCAAGGTGCTGTCAACAGTCTAATGAGAAAAGCCAAAACGGAGACTGAAAGTGTCGCCTTCGGTCGTCCCACTCCCAACATATGCTGCAGCTCCTGTCGGCATATTTAAGGGAGAGCCAATTTATTCCCCCGGAAGGGATGGACTACTTGTGACATTTGGCAACGGAGCGTCAGGCGTTTCATCCAGCTGTTCCAGGCGTGATCACACGGAGGCGGGGTGGGGAGGGGTGGGGAGGGGGGGGTGCAGCTTCCCAGAAGCTTTGATGGCCAAAGTATTCCGACTTTAAATGATTACTTGTGTGTCATCACATGTGGTCAATTCTTCCCACTTTTCACAGCTGTCAACACAGCTTTGACATTTCTCTCCCAACGATCCCCAAAAAGAGAAGTAACAATCATCCTGCCAACAGAAAACCTCCGTTCCTTCTTTTTTTTTTTTTTTTTTTTTACACCCATTTGTCATTTAAACTAATGAATATAAATTAGGATGGGGCGTCGTATGTCTTTGAATAGTCTGTGGAATATCTTTAAATCCTCAAGGGCATACTGGCATAGGCATGCAGAGGTGTTGACTATGTGTGTGGAATCTGAAAAGAGGTCTAAATTATTAATAAAAGGAGATGTTACAGCGAGCCTTTTGGACATTTAACCAGATGCGCCCATTAGTAGAGGCATCCAGGTAGGGGGGAAGAGCCTCATTATGGTTAGAACAAATCCAAGCCAGTCTACCAAAAATGAATCCATGCGATGGCTCAATAAGCGCTTGTGTGTGTGTGTGTGTGTGTGTGTGTGTGTGTGTGTGTGTGTGTGTGTGTGTGTGTGTGTGTGTGTGTGTGTGTGTGTGTGTGTGTGTATCTGGGCATATATCTGTGAACATGTGCTAATGAGAGAGAGCCAAAAGATCTGTGTGTGTGTGTCTGTGTTTGTTTGCGTGGGGGGGCATCCGTGATTTACACAGAGCAATGCTTCGCCATCAGTGGGCGCATAATTAAAGCAGGCCGGCACATGCATGTGTTCAGACTCCCATCCTTAGCTATGGGGCATTCTTTGCTGTGATGTAATCACGTTATCATGGTAATGGAAATTGGATTTAATTTTCCCTTTTCAGTGGCTGAATGGTGAATCATCCTCACTTTAGCTAGAAGAGGAAAATTGACAGTAACTGATTCGTCGCCGGCTGCCCCTCACCCAGTCCATAAACACAGATCTTATTTGTGGAGGCACTGATGTTGCATAATTAAAAACCATCATTCACGATCTATCATTACGTTTCGCTAATTAAGCAGAGTTGACAAAGCAAGGTGCGTGCAGCGGGGTAGTTTACACGCCATAAACGGCTTTTACACCGTGGGTGTGGGGGTAATTTGAGGTTCACCGTGATAGCAGCAACTGAAGCCATACCTGGGATTATTTAAAAGACTTCAAGAGAGAAACAGAACTATTTTGAACAGGTTTGAAATATACCTGGAACTGCCTCATATGCTAACACCCACGCACATGAATCAGTTCCAATAATCAATCTGATCTCAAAATCCAAAGCTCTATATATCCGACCCCTCAGCCCCTCCGCGAGTTCAGCTCTGTAAATCAGTACATCAAAGTGCTGCCATGTTCTAATGGCTGCCAGCTTCCCACCAGCACCTCCTGAGGAAGAGTAACATCAGCAGAGCGGGTCGAAGAGGCACCAAGACAGTCAGATTAATCTTCTAATAATTCCACGGAGAAATAAAGATGGATGCTGTAGTCGGAGAGGCGTCGGATGGAGAGAAAGCCGCGGCCCCCCCCCAGACACGCTACACGTTCCAGCGGAACCCGACAAGATGTTTCAGGCTCTCAAATGAAATAACCTCCTCTGCCCTTCTCTTGAGTTTCCTCCTGCCACAAACTCCTCAGACGCTTTGACAGGCTGATAATTACTATCAAACAGATTCAACAAATACTGTACGTGAAGAACACATCAGAATACAGGAGACGACGCCAGGCAAGCGAGGGGGGGCCGAGAAGCTGTGGGATTCAGGGGGGGCGGGTGAAGGGTGACAGCAAGCATAGATGCCTGACAACGTCACACTCCGCTGGACAATTGAGCCGCCGCCGAGCCTCCCGCGTTCACCTGAACGCCACACCATTCGCATTTTACTTCCTCCACAAAGAAGGCTGTGTCGGGCTAACAAATGTCCCGGTGACCGGCGTTCAATCTCCCCAGCTTGACGGCGAAATGAATATCTTTTTGGGAACAGAACCAAACTCAGCGTGCGGCCATCAAAGGAAGTGTGTTCTCTTTCTGTCTGTATCGCACTTGAAGGAATATCGCTAGAGCTGCAGGCCATAAATGTGCAAATGTATACACAACATAAGTACCGTCACTATATCATGGAGCAAACGTGGGCAATGAGGTACATGAAGGAAAGGAGATAAAAAGTATCTGCTTGGTAAACACGCTTGCGTTTCGTGTGCTGTAACTCACTCCTTGTTTGCTCACGCTTACATTAATAAATATGATTAAAATTGGGTGAAAAGGAAAAGTAAACACGAGCATAATCATTTCCCGTGTTTGGCAGGATGTCACTTTATTTCACGAGGAGGAATGACAGCGACGGAGGATATTAAGACTTGATTACATGCAGGGCTCGGGCCCATAGATCGCTCGCCGTGCCCCTAGATGGTGAGCAGTGAGAGAGGGCCAGATTAAAGACCCGGCGTATTCATGACGCCGCCCCCTTCCTGAGCGGCGCTGTTGGTAATAATGAGCCCGCTACCCTGGAGCGTTCAAGGCCACGTTCAGCAGTAGCTGATCTAAAAGGGTTTTTGACTTCCTCAGCAATAATCACACCTCACAGTGGCTCCTGTGGCCATTGAAATGATTTGTTCAACAGTTTGCGCGCTGCCCGACATGCTGAATTGACTCTGCCCTCGTTCAAAGTTGAAGAGCGCAGGTCAAAATTGTTTTTCGTTCCTTTTACCTAGTTAAAAACGGTTACATTTTCCCTCGTTCGCAGCAGCACGTCTGTGATTCCCAGGTATGTATGGAGGTATGCACGTTGCTGACTGCGGTCTTTGTAGTTCCCTTGTTTCTAATAAAAGTGCCGACTTTCTTTTTTTGGATTTGTTTGAACTGTTTGAAGCTAAAGAACAGGGCCCACACACTTAATGCAATACAGCGACTTCTGGAACGGCAGCAAATCTTTTTATCCGAAGCGCTACTCACTTTTTTTTTTTTTTAGCCATTCACAGAGAGCGGCAGCGCCTGGCTCTTAAAAAAAGGAAACAAAAAACCCCATCGGAGTCCCTCTCTTTACGTGCGACATCAGTCAGAGAACCTTCACAGCGTGAGGGCGGCGGAGCAGATGCGTTTGACTGAAAACAGGCACGCTACACTTGACCCGAGCTTCAGAGGTGACGCCAGACCACCCCCCGCTGCTTCTCTCCTTCGCATGCTGGCTCTGGGAGCTGCTCGAGGTAGTCGGGGCATCGGCGGTGGCGATGGCGTCGGCCATCTTCTCAAGCTCCTCCTCCAGCTTTGGCTCTTCTCGAACCTGTCATGTTCCTCCTTCCTCTGGGATCTCTGCATCCATCACTGTGGTCTGGACCGGGAAGCCTCGGGGACCCTCAGTCTGTTCTTTGTGTGTTCCTGTTCAGGCTCGCCACAAAGGTTCCTGCACACGATGGTGGCGGCGTAAACTACACCTGCCTGCGTGAGGACCACGGTTTGTGCATAAGCTTCATACAAAGCAAGCTTCAGGTCTGAGTTATGGTCTGTCTCCTTCAAGGCAGGAGCACTGAGGATGGCACTTAATGCTCCCTCTTGCTGACAAACAGCAGAAACGTGGGGAATGACTTGTTGGCTTTTCGGTTCGTCTATGACAGCGTCTGTCTTCATTCGGGTCTCTTAAATTGGCTTCAGAATCGATTGGAAATGGTCGTTTTATTATACACCTCCCATAACTCCCCTTCTCATCAACCCAGGGCCATCTTTTATCTGGGAGATGACATTTCCATTAGGGTCTGCCAACCTCTTACTGCTGCACCGTGAGTTGTGGTGTTCCAGGAGAGCATCGTTAACCAAGACAACATCAACGAGATCTCACTGGCTGGGGCGGGGCGGGGCGCAACCCTCTGCTCGGTCAAGGCATTTCATCAGATGATTGCCCAGCCAGAACACACACAGAATGAGGCGCTTGGACATGCTCAGTGTCTCTCCATCTCCTTTTCTCTGCCCCCCCNNNCCCCCCCCCCCCCCCCGTCATTCCCACACAGAGACACAGAAGAATTCACAGATCTGACAAAGCCGAGCAGCAGAGATGCAGGAACAAAGACAGAAATTGGCCAAAGGGGGCGTTCCTGTCAGCCCATCCTCGCCAGTTTCAGCATTCCATCAAAGGCACGAGCAGCCCGTAAGGGTTAAACTTCCAGTCCCGAAACCCAGAAGTGGGGCTGTTTCAAAGACCATGCCTCCCATCCCTCGACGTTATTGTCTTCATTTATTTTCCTCTCGACTCGTAACTCACGTTAGCAGCCGGGCCATGTTTTTACAGTGACTAAATGTACCAGGGCGCTCCCTTTTTTTTTTTTTGCTCTGTTTCGAGGCTTGCGTATTAGTCAGGCCCCAGTGACATTGCTGATGCTAATGAGGACATGGCAGTGCCCGGTGACTGTGGGTCGGTAGACACATACGCTTCCGTCCCACTCTGGGAGTTTTAATTAGATCTACATTATCAAAATGTCTGTCCGCGCTAGCCCTATTAGCTACATTTAGGACGTGTAATAAATCATCATTCTAAGTATCAGTAACAGTCTGTATTCTGTCAGTGCCCAATTTACAACATGCTAGAAAGCCATTTTTGTCTTGTTATTTTTCTCTTCTCTTCTGTTTTTTTTTTTTTTTTGAAGTGCATGTGGGTTAACCATCTTCCCATGTGTCACAATCACATCAGGTCAAACTCCTTGACCTTTGGTCTGTGCTGTAAATGTCAGCTTTCTTTATGAGAGCTGTGATTAGTTTACTTCACAATTCACGCTCAAGGGGGAAACATGCACACTCACACGTACACACAAGCACACGTGCAGACACAAATATACTGGTTCCCACTACTTTGTGAGGACTCTTATTGATGCCATGCCTTCCCCAGTATCTTACACTAACCCATATCAAAACCCCAAACAGCCAAAAAGGGCTAACGTCCCAAAAATGTCCTCACTTGGCATAGGGAAGGCATACTTTGGTCCTCACAGTGCAGCACGTTGAAGGAAACTCACACGGAGCCGCGTATTTGCCAATTTCTGTCCATCTACCAAAGATTCTGGGCCCTCGACGTGCTCAGCGCGGCCCACGTTCTCCAACAAATTGCCACAGCCAAAGACTTCACGGGGGCTGAACTGACGTACAAAAAAGTATTGTATGCGTACTTGTCATCGTCTATCTAAAAGTTTAACAAGTGCACATTATGAGAAGAGACATGCTGTCACAAACACTGCGGAGTCTTCCCCTGCTGTATTTTCTCTTCTGCCCTACAAGAAAATCAAAATGGCTGTGCCATAAAAAACACAGGGCGTGCGAATCTGGCCATGTTACTCCTAAATACGTGTGTACGTTGAGTGTTTAGGGCCGAGCATCTGGGATGCTTCAGCCTACATCAGATCCACAGTGAACAGGCACCCTTACCCTCTAATATTCAGCATAGCACCCATGCATGTGGAAGAGGAGCTCGCACATACCCCGCATGTTTGTTTGGAATAAATTATAAATACCGCAGTGTGAGTTTTAACCAGATTAACTTAAATGTCATCTGGGGAGTGTCATAACTGATTTCAGAGTCTGTGGTCTCACATTTTTATGCATGAATTTACACTCTCACCTTTTAATTATCAGATCTGGTCCCGCATGCAGACATGTATACCTGCATACGTGACGATAATAATAATCACGGCTTCATTCTCTCTTCGGGAGGAGTTAGATTAGCCCGGTAGGTACGGATCTTATAGTAGACTTTATAAGCTTCTTTTGCTTTTGTCAGCAGCCTTATTCCAACGTTTGAAAGGTCCTTTGTGAGTGGAAAAATCAGAAGTTCTCTTTAAGTGCGTCCTCAGCTGCGCAGCTGCTCAGACTGATTAGTTTGGAGAAACAGAATCACAGTTCTGAGCGAGCAGGACGTTCCTCGCTCCAGCTTCACCCTCCCCGTCCTTTGTCTCGTCTTCCGTCCTTCCGTCTTTCATTGCCGTTGGCCTTTTATCAGTCATCTTGCTTGGAAAGGTAATAAAAGAACAACACACCCAAGGAGCCATGTCATTTTGCTCCCCCATACCCTTCCTATTGTCTTTTATTTTTGTTTGCGGCGGTCGACTTTATCTAGGAGTCGGGTGTGAGATAAGCCCTCCGTGGTTCTTTGTGGTGAAATAATATGGCTGGCTGATAAAAAAAAATGCCTGCCGGGCGAGTCGTTCGCTGCTACTTCTTTCCTCCCACCGTTTCCTCCCCGGAGGCGTTTGGAAGCTCCCAGCGGCGCAGAGGTTTATCCAGAACTATCCATCAGGTTACACCTTCGGCAAAATGTCAACCCTGCCCCTTCGGCGCAGGCGGGGACGCGTACGACTTGAGAATGGAACGAATTCTGATGTACAACTGATATCTGTGTTCAAACCCTGATCTGCAATTTCTATTCAATGAACTGTTACAAATCAGTTTGAGTGTCGTTTTAAAAAGCTGATGCCAAAATAAAAAAAGAAAAGCTAAATGGACACCCAGAGACACAACAGAAGACTATAGATTTGTCATCTGTTTTAGTCGTGATGGAGTCACAATTTCCTGGTTCCTGCAATTACTTTGTTCCTAAATCACGGCAGCTATTAAGATTTCATGAAGCGGTAATGATTATACAATCACTTCCAGTTCAGGAGCGCCGTAATGATGGCCGCCGTGGCGGTTTGCAAGTTTATGGAGTGGATGTTTATGGATTAGAATAAAAACAGAATAACATCGATTGGAGCTGTTAGTGCCGGGGGTGGTCGGATGCCGGGGCTCAAAATCAGAAGACGAGCGGGGGGAAAAAAAAAAGCCGCTTGGTTCTCTGTAAGAGAGAACAAATGCGGGTGGCACCCAGTTCAGTACAATGGAGAGATATGCCACATTTTCAAAGGTTTGACAGCCGTTTGTGGCGTAACACTCAAGCAGTTCTCTCCGAAGATGTTTTGGAATTACATTTAATCAGGCATGATAATATTTCATTGGTAGAGGCAGATTAAAACTTTGACTTTGAGTCTTAAGCCTCGTCTGTATCCAGCAGAGACGCGGAATTCCCACAACAATTTTCTCCAACTTTTCTAGCACAGGAGCTTTTTCTTTTCTTTTTTTTTTCTTTTTGCAAAATGGGCCGATGTAATAAAGAGTTAAGAGGGAAGAAGACACTTGGAGCATAACTGATTTATTAGGCCGAGCGAGGGGAGGAGACAAAGACAAGAAAATGAATTAGGCCTCACAAGCGCTTTTAATTACTGCTGTCAAGGTGTTTGCGTCGCCCTCCTGTGAAAAGCAAATCAAACCATCAGTCATAGCCGTGAAGAGCGACGGAGGCCTGAAGGTTTCCCAGCGGTGCAACATTAACCGTGACAGAAATAAAACTCTCCTCTGTGTGGACGAGGCTGCCACTGCAGCCTCTCCCCTCTCAGGTTCACCTGAGGGAGCGCGGAGGGAAAAAGAACGACGTGCACCTCGCCTGCAGGTCCCATCGCCTCCAGTTTCAGGCTGCTGGGACTTCACTGAGTTTTCACTCCAACCGGCGGATCCTCGTGGCGCTCCTTTTATTAGAGCGGAGAGGTGGCGGAGTAGCTTCCTCAGCTTCTTGCCCCTTTGACGAGGCTGTGGAAAGCATCTATGACCGCAGGCTTTGCCAGATTGCTTTGCTGCACTGCAGCGGCCTCACAGCTGAGAGCCACGACAGCCACAGAGCTTCCTGAGTGGAACAATGATCCACAGGAGTCATGCTACATTTGAATTATAAATGGACTTAAAATCTGTGTTCGGCAGTTGACTGAAAGCCAAGGGTCTCTTCTTCAATGGCAGGATAAAAGTAGTTGCGGTTGTGGTAATTTTCATATGATGCTACTGAGTAATATATGTTTTTACGTATTTTTTTTAATTTTTTTTGCGGACTATAAAACTGAAGCGGAGGGATTATTCTTGAAAGTCTATCATGAAAACACAGCAGACATGAATTAATAAAAACAAAAAAATAACTCTGAAGTTACTTTTAATTAAGTGCGACCACCAGTAACATGCAGCAGTCCACCCACTGCTGCCCGCTGCAAAACGTTTCCACGGTGGCGCGTAATTAAAAACTGCATGTTTGTACAGTACGTGTGTGTTGTAGTTGAGGAGGGTTTCCATGGGGAGCAGGAAGGGCTGCTGAGGAGAACACCACACTGGTGAAAAAAAAGTAATTAAGTTGCCCAGAACAAGGCCAGACCTCTGCTTAATATTTCATGCCGCATCACACTAAAGCACTGTGATGCCTTCAACACCACAGCAAGAACAACCATTATGAAATAACCGGCTGAAACGCTCCCTGGGTTTTATTTATTATTTCCTTGTATGTAATTATAAGTTCATACAAAGCCAAGGCACAAATTGACTACACTTGTGCTTTAGCTGGGTCAACAGGAGCCCGACCTGCTGGTTTGTGTGAAGGATGCCCTCTATAATTCTTATAAAGCACATTTCTGTGCTGAAGGCAAATGGAAATTTGAGTGCTCGGTTTTTGCATAATTAAGTATTTTACTCATAAAATGAAAGCCATCAGATAAGGCCTGATAGCAAGTTACCAATGCTTACAGCTGACTAGCCTGTAGATGTGCTCATTAATACCTCTGAAATTGTCATTTCTGCCATTTTGACACCTAACTAGTGATTAGCAAACTTTTCTTTCTTCAGGATTTTGGCACATTGTTAATGATTTATAAATTAGCTGGCAGGCTAAGGATGTGTAATTGTGCTTTTAGCAGCTGGAATATGGGTCTGTGTTGCCAGTCAGGCTGCTAAACATTTATTTACACTAATTGTAAAATGATTTCTCACTAGCTGCAATATTTTATGGAGAAATGAACATCAATTAGCAACACTTGACCTAGCACAGACTGTATCTCCGCCGGAGAGCTGGGCAATGATAAACACGACTTAAACTTGTTCTCGACAGGAAGATTTTTTTTTTTTTTAATTCATAAAATGTTTGAAAACACTTGTCTCACTCTCAACATCCCCCTCTCATGCTCACCTAATAGTAATAATAAGAATAATATGATTAACAATAGTAATTTAAAAGATGTTTGAACCTGACAGGAAATGAAATGAAATATTGGGATGTTTTATGAAATTTGGAGCTGAGCAGAAGGCATTTTTTTGGCTGAAATATGGTCCATATGCATTTGAGGGGGGGTGTCAGTGTGCTCTCTGCAACAGAGCGAGAAAAAGTGGGCCTATTTTTATCCCACCCTGAAGGCTGAGGCAGCTGTGTCAAAAGTCAACAACTATGGTGACTGTGTGACTGGGCTGCTCCGCTAACATGCACACAAATTCACTCTCCTGTCTGCATTCATGTGCACATTTTTTTTTTTTTTTTTTTTTTAAGTATGCCACTATTTTAATAGCCTACTCCTCTGTGAGTACATTTAAAATAAAGCTGCACAGATAATGGTACCTGCTGTTCTGGCGATACTCTAACTCCATAATATGCTGAGAAAACAAAAATGGCCAATGATGTTTATTGATGACAAAATCAAATTTACCCTGTTAGCTGTAACATTATTTATCTGTATGGGGCGAACCCATAATGTGCTGATGTACAGCTTTGAAAGTGACAAGCTGCACTCTCCGTGATTTGTTACACTAATAAAAATGGAGAAGCACTATTGTCCTGCCAGCTCAAATACACATCAGCACCCATCTTCCGCTCTCTCTCCTTCTCACTCCCTCACTCATATAAATATATATAAAAGCACATGTGTGCACGTCTGAATCCGAGCGCTCTCACTCATTCTTCTTCATGGACCACTTGGCTTCGTGACTCAAAGAGCTTGACCAAATAGAGAAATGATTGGAAGTGAAGGATGTGTAATGGTGCTCTGCCTTCTCAGTATGGAGATAGAGAGATTTGATCGTCCAGGTCAGGTGATCCGAGCCGAGTGGCTTCCCTGTCCATGACTTAAAAGACATAAAAGGGTAGGTGGGGTTTTAACCAATGCTATTATCATCCTCTTATTACTAATCACTGCTAAAGAAGTTGATGTGCGTCTCATCTGAGTGCCTGTTCTTGGATGTGTGGCTGAATCAACAGAGGGACTAAAGGAGGTCAATGAAGCTCTCCATCCGTCCCCCCTCCATCCCATCTCCTCGCTGTGGTCAGCTATTAACGCTCCATTATGGCATCGTTAACCTGCTTTTGCAGCATGCTGGAGTGCCCACTGGCAAACACACTGGTGAGCAAAGGGCAGTTTCAGAGGTTTCAGTCAAAATGCGGGGAAACACAGAAATGACATCTGGTCCTGAATTTTAAAGAGCTGGGCTGAGTGGCTAAATTCATTAATATGCATCACTGCATCCAATGCAGCTGATTAGCATGGATGCGTTCCACTGAAAAAGTTAGAATGTATATAACGAAAGGCTAAAGAGGAAGAGAGTTACTGTGCATGCAAATGTAAAGACCGAAAAAACAAAACCTCACTAATGTTTTCAGAGCTTTTAATAATAACGAGGAACCTGCCTCTCCTCAAGTGATGTTGCCAGAGACCCCCGATTAGAAAGAAAGGCCCTGTCAGTGTGGAAATGTAAAGGCCTTGTGTTTACTGGTAGCTGCTGTCCATCCCTGTCTGACGGCTCACATGAAGCTCACAGCGTTTTCACTCTCACCCGCTAGTCCCACGTTCGGCACAGATATGCTGCTGCAAATGCACATTAGCGGCAATATGCATTTGCTTCTTCGCCTAAAATCCAGATCATTGCTTTGGCACTGAAAATCACTGGTTTTGCTGCCATGGCTACCGCTTCAAAAGGGGAGGACAACTGAACACTATCAACAGCCAGAAAGTAAAATTACAGGTTTTAATTGGTCAAAATTAGAAAAAATAAACGGACTAATTTACTCACAAAGTCATCTTATCAAATTAGTGAAGATGTGTGTCAGCAGCTGACTGACGGGTCTTGACTAAGGAAGTACAGAAAAGCGTGTGGATCTGAAATTTCTGGGGTTTGCCTGCATGTCTAATTACAGCGAACCAGACGAGGAGAATAAACCTCCTCTCTGAGCAGGTGCTTTAATAGGAGTATGGGGGATAGCGTGACTCGGGTTTCCTCCTGAGACCTGCAGCAACTAACCCAGGTAACAGCATCACCTGTAGCACCAAATCACGCGGCGCCTAATGAGGCATGCAACTGCGCCTAATCCTTCCTCCAGTGGTCTGCGCTGTGGAAAAACGGGCAAAATAAAGCACGACAACAGAAAATGGATACACCCGTGTAGAGATGCACTCTCTTCTCCAGCTCATTTTACATGATTAATAGTGTAGACAGCAAGAGTTGAAATTGCAAATAAAGGTGTCTTCCATCAGTAGAAGAACCTCCTCCTCTCTGGGAGTCAGCTTGAGGAGGACCAAAGGGAGCGATGCTCCGCTAGAGAAGTCATTATTTCTCCACCTTCCCCACTCCTCCGTGGAATATATTAACTTCACACTGCTGGTGTCTTAAAGTGCCTTCATCACTTCTGTGCTTTTTTTTCCCTTTTCCAAGGATGCACACAATTAGAAAATAGGGGAGGAAGAAAATGAAATACTCCACCAACCCCCACACACAGAGTACTAGCACTAAACAAGCTCAGCGGGCCCCCCGGGGGCTGCGCCTGAGACTGCGGATGGCCTCAGACGCTGCTGCTCATTCACAACATGGTTGAAAAAAAAAAAAAAGAAAACAGAGAAAAACCCTCATTTCAGGGTTTAAACAGGTTCCTGGAAATGTCTAGGTAGCTCTGCATTCATCAGACGGCTACATCACGCACCAAAATGCTTAAGTGCCGAAACTGTAACAACTTTCTTCCATCTCAGAAAAAAGGTCACTGCATGCGTAATTCCATAATTCCTCATTTTGCATTAAAAGCAACTATTTTTCCTGAACTGATTAAACGACGGCGGCGGCGCTTTCTCGCCCACATCGGATGCTGCTCCATGCAGCCTAATGAACACGTCTCACCTTCCAAAAGTGACAAAAATGGTGGGGAATCATCATAATTAGAGAAGCGGTAGCGGCGTTATAATGGCTCTGGTCCTCGTTCTGTGTGTGCCGCAGTAATGAGCCTGAGGAAAGTGATTGTCGTACATTTGTTGGTTCACCGACTTTGCAGTCATTGTCTTTATCTGCAATGGAAACAGTGTGTGTGTGTGTGTGGGTGTGGGTGTGGGTGTGGGTGCATGTGGGGATGGGGGTGGGAATCACAAATCCTTTGAGGTGCATTTCAATTATAGTTTCCACGTAGTACAAAAAAAAAAAAAAAAATCCCCTGAGAGTCCTGAGCTGTGATGGCGTCCTTCAAGCTCAACTGGGTCCCTTGCATGGGATGGAAGCGGGAGATTGGTGGTTCGGGGGGGGGGTATAGGTGATGGTGAGGGCGGGGGCGGTTAAATACTGAAAACTCATCTAATACCATCCCACCGAGTTGATGATACACTCCTAACGCGTTTCCAGCTCAGAGCCGAGCTGACGGAGCGGGCTGGGGGGGCGGGGCCACTTGGGAGTTAGCCTTGTTTTATAAATGATGCATCAGTAAATGACAGATTAACCCCCCAAATTGGTTTATACATATTTGATAACGGTCAATCAAGGGCCCATTATGCAAAACAAATCTATAGAAAAGGGATCGTTTGGCTGAGGTGAGTAGAAGCTGCTCAGTAATAATTAGCAGACTGGAAGCTGATGGTTCAGGGTGTCGGTGGGACCCTGGAAGGCTCCAGAGCGGCCATCTTTGCGGGCGATCTGCTGAAAGCTGTTACCGTTCCTGCGTAAGCCGATGTTTAGCACAGTGGAGCGCTATAAAAGATATCCTTTGCAGTATAATTAACAATAAACCTAAAAGTAAAATATAATAATATTAAAAATATTCTCATGCAAGCCAGATTTGTGGTGTCAGCCCTGTTGCAAAAAGAAGGGCGAGGCATGCACGAGCTCTGCCATCCCATCTTTGACTCGCTGGGGCTTTTTTTTTGCCCAGTTTTTAATGAAATGCAACAGTTCGTAGAGGCCCCGGATTAATTTTCAGAAATAAATGAGTAAAGAGGAGGCATTCAGAGGGAGTGCTGAAGCGAGGGGCAGAGGGACTACCCCTTCTCCGCAGCC
>BJFM01001593.1:431382-446511 GCA_016586285.1 Arothron firmamentum
CACACACACACACACACACACACACACACACACATACACACACTTGCCCCCCACAGACACGGATACAAGAAGCTGACGGCGCTTGTATTCCCATGGGCCTGAACCCCTGTTCAGACACCAGGTGGGCAAAGTCCGACGAGACATTTGGCTCAAGGGGACGTGAACAGAGAGGAAGGCGCCGTGTGGGAGGAGGTGGTGTGGGGTGGGTGATGGGGGGCTGGGCAAAGGCATCACAGATGTTTTCAAACACAAAGAGCTATCTACCTTGCAAGTCAGCTTTCGTCAATGCGACTTTTGTCGGTGAAAAAAAAGAAAAAAAAAATGGAAAGAAAAGGAGGCAAAGTATAGCAGCCGTTAGTGAAACAGCACAATTTCAGAGACGTCGGTCCCTGAAAAGACACGCGGGGGGAGGAGGGAGGGGGGGTGACGCGCTAATGGCAACTACAAAACATGCAGCGTAAAAGGATATGCTTGGGTAACTTCAGTACAATGTAAACACTAAATAAATCAAACATCTTTTTTCCCCTCAGACAGTGAAATTGCTCCAGCTCCGGTTAAAGACTATCAGAACATTTAAATTACCTTCAGGCTCCCTTAGTTCAATTCAATAAATGTACTTTTGGTAAACCGGTTTTCCACAGAAAGCAACCAGTGACAGTGTGTTGCATAAATAAAAAAAGAAAAGGGGCCACACAGGAAGCAATGCTGTTGTCACTTGTAACGCGGGAACATAGAGATCAGAAGCTGTGTACTCAATAAAATAAGACACGATGAATTGTGAAATTAAACTGTGACTGAAGTTGAAAAATAAATCAAATATTGTCTCAGGATGTCATGAACACATTAGACTGGGCAAATGATATTCATGTATGCAACAAAGGCTTCATAAATAATTCATAAACATTGCTTCTGGCAAACTCTCAAATCCATCCAGCATGCACGGCGCAGAACAGAACAGGGATAAAATAGGAACTCAAACTGGCAGGACAAATATGGCGGGGAGAGGAATCAGATTATGGAAAAGAGAAAGTGAAATGATTGCTTGTGGAGGAGTGTCAGAGGTCCGACGCAGAAGCGCTTTATGGGCGTTTTCGCTTCCTGTGCCAAAGGTTGAGGTTATTTAGGTGCAAAATGAGTTGTGTGTGTCTCGGTGTTTGAGCATGTGAGAACATCGGGTCTTAAGTTACTCTTCTGAAAAAGTGTTTCCTGTCAGACTCACCTTCGCATCCTCTCTCTATCTGACCCACGCAGTCCAGAGCGTCTGACATCAAATCTGGGAGACGCCCATTCAGATCCACTGATGCCAGACAGCCTTGAAAGCCCTCCTTAGCGTGCACCAGTTTGGGCAGATCCTTGTACATCTCCTTGGCCACCCCTCCAATATATAGGTTACCTGTGGGGACAGCACAGTGCGACAACAGTGACCCCCAGTGGTGAAAAGGCGCGTTGCTTGACGTACCCTTTGAGAAGGGCAGCCAGTTAGATCCTTTATTGCTGTAAATCCTCTCACAATGATTCCTACACACTAATCACGTGATGAATACAATTAAATGTTACACCCATCACACCGATGCTTCACTCTGATTTCTTTTCAACCCATTTTTGGCGATTGAATTGTTTGCCCGAGGGCACCTTTAATGGTGGTAATGATCAAGCGAGGACTATTACTTTGTCGCTCCATCCCTGGAGGTTTTTATGCCGCTGAAACAACCTCTCACTCACTTACACGAACCGGCAAAGCTTAATGAAATGTGAAAAACACAGGACCGCCGGCGGCCACGCACCCTTCAGGTCCAGGTTTTTGGCGCCGGTCGTCGTCTGCGTGGTGACCTTGGTGTCGATCTTGACGGTGTGGAGGTTGTTGGTGTCTCTGGAGATGATCACGTTGTGCCAGTTGTTGTCATTCAGCGGCTTGTTCGAGTTGCCTTTGATCAGGTGGGCTCCGTTCCCCAAGTCGGACACGTAGTGCAGATAACTGGAATGGAACCAGGTGAAGAAGGGAAACGATAGAAAAGTGAAACAAGCCTCTGAAAACTGGAGCGAGAAAGTTCTCGTGCGTTTTCCCGCGTGCGTGCCCGACTATCAGAGACCGCAGCTGTCGCAGGAGGAGTGAAAGAACTGTCAGGAGTTAGAAAAAGGTTTCTGGGCTGTGTTGAACCGAACTTCCAAACTCTTTGATTTACAGGCAATTTAGGATTCACACGTTGGCTTTAATTAGAATGTTTGACTTTAATGTTCCGCAGGCTGAATAACCGCCTCAACTGCAGGCGTCACTTGAAAGAAGGTCATTCTCTTGCTGCAATTGGGCGAGAAAAAGCGCACCCCTGTGCGTTTGATTTGCTTTTATGTCGGCATTTGTTGTGTCTTCCTGTAGATTAGAAAGAACGGCACGAGCCGGCGGCTCTCTCAGTAAATACTCTGGCTCAGAGGTGATAAGAAAAGAATTTAAATTTGGATACGAGCGGCACAAGAGAACTGTCAAGGATTGTGTTCTGTTTGGGAAGAGTTGAATTATTAAAATAAGCCATTCACTTGGAAAATAAGCACGGTTTCACTTAAACACATCTAATTCTGCTCTCAGACTCAGGCCTTTATGCTGTCAGGTCAGTAACTGGGGTTAAAAGGATAATTTGACATTTCCTACCCTTTCACCAGCTCCACCACGATGAAGTCGTTGCCGTCGCCACTGTTGAAGAGGATGAGACCGTCGGAGGAGGTGGTTTTGAACTGGAAGAACAGGTGCATGGAGTAGTAGGCCTGCAGGGTGGTCAGGGTCACGTAGCTGGAGCGAGACTTGAAGGTGACCGGGTCGGCGATGATGCTCTTGAAGCCGATCATGGCGTTGAGCTCGCAGTAATCGATGTCGCCGTTCTTGCAGAGGTCTATGTAGGCCATGCCGTTGAAGGAGAGGCTCTGCAGGTGCCCGATGAAGTTGGAGGGCACCATGGACATGAAACGCTTCTCTGTCACGATGCCCGTTTCTATGTTGTGGAACTCCAGCTGGGTGTGGTCGCCTGCCATTTGACCTTGGATCAATGGCAAATGGGGGCGGGCAGTTATATGACAGTTAATGTGAATTATATATCATTCATTTGACAACACCTGTGTGCTTTTATTTACTTTTGTGCTTAACTTTTCAACAGCTGTTGTGCGTTTCACTAACTTATGTCTATGGAAAATGTTACATTCAGAAGGGGAAAAGTGTCTTTGTGTCAGGGTACCTTCCACCGGCGGGAGGTCGTCTACGGTCAGTTTCAAACTCTTCCCCCTCCTGAACACACGTACCGTGTGCCACTCATTATCATTCAGATTCTGACCCGCAAAAATGGTCTCGGGACCTTTGCCTGCGGAACAGTCCACACAATTGTTAACACGCACACACGCACCCGCCACCGACAACATTCAAGACAGCCTGAGAGGCAAGGGGGAGGGAGAGGGTGGTGGGGGGGGGAGGAGGAGGGGGTGGGCAGAGTGCAGAAGAAGAGTCTTGACAGAGGCAGAATAAAAAATAAAAAAAACAAAACATTAAGGTAAACATAGTTAATGAGCCCTAAAACCACATCATTCTGACTTGCATTTGCTGTACTCGTCGCACCATTAGACAGGGCTGCAAATTTCAGAGCTCGCAAATATATACAAGAAGAGTAGAGACGGAGCCATTTAGGCTGTCATGCTATCACCGCCATCAATATTAAAACGAACCTCTTTGCTAAATGTGACAAAATAGACTTGATAAATGGACCCATCATGGACGCTTCTAACAGTCCTGGCAGAGTTGTGTCTGTACCGAAATCCGTCCACTAGGTGGCAGCAAAGAACGACAAAAGTCTAAAGCTTCGAAAAGGTCTTGGTATCTGGATGCCATTGTTGCTCATGAAAGTGCAAAACACCTTTTGATTCCGCTCATGTCTGCCACAAAATGAAACTGTGGCATGACAGTAATTCTTGTGTGTGCTAAAAAGCTAAAAACACAGCTGGGGAGCACAGGAAATACAGAATGTGATCTTCTTTTCTAGGATCTTTAAAAAGGCTGACATGACACACTTATGTAAACCTTAAAAGGTGAACATTTAATTTAAAATGTCGCCCTAAACAGCTGCTGCACAAAAGTCTCTGTTCTCACAAGCTTCAAGACGAGAAATCCTGCATTTAGAAATTCTAACAGCATTCCAACTGGGCCAACACATTATTTTTTCATCCAGCCTCCATCTAAGAGCATCTTTGAAATCGTACGGGGCTCTGATGTTCCCCCCGCTGGGCACATATAAGCAAACAGGGCAGTGAGGACGTGCTGCTGTGACTGTATTAAAAATCACTATTCTCCGGATGCCCCGTCACTGCAGGGAGCACCTCATCAGGTGACAGATTCAGTCTCCTGCATTTATTTATGGCTCTTTGGTTCATGCTTTACATTGGTTCATCCTTTACTGCTTTATGCAGCCCTCATATGGAGACAGGAGTGTGAGGACTCTGAAATAGTGGGACAAATGCAATCTCAGAGGCCCGGGTTATGCTTTGTAAGCACTAAACACCAGGGCAGGATTGAAAGCAGGCAACTGGAGAGGGATTACGGGGAGAGAGAGAGATATGAAATAATGGGATGGAGTTGGACTTGAAAGCACGCTTGATCTTTGCCTCCCATCATCTCGTCCTTGCCGCTCTCCAAGGGGAGAACGGAAGAGGAGGCGAAAAGAGGTCATTTGTGTTAAGAAGCACATCCCAGTCACATTCGACGGAGTACAGCCCGAAATCTGTCCAGCCTTTGTACTCCAGATGTGAGGGACGTGCAGTGATTTCCTGCTCTGGGCTCCTGGGAGCTGTGGAGATGTGCAGCGCACGGGCCAGCGTGAGAGGATGAGATTATCCAGTTGAGTGTCCCGCTGACATCAAACGGGTAAACAGTCCAGAGCTTCTCTCCTGGAACTGCAAATGTTCCAGCGAGCTCATGTTCACAGTAAATGTACCTGTTGGCCACGCCCACTCTGACAGTTCACCAATTTGGCGAAATCCGTGCATGTTACGTTACAACTTCCTGTCTGGATTTTATTCTTTTCAAAAGTCACTCAGCAGGTGGTTACTTTGGTGATGCTAATAAATACCCCAAACTTTAATTAAAGTTGTTAATGTGCTCTTTTATGAGGGCCACTGAGCCTCTTTATGAACCTCTAATTCAGTGCAGCCAATCAGAACATCCTCTTAATTGCACCCGGATTAAGACGATTTTAATTGTAACATAATTAAGGCTATTTTATTTGTATTAGCTCATTATTTTTAGTATTGTTACCGAGGGGAAGCAGACTGGCTTTTGTTGAGAGCAGAACAGATTCTTTCTTGTTTCTCTGTGTTTATAATTTACTTTCTTGTCTTTTAAATACCACCTAATCCTAATTAGGGTTCCAGGGGATTCAGGTTTAGTGTAACCATCCCAAAATAATCATATTGACCCTTAGCTAGAAGTCGTGCCGTCAGTGTTAAAAGGATCTTTTATTATCTTCACATTTTCTAATTCACATCCCCTTTATTGAGATGTCTTTTGATGATTTTCTTTAAATTTATTCCACATTCAGAATAAATGGAGAAAGTAGTTCACAGAATGTGAAAAAGCAAACCCAATCTAATGTTCTGTTGATGAATTTTCTAACAATCCTACAGGTTTAATATCCTCTTAAAGACATTTATTGCTGTACAAGAAAATAACAAAAAATAATAATTCTATTCTATGTGTAAATGAGCGCAAATGAGAAAACAAAACCAGAATTGACCCCACTGCCGCCTCTTCTCTGAGGGACTGACCTTAAGGTCACGTTGGTGGAGGGAACAGTAAGACAAGAAGGCCACGGTATTTTTAGCACCTATTGTGAGTTTGTTGTCACTCGGTGCCAGTTAACAGTGTTTAAGCTGGAGTGGCAGCGCTTCCTGCAGACAGCTCCAGGCAGCCACAGGGAGCCCAGGCCCCTAATTGACAGTGATGTGTTCTTTGAGTCGGTGCTGAAATTCTTCATCCAGCGAGCCGACTGGAGCTGCACCGCCTGACAAGACGCATTAATTAGCAGGAAGAAAATAAATAAAAACGAGAGAGGACAAAAATAACAAAGCAAAATAACAACAGCAGTTAAAGAAATGAGAGGAATTAAACAGCAACTCCCCTTTCCAGGAACTTCAATTCAACAATTTCTTCAGACAAAATTAGATCTGGTTCACTTAAAAAAAACCAAAAAAACATACGGCCCTGCAATTTCCTGCTTTTATTCTCTATTTTAGTTCAACATCTTAGGAGCAAAATGTGTTTGATGGAATCTCTTTGAGCTGCAGTTTTTAGCACGTTTGAAGAAAACATTTGCAGCGCGCGTGTTTTTCATCCAAAAGATCAATGGATTTATCGGAAAGTGACAATATGGTTTATTTTCAGGTGTATTTATGGAGCAGCGACAATGTAAAGAATAGGAAATAAAACCGTCCAGATCAGAGTATTAATAAAGTATTTACATATTTGCGCCTTATTTAAATGCAAAAGCACTACTCAATAGTAAAAGGTGTTTTGGAACCATCCAGCAAGAATGTTTATGTTGTTTTATTTAAAAGACATTTTTACATTGACATTATGATAAGACGATGCTGCAGAATGAGGAAGATGTTGGATCATTAAAGAACTATTCTCTCATTAGGTTTTTGGCCACGCTAATAATAATTACTGCCAGCCTGAGTGGGATCTTGATTGCTCTATATGAACAAAAACTGGCTTTTCAAACATGCGAGATGGAGGAAATAGGGCATTTAGCGTTTGGAAAGTGATGGGAGGGGCCGACTGGCAGAGGAACCTGTTGAGGTCACGTCGTCTGAGTGTGCGGGGGCGTTTTTTGGCCCAGTCTCCGCTTTCTCACCTTCAGACACAAACAACTCCGGGAGATTTCAACTCCACAAGCTGTTGGAGACTCCATCAGAGGGAACGCAGCCGCACTTCTGCCAGGATTACCGATGCGGCGTGTCCGGCGCTCCAGAGGACGGGCCGGGAGGATCACATATCACGACTTTGGTGAGGCAGCTATAAATTCCTCATCGCTCCTGAATAGTAAATGGCGCAGAGATTCACCACCCAAAATGTTTCAGCGGAACCCAAACACCAGCCCGCATACATAAAACTCTACTCCCTCCTTCCCTCATTATCCCTTTTTTTTCTGCTCCGTGAGGCAGGTTAATGAGAAGAATAAAATCACACTCTGTATTTCCTCCACGCTTTGAATGGCCTCATCAATCCGCAGCCGCCGCAAACTACTGGGGGGAAAGAAAACAAACAACCCCCCTCCCAACCCCGCAAAACCCCCAAAAAAGCCAAGAGATCATGCATGTCTGAAAAACCTGCCCTGCACGAATTTGTGAGTAAAAGGGATCGTTAATTAGAAAAAACGGCCTTGGGTGTGGGATCACAGCTGGCTCGGGGTCGCCGCGTTTCGCCAGCCTCCAACTCCAGCGCGCTGCAGTCAAGTGCAAGTCAGAAAGAGAATCTAGGGAGCTACGTTACATCCACGCCAATCCCATAACTTTTCATCAAAGCCACATCATGTGAGGGCTGCAGAGACAAAAACTGTAAACATGCGTCATAACACACTGAACATGGACGCCCAGACTGCATTAGAAGGAGCAGAAGAGAGAAGAAAGCTGAACGGTAACTTACTGGTGGTACAGTTTATCCTCATACAATCTAGATGGTGGTGGTGGGGGGAAGAATAGATGAGACATCAATTTATCTTTCAATGTTACAGCTGCAGACATCATTAAAGCATAGAGGTCCACCCCTCTGGGGACACACACACGGACGCCAGCCGTCCTCTGACGCTCTCGCCCGCGCCCTCCTGAAGTGCGGGCGGGCCGCTCGCCGTGATTTACGCAGCCAATGCGGGGGCTGGAGAGTGGCGTTGGGTTGGCTTGACAACTTCTGTCCGTTGCGGCGGTCAGATTAGCGTGAGAGCATCAGATTTGGGTCAGGGTCAGGCAGGGCCACGGGGAGGTACTTTCATCCATCTGTTTGTCCGTCTACATGAAGGTCCAGCGTGCAAGATCGGGAACTGAACACAATCTACTAAGTGTTGGCGCTGATGAATCACTGTGTTTTTGTTCAGTCGGAAGTCAGATTTTACGTTAGAGGTGCCTCAGTGTGCGCGAGAATAGTAGCACAAATCAACAACGAACTTCTGGAAATGCAGATGAACTAGCATCTATTTAGCTCATTGTTCGGTGCATTCTGTATTTCTGCCACTAGGTACCGCCAAATCTTACACACCAGACCTTTGACCTGAGCATGAAATTAGAAATTTTTTCACAGATGAATTTAGAGATTACTTTTATATGTATAAATAATTACATATGGGGTATAATGTATAGTAATTTAGTGTAGTAATTAGTAGTTAGTAAACAATTCTTTTGGGGTCATTACATCCGATTCGTGTCAGCCTGACTGGTTTCCATGAAAGGTTAATAATGGCAGCACTATACCATGCCAAGATGCTATTTTCTAAACATGCCTGGCCCATTTAGACTGGACTGCCCTCCTTCCCAGTTGGCCCTGCTGGTCGTGTGTCGTCAACCACAGCAGAAAAGTGGGCGCAAACAGCCAGAGACACAAACACAGACCTCATCCTTGAAGGGAAATGCTCTGATTAGGGAGGACGTAAAAGAGGAAAGGGGAGTTTTGCCTTCCTGCTTAGTGTTTGATCTTTATGCTTTATTGTATATGCATCCAGTTGGCTCCACTTATATATATATATAAATATATAGCCCAATTGATAATCTTTTTTAGCAATGCTAAGTATGAGGTGTTTGCACAATATGCCTGACAAATAAGCACACGTACACGTCTCAAGTGAGGCTGTATGAACAAAATGTTCCAGCGTGCGTGCGTGCTTGTGTGCCTGCGTGCGTGCGTACAGTAGATTGCAGATAGGCCACGATGAACAGCTGTCACATTAGAAACCATTCTATCGGAACTATTTTCTCCCTAAATGTTAACTGGACGTATTTGAAAACACCCACGACTGACACGGGTCCACTCTAAAGCTGTCTGCATCCGGCTGTTGATTTCAGGTGGAGGAGATGGAGCAGATGGTGAGCATTCCCTGCTGGATGAAGGCAACTGTGTGCTCAACTGGCAGTGAGCGCAGAGTCGCAGATTCATGGCATTGAAAGCCTTTTACGGTTGTTTTTTCTGTCTTTGATAATGTGAGAGAAAGAGCAAAGAGGGTGCTGCGTGTGTGTGTGTGTGTGTAAGACATCTGATGGTGCTGCTGCCGCCCGTGTGAGTCCGCGGCGTTACCTAAATTGACAGTCAGGCGGACGCGGCCGCTCTCCAGCTCCAGTCGCAGGGTGTCCCCCGAGTCCCGAGACGTGGTGGCGATCAGGATGCCGTAAGCTCGCTGCGAGCGGAAGCGCAGGGACACGTCCTCGGCCTCTGTGTGCATCACCACCGGCAGCTGGACCTTCATAAACTTGCTGCCATCGTAGCTGAGGATGGTCGCCTCTGCGAAAACGGACGGAAAAGGAGAGAACCGAGGGTGAAAAACGGCAGTTCTGCCTTAAATGAATACCTCAGTTGCGAGCATAATTTAATGAAGTGAAGGGAACATTACAGAGGGGAGCGTTTCATAACAAGGTCACCCGACGCAGCCAGGGAGGCTATTATATGTCTTTTAGACAAATGCACTCTGCTGATGCCACTCTGATAATAGCTCTGCAGCCAGGAAGCCCAGCAGACTGCACAGCCTGGTCATCTACCATAAAACCCATTTGGAGGGGAAAAGATTAAACCTCAGAGATGACAAACGCGGGGACGACTGCAGACTTATCCAGCAGCGCCTCAGACGGCAGGTATTCTCCCAAAGACCTTCACTATTATTCTGTGGGCAGGAGTTAGAGAACAAAAATAAATAAATAAATAAATAAATAAATAAAGGCAGAAACTGTAGAGTAAATGGCGTGGCGAGATTTCCACCCACCAACCTGTTACCCACCTGAGGCCGAGAAAGAACACGTGCTCTGTGCAAAATCTTTGCTAAAGGTGAGACAGAGGAAAAATGGCCGCCTCGAAACCTAACTCAAACTCCCTTTTGTTATGTTCTGACAAAATCTCTCAGCTTCAGACTGCGTGCATGCGAGTGTTTACTCGGTTTGGATTTTCTAAAATATACAGTATTGTTTGGAGCTCAAACTGGGCTGCAGCTGCTGCTGCTGCTTGGCCAGATCTCCCTGAAGCTAAACACGGGCAAAACACAAAGATATATCATCTGTTCGGATTCATTCACACCATCAGGCTTTTGTTCTGCTCAAAAGGGACAACGACTGGCTGGGGGGAAAGGTAGGTCACCGGCGGGCGTGATTTTGTTGTCTGCAATAAAATGATTGCAAAAAAAAAAAAGAAAAGAAAAACAAGTTGGAGGGAGACTGCATTTACATCAGTGCTGAACGGCTGCCTGGAGAGATGCTGTGGTGATCGTCATGCTAGGGGCAACATTTCCATTGGTGCAGCTGTAAACCGTAACCCAATAACAGAGCCAGTACTGAGCTCAAAGGGCCGGCAGGACGGCAGCGGGCCATCGGGCACCAACGTGGGCACCTCACCTCATCGCCACTTCCTCAGCCAGTGTCACATCCCCAACCCCAACTCCTCCGCGGGACGCCTCCGTCACATTTCTTACCCGAATCCAATTTCTCCACGCCCTCCTGGGATGTGCAGCAGATGACAGGAGAGCCTAACAGACGAGCTCGCGCTGCTTAAGTGTCGGCTTCCTGCCAGGTGGCGACAGGAAGGAGATGCATTTAGAAACGCGGGCAGGGGCGGCGAGGAACGGGCCCGCTCTTCAAACACCCGCACCGCTTGAAGAATGTTTGTGGCAGTACATTTAGACCAAATGAGGGTGTCTGGAGTTCGATTCCCTTTAGGTAATGTTGCTTAGCAGTGTTTAAAAACAAACATTGTCGGCTTGAGTGTTTGTGCTCCAGAGATTGATGTGAAAATCATTACCGCCCAACAGAGGCCGGCGGATCTGAGAGCAGCTCTACTCCAGCGTGAAACTTCCTTTGTAGGTGCCTGTAATGGGAGCCTTGATAGTTGTGAAAGGTTTAAATCTGGAAACTTTCCCTCTTCCCCATTCATGCACACCAGAAGATTCTCAGTTCAACCAGGCAGAGAGTCGTTCGCTGGTAAACAGAGCAGTGAAAAGGAAGCGTTTCCAAGGGAAACCTTTTCAGGTGGTTATTGCAGATGGCTTTACGGCCATTCTGTATGCTGTGGTCATCATGTAGAGGGGAGAGTGTATTCCACAAATGATCAAAAAAAAGACAAAAATTACCACATTTAAGATATTATACGTGAGATTACAGTAAAATAAATCAGGCCAAAATGTAATTAAATTCTGGGCCTTCTGATTGCTCTAAGAATTATTGTGTCTTGAGGCATTTTCCTGTTTTAGTTCCTAATAATACACACCGGCCATCCCCTTTGATCAGACTGATCAATGAAGTTTTGATAATTACTCTACGTATTAAGTAAACACCACCTTCGACTAAAACGTAGAAGTCCAGAGTGCGAAAATATTGCAACTGACAAGTGAAAGAGCTGTGTATAAAGCAACGTGAGCATATGACGCCTTTCAAAAACGTGTAAATATCTTTAATGGCACTAAGCATTTAATATGAGAATAAACTGACAGAAACCGGATTTTTGGTGTCGGCCCAGCAGGAGGCTGTCAGGGGGGAGATGGAGCTAAACCAAGCGTTGCGTTCCAGCCTTGTGAAGCAACGCTGCACTCTTTCACAAGAAAACAGGAAGGAGCTGCGGTGGGGGGAGGAAGGACCCACTTACGACAATAACAAATAAGGCTGAGCAGGAGCGCTAGCAGCTGGATGTCAAGGTTCTATACTGACTATTTCCAATGTGGAAAACTGGTTTCTCAGCTTCATCGATCAATATTCAAAGCTGAGACGTGCACAAGCACACTGGTGCGACAGGCCGACAAAGGGCACGTTTGGTGACTGATTTCCCAACATAAACGGACTGAGCCAGGTCATTTCATCCCACCTGCATGCAGTAAATAATCTAATCCATCATCCTGAAAGGCTCTAACCAGGCGGCGCCATGCTGTGCACGAAGGCTGTGTTCGTGGAGATGCACTCAGACATTCCTACACTACGGACACTTCCTCCACCTCTTCTACATGTTTGACCCATAAGAAATCAAACCCATTTCACCTTCATTAAAAGAAAAACACGGTGAAACCACGGTCACATGCCTATCACTGATGGCCAAAGCAGGATGTTTAACATATGAGGCTGAGAGGCTTTAATAGCATAAACGGACTCTTCGTCCATTTTATACTTGGAAGTAACGTACTCTCACATATTCTGACAGGGAGTGTCGAGGCTCGCAGTCGCGGTGCAGGGCTAGCACGTTTAAATACTTCACAGCAACCTAAAAGTGATGCGGCGCTTCCAGGGGCCCGATAAAGAGGTTCGGTGTGTCTACCTGCTGTGTGAGTCGTTGAATGACTGAATTTTCAAAAAGAATTCTGCGCCTGTCATCCGTGTTCCTTCTGAGTGTTCCTCCTGCGGAAACACCTCCTAGTTGACTCAGTAGCCCTTTTCTTTAAGGCCACAAAACAAGGTCAAAGGTGGGCAAAGGTGTCTGTTGGACTTCTTCGCCTACCGTGTGTGATAAAAAGCAGGCATCCATCTGCTGCTGCTCTTGTCCATGTGAAATAATGCAGATTCTGTCTGGGATCCAGCATGTCGTACCTCGTTTGGGAATATGTGTTGCGGCGCCCCTACAGTACTCCACCATCTGGGAGGCCGCCTTAGCCGCTCACTGTAAGACTAATATTTGGGCTAATTAGCAACTGGAGGAAGAGTGGAGAAGAAGACATTTGGGATGTGAGGGGGGGAGAATTGCTTTGTCTGCTTAATTAACATTGCTCAAAATAGGGCAAATAGCTCCACGGTTCCTTTCAGGAGCTCCACCTCCTGCTCCTCACGCTCCTTGTCGTTACCCTCCTCCGCCGTATGTAGTGGCGGTGTTTTGCCACCGGGGGGTACACCATGCATGGATAAGTGAGAGCTGAGCTAATTCTTTTGACAGCTCCGCGGCCTGCTGGTGCCTGCTTCGTCCTGCGAGTGCAGAAGCAATCTGGAGCCATGAAAACAGCTGGCGGCGTGCCAGGCCCCCATCCTCTATACCACCGCTCCCACGCAGAACCCTAAACGATGCCAGTCTCCAGCACGGACCAGAGACACCCGGAAGACAAGAGGCTGCGGGTGCCAGGAGAGGCTCATCCCGAGCAGATGAGCGGAGGAGAGGGGAGGCAATGGCGTGTGCAGCTGCACTACTTCCCGCTATTGTTTTGAGTTGAGGTCAGGCTGGATTAGATGTTTTGGAGTCCAACAGCACTCTGAAGAAACGTAATTATCTCAGTGAAGTGAAAGAATCTGGATCCCATGCCCACCCCACTTCTCCTATACACTCTGCCCTAATTCCTGTCAACTCATTAGCCAGAATGAAAGTGCACGAAGAGAGCAGCCATTACCACGGTGTCGGAGGTCAGGAGCCTCTTTCCCTCTATTGCTCCTTTAGTTCTCCCTTTCCGCTCCATCCTGAGCACTGTCACGTGCCACGGCAGCACGTGGAGAGCGCCAGAGCCTCCCTGCAGCCTTTGCTCCTGCCAGGATTCTCTTGGAATCAGCAGCGCTGAAGCCAAACATGCTCAACGGGCCAACTCTGGGATGTTTCAGCAACACTCTTTCGCCAGAGTGACACCAATACAGAGGAGCAACATTTGACTGTGTGGAATGTGTTGCATTCCACCTGGACTTATTGATCTTTTTCCTTTTTTTTTTCTCTTCCCAGGAAAATGAAATGTGTTTGGTTCCTTTGCAGATGCATCACGCCGGGAGAACAGCGTGACATGTTTTTAACATCTGCTGTGATGATGCATTCGTTAACTGTGTCCTCCCCTGGTGACTTCACCACGACGATGACATTTTTGGATACCTTATGAGCAGCAGCCTGCGTGAGGATGGAGAGTAACGTCTGAGATCTCTCTGATCGCTCGCGAGTGCAGCTTGTGACAGTCACAACAGGAGTAGGCGTACCTGCTGTTATGGAAACGCACCGAACGGACCAAAGGTCATTAAACAGAGCATAAATAATGAAGACATCTGTTTAATGAACTGAGTCTAATTGAAGGAAGAAAACTCTGCTCTCACCCTCACTTCTCAGTTCCCCCGAGCTTCTTCTTCTTCTTCTTCTTCTTCTTTCTTTTTTACATACGTGCTTAGAATATTTTGACCATATTTCCCTTGAATAGAAATGGGCTTAACACGGTCACTGGCTGGTATTCCAACACAGCACCAAAAACTGACCCCTGACACCAGAAAACAGCAAAATAGAAAATAAAGAGAGAGAACAGCATCTCTCAGACCCCGATGAATGCAAAGAATGACGATTGCATGTTAGTTCGTAGGCAGACAAAGCAAACTGGTTTGGTAAAAAAAGAAAACCACTTTTTTAGGGTTTTGATGTTCAATACATCTTCAGGCCAGCAGAGAGAATAAAGAAAATGTGTTCATGAGGGAGCCTTCTCCAGATATCTGAGGCTTCACATGAAATGGAAAAAAAATGATAAAAACTTACACTAAAAATATAGCATTTTCTCTGCTGCTGTCAGCATTTGCCTCTAAAAGTGGCTCTGAGTCTGTATGTCTAATAAATTTCATGCAAGTGAGTGAAGCTGTGGGAAATTTTCTTTTTTTGGCAATCTCATTTCGATAACCATAGTGCGCGTTTGGGCCATACTTTCCTCTTCAAAGAGGAATAAAAAAGAGAAAAAAAAAACACTGACGTCAATTCTGCTTATGCCTGATCTCTCAGTTCAAATTAAAGCTCATTAACCGAACTAGAATTCAAAGTGTCAAATGTTGCTTCGGAGAGGTGAAGCGTTTCTGCTTCGCCTCCAGGAAGGCACGCTAGCGCACGGGGAAAGTGGGACGAAGCTGACAGCCTGTAAAGCCGGCAGGGGTTTTATTTTATAGTAAGTGTAGATGGTAAAAGGTCACCTCTGAGCCAGAAGGTTCTGGCTTCATCTTACTGTG
>BJFM01001593.1:446550-471180 GCA_016586285.1 Arothron firmamentum
AGGACAGCTAACCTTGTTACTCACTTGAAGTGATGACATGGTGTAGAGCTTTCTGCCAAAGCCCGGACCTCCCCTGCCTCCCCCAGGTCAGAGGCCTCTGGGATCCAAGCCCAGTGAGTGGTGAGCTAAGTATTGTGAATTACTTTCACGCCATGCTGGCTAACGCTTGCACTCCTTGGCGGCCAAAAACTGACAAAGGATTTGCATATGTATACATCAGCCTGTGGCGGCCATGATTACTACCGTGTTTTTCGGACTAAAAGTCACATTTTTGGGGGGAAATGTATTTTACAAAATCCAAGCCCAGGAACAGACATTTCATCCGGAAAGGCAAGTTATAATGATAACAATAGAACATAGAACAATAGGCTGAATAGGTGTCAGGTATGATACCGTAACACATTAACAGTTATTCAGGTACACAATAGCAGAAAAAATATATGTGAGAGGCTGAAAGGGCAGAATTAGCATAACAAGCTCGCGACTCCAACAAGCTAGTTACTGGTTAGCAAATTTACCAAAATCTCGATCTCATTCCGCATCACTGAATCCATTGAATTCTTCATCCTCTGTGAATTAGATTTTCTTTTGGGGACATTTATGTTCAGTTTTTCTCAGTTGTCTTTAAGTTAATGTTTAAATTAATTTTTAGTGGTACAGGAGTAGCACATACCAGTGGTTGTTACAAGCCTAGCCCCCCCCCGGTTAAGGTAATATTTACTCCTTGGTCATGTCGGTCAGTGTGAAATAACATATGAATTAACATATGTTAATATATATATATATATATATATATATATATATATATATATATATACTGACTTATAGTCTGGAAAATAGGGTACATAGGTTTTCAGATTTGAGCTTTTCTAAAGCTTAAATAATGTTAAACACAGTGGATGTTACAGGCCTGAGCCAAGTGTTAAACATTTCCAGCACAGCACATTTCCAACAGCAGGGACTGGCTGTGCTTTTCCATGTCTTTTTGTTCTGCTTTGGCGATTTCTTCCCCAATTACCATCCTGCATGCTCGTGGATATTACATTTCCCAGCCATTTCGGCGTTCATTAAGAGAGAACTGCAGTAATGACAGTTCAGCGGACACTCGCGGCTGTTTTTTACAGCCCAAATTGTGAGCCAAACGCAATGAAGTAATACTCGGTGCGATTCTAAAGTCCAGATGTTGCGGTGGTGTGCGGCCCTGTTCTCCACAGCTAACTAGTTTGTAACAGCTGCTTGTCAGTTTACAGGCTTGATTGTTAATTGAAAACTTGGGAATCTGTCTGTCTGCTTCAGCCTGCTCATCAGTAAATCATTGGAATTGCCTGATGTCTATGAGAAAATCCACTAACGTTATAAAAAAACTCGATGGCAGCGACGCAAATGAGCTAAAAAGTCTGGCAGATCTCTCGCAGCGCGCAGCTGCATAGCTCATTACATTTATTTTTGATCCTTAAAACTCTTTAAAATTGAGTTGCACTACATGGTGAACTAGCCTTCGACATCAAAACAATGGTCAGCAGATCTTCCCAAAAGGTGGATGCTTCAATGGATGATCACTCCAGAGCGATCCTGGTTCCTGGGTTGTAAAGATAAGCTCTTTGTTTTATAATTTTAGTACTTCATCGCGCTGTCGTCTGGTCTAATTAGGAAATAGTTCAAAAGTTGAGGCGCTCGTCTAAAAGTTCCTAAAGTTCTCCGAGACGACATCCCAATAAGTAATTGGGATGAGTATTCTGCACCAGGTCTGGTCATGTGCGAGTGGTTTGATGAGCCAAATGCTTAGCAGAAGACAGCCAATTTACAGGCCAGTGTGCACGTGGACGTGACCAGCAGTGCATCAGTGGTGCATCAGTCACCTGCCAGTCAGCGCTGATGATCATCAGCCGCTCAACGCTCGGCCTGCCTTCCTGAGACGTTCCATCTCCTCCCGCACGTTTTCATCTGAGGCTTACTTTGTTTTGGGTTTTTTGTTTAAACACCACAGAAATTCAATGACGCGCCTCGATGCTGGTGCTACTGTACAAACTTACTTCGAAAGAGCTCAGACGCTAATTAAAACACAGCGTGTGGGTTTAATTAGCGTCCGATCAGAGATCAGAGCTTTTCCGGTACCTGTGACCCCTAAATGCATTCGTTTTTGGTTTTTTTTCCCCTTTTTCGCTGATTTGTGCCGACCTCAGCTCCGCTGCACGCAAAGGTGATAAAGTGGCGCGAGTTTGTTAGGTTCTGCAAAACTCTGAAAGTCCTACCTCGTTCACAGGAGCGTCCCAGGTAGCCAGTCCCAGAGCAGTCGCACACGTAGCGGTTCCAGCCTTCCCTGCAGACGCCGTTGTTTTGACAGGGGTTGCTCAAGCACTGTTTGGGAGGCTCCTTGGAGCAGGAGGGCTTGACCCCGGCTGCCCTCTGGATCTCAGCGAGGCGGCGGACGTCCTTACTCTGTCCATCGATGAACAGGTCCCGAATGCAGCCCACATAGCCGTAGTTGAGTAACGCTGTCCACACCTCGGTGGGGAACACCAGCCCCAGCTTGTTCTCTGGTAGACCTCCAAGGTAGAGATTGTCATCCAAGTCCAGGATCTCACTTTCTCCAGGGGCCGTGTAAGCAGTACGCAGAGTGTTGATGGAAATGGTGCCTAAAAAATAAAGGAAACAGGTGTTGTTTTTACTGCTGCTTATTTGAAACTGTGATTCCCTCCTCCTCATCTTCCTGTCTCATGCCAGCGATCTGCATATTCTGCATACCCCATCTATAAATCAAGCTATTGATCTTCATTTTGGCTTCCAGTCTGTGACCTCCAGCATCTTTAGGTCTGTATAATCGACACGATCCCCCAACCTTGGTGTCCTTTACAACATGATCTGGCCTCTCAGGCTCTGTCTCCGCCCCACATGTGGTCTCACTGTCCGAACCTCTTCAGGAACATGTAAAGAGACCCACTCCTACATGCTTTGATGAAGAAATTAGCTTAATTAGCGTTATCTATCCAGACAGAGTTAGGGTTTTCTTCATTTACAGTGACTGATGAAGGTTGATAACACACATTAATCACAGGACAGCAAGTCTATTAGTAGCCTAATCTGGGATCCCTTGGAGTATCCTCTCCGTTTTCCTTGGACTTCCCATAATAAATCTTCTTTATCTATAAAGCAGTGGTCATACAAAAAAAGGGGAGTAAAGGAAAATTATTGCTGCCTCATTCTTTTCAGCCGGCCAACCGACTTAAAAAATGGGGGGAAAAAGCCCATCATAGCCATCTTTTAGAACTTGATTAACGGGCTGCGGGTAGGGTTTTTTTCCACCCTGTCTCTCCGTATGTTTGCCCCGCCAACACATAAGCCTGCGCTGAGACTTTGTGTGTTTCCCCGCCATGATTTATTGCCCTCATTCAGGTTTAATTCTCGATCTGGAGCGCGGTAAACAACATCGGACATGACTGGACTGTAAAGCTGCAGAGAGGAAGGCCTCACCGACTTAGACCGGGGTGATTAATTTGTATATGGATCCGTTTCTCTCCGACTAGAAGCCATTGTGAATCGGTAATTAATGGCGGCTGCCTCCGCTGCCTGAGTTTGTGTCCAGTAATCTATATACCAGGCTGCTGAGGATCTGCGCTGGCCACTGACGGCATGGAAAAGAGGCGGGGTTATATCAGCAAAAGGCTGCACCAAAATAAAATCACCATCATTTGCATTTGGCAGCGTAAGCCATGCAGAATTAGTAGGAGCGAGCAGCTAGCCTTAGTGTTAGCATCTTAAGCTTGTATATGGAAAAAATCATGCTTCCATTTCTGTTTCATAGATAGATAGATAGATAGATAGATAGATAGATAGATAGATAGATAGATAGATAGATAGATAGATAGATAGATAGATAGATAGATAGATAGATAGATAGATAGATCAACATGGAATAAGACAGACAGCTAAAGCAGATTCTCAGTAATTAGCCTAGTCTCGGTCCAGCTCTTTTCTCAAGGCCTTGGTCTCAGGCATCTGTTCTCACCACCTATCTATCTATCTACTGTCCCAGCTTTCTCCTGCTGCAGCAGCTGTTGTGACTTCCAAGCCCTGCATTCTTGGCAAGGGCCACACATCATGCAGCCAGAACAGCTCCCTTCAGGTTCCAGCTAACGACCTCACTACATCAAACTCATTAGTGAGGATTTTTTTCTCTTCTTCTTCTTCTTCTTCTTTTTTTTGGTCAAGAAGGTGTCAAGGCGGGATGGCATTATGCTGCATCTATACTACCGTTCCATACGTTCTCACTGTATGACAGGAAGTTGCAGTGGAATTTAGGATGAATAGAATTCTCTTTGTTTTTGCAGCACTTTGTGAAGGCTGGATAAAGACATAAAAAAAACAGCAATGGCCTTTTAAATAGTTTAAAATCTGCTCATAAATAGTTAAACAACAACACTAGTTGTAAGCATAGCTGTCTAGGTTGACATAAGTGGCAAATAGGAGAAGGATGTCATCATATTTTAGCCATCTGTTCGGAGTGCCCTATTTACTTGTCACAGTCAGGTATGGAACGCAGACAGCAGAGTTTCAGAAGATTCAGTGCGCTCCCGTGGGGACATCTGCCAGCGTCACACTAGCAGCAAAAAACCCCATACATATGCACATTGGAGAAGCCACTTTGATAGCCCAAAGGGAAGGAAATGTGTCTCCGCTAATGCAAAGAACATAAAAGAAGATGAGATGGGTAAAGAACACGATGTTAACAAGGAGATAAAGTTGTCTGGGGAAAGAAGAAAAAGGGGGGGGGCGGCTGTATATGATGGCAGATAAGAAAGCAAATAAGGGAGCACAGCACAGCAGCTAATGATAGCTGAAGAAACACGGCAGTTCCAGGAGGTTTAACAATGCTGACGTGGTCAATAAATATGGAAGGATATTCAAAGGCTGACATACGTGATAACCTCATAAGTCTGAGCGCTACTAGACCGGCAACACCCGAGGAGCGACAGATCGGCACTTTCTGCGCTGACTGCAAGGCCCAACACGGCATGATGTCCCTTAACCCTACACACACATCCCCAAAACATGTTAGACAGAGGATTACCGCAATCCAGTTAAGGCGATACGGCCAAATCTCCCCATGTGATTGGATTCCCTCAAGTGAGGAACGTCTGAGTGGGCTATGGGTGTGTGTGCGCGCGTGACTGCGTGCTGCAAAGTGTGCAGCTCACTCGAAGTGCTGTCGGTCATGCTGTGGCAGGAAGTGAACGTTACAAGGGAGCGGCGTCTGTGCCATGTCTTTGATGAGTGACCTACAGCACTAACCAGCCCAGAAGCCCTCGTTTAAAGCAGAACCTCTTTCAGCGTCTCTAATGCATTGAGCTTAAGGAGATGCTCTCTGGGAGCAGAGACGCCATTTGCAGCGTTGCTTCTTCTTGAACTAAAAGTTGGCTAAACTAAAGAGCGCACGAATTAGCAGCCACGTTCACGGCTGTAGCCTGTGACGCCAAACCGGTATTATCGCATGATTGATGATCAGCTTTGATCATTCACAGATGGAACTTGCAACTCTGACGTCTTTATATTGGCAGCTTTCCTTCATTTATTTGAGCTGCAGCCGTGTGATACAATGGCTGAAAACGAATACCATAAGAGCGCATCTAAAATTACGAAATAAGGCCATAAATATGGGCGATAAATAAATGCCTGGATCAGTGGAGCAGTTTATTACTTCCACATTCGCGCTGCCTGATTCATTTTGCCCGCTGTGCCTCTCGCATTTGGCAGCCGACCGTGCAGTGCTGCTGCCAGAAGACTTGTCGTGTTTACAGCCGGTCATATGCTCAATCTCCATCTCTTCCACGTGAACGCCTGTGTGGAAATCCAGAGTTGCTTCACCAGGATAGCACCCAGCTTTGCATGGCCACCAAATGCAAAAGTTTTAGATTTGTTTGTTTAGGTGTTCACAATATTCCTGGGCCTGACAACTATCAAAGAATATCTTTGTTATTTTATTTAGTATTTCAACAACGTTGGTTTTGATGTATTTAACGAGCCGACACATTCCTACACTGTAGGCGGCGTTACAACACCCAGCATTCAGTCAGGGAAGAGCAAGATGCAGCCCCTCAGTGTCTGTTTAAATAGGGAGGGGTAATTTAGGGAACAGAATAAAAACAAAAGTCTGTATTTAGAATAGTCGTTGTAAAGGCTTTTGTAATACTGGATTTGCACAAATTTTCTACTTCACGCACCATTAAATTTACATGCACCCGGTGGGAATGGAACTCACACAGGACCTTTTCAAAACAAAAGGACTGAAATACTCATAATGTGCCATGTGAGTTATTACACACTCCAATATAATGGCTTTTGTGTGGCTTAAGGGACTGACAGCACGCAAGATTTCAGATGTACGGCGACGGCACGGTGCACACACACTGTGAGCGTTAAAACCTGCAGATTCTCTGCAGTGTTGGAGCCTCGGCGAGGACACGAAGGTTGTTGTTTTACGTTAATCCACAGACAATAGGAAGCGATCACAATACAGTGAGTTTTTAGACGCCATGCTGTAAGAGGTGGCGACTTGAGGAAAAGAGGAAAAGTTATTGTGAAATGTCATTAGTGTGAGGCTCAGTATGGTACAGCACAGTGCAGTAACTGTCCTGGGAGAGACCACCTCCTGTTTCCATGGAAACGTAGGAAGGGTAGACAGGGAGAGCAGCAAATGGAGTGAGCTCAGCTAAAAAAAAAGAAGACATGTTTGATAGCTTCTGTGTATTTGTGTGTGTAATATAGGGGGATGTGGGCATTACAAGACAAATGATGAGCACAATCTAATTTAAGGAAGACAGCCTTCCTTATTGTCTGGCTACCATAATAAGATTTTGCTTAGATTTATGATATTTGAAGTCACCCACATCTTTTCTTTCATGCTTTCTGTGATAAATCCAAAGAGCTGAGCACTACAAACCTAACTATGATGCCACTAACTCTCCTCAACTTTAGTAACTGAGCTGAATTAATATGGATCATTTCCAAAATCAACATTTTGGTGAGTAATGCGGCTATAAAACGTGAACTGTACCTGGTTTTACTGAGGCACGGCTCGATTAAGACCACAAACCGGTGTTTTATGGAGGGGTAATGAAACAGTTAATCTAATTTCCACCTCTTGAGATGGAATGGAAAACATGGTCAAGGGGTATATCTAATTTGCAGCATGACATTGCAAGGCCTTGGCTCTAAGCGCACACTAACAAATTGCTGCTTAGATAAGCAGATCAACAGGGACTGGAGTGGTGCAGCCCGTGGCTTAGAGGACAGGATGAGAGGGAGGCCAAAGGTATTCTGTAGCAAGTGTGCATCAGATATAATAACATGTTTCATATTGATGGACTTTGAATTGCATTGAAGTGGGCTTCTGAAAAAGGGGGGTCTTTAACGGTGACCCTGTGTGTTGGAGCAGAGAATTCAGACTGATACAGTTAGTCCAAAAAAAAAAAAAAGAAGTTGCTATAAAAGCAGAAAAGTACCTGATCTGCCATCTCTTTGGAAGTCTACATGGTACCACTCTCCATCATTGACTTTCTTGTTGACCGCCCTGGTTTTGGTGGTTCCTGAGCCCATGTCAAGCAGCAGGTACAAATGGCCGTCCAGCATCTCAATGGCAAAGAAATCCACTTTGGGAGTCGGGGGAACCTTGGAATCTTTCGGCTGCTGCTTGGACTTCCCGTGGCTGAAGAGCAGAAGGCCGTTGGGCTCCGTGGTGCGGAAGTCAAAGGAGATGGAGCCTGTCTTCTTGGCGTTCCACTTGTTGAGAACTATGAAAGACTCGGGCGTCTCGAACGTGATGGGGTCCAGGGTGGCCACGTTTTCACATTTAAAAGCCACGGTGCCGTGGATCTTCATCTTGGGATCGCCAAGCTTAGCCAGCCTGGATAATTCGAGCCTCACGTCATTATTTTTGTACACAACCTAGGAAAAAATGAATTAAAAAAAAGGTTAAAGTGTTCTCCCAGCCACTTAAACTGGCTTCCACAAGTCAAGAAGCTGCTCAGGCCTTTATTATATTTATATAATGATTATTTAAATAACTACTATAAAATAGCACAGATAGCCCTATGAGTGGCAACATTCCATATGAAGTGATGTTCTGATTTTCTGAATACTGCTTGTCACAGGACAAATTTGTTACACTTGTGGATAAGGCCCATGTTCTTGATTTGCTGCCATGTGTTCACCTGAAAACGGGGACACACCCGAAGGGACTGCGTTTGTGTGGAGCATTATGTTTATCACTGAGTCAGATCGGCTCCGTCAGACTGTTCAGGTAGATGCTCAGAGCGGCGCATTAGAATCAGGTTAGTTAGGCTTAGTTTCTGGTAAATGGTTTTTATGGCTGATTGTATCAGACAAAACAAAAAAAAGAAGAAAAAGAAGATTCTCCATCTTTGTTCCCTTTATTTTTTTTATCTTGATTTTTAAAAATGTCTTACATTAATGAAGTTAAAGAATAAAAGGAATAAAAATGTCAGTTAGACAAGAATTACCTGACATCAAAAGGAATGGAAAAACAATAAAGGCACTTTGTCATCAAGCTAGCCCTGTAACAGCTGAGCTGATGCTGCACCACTGTTTATTTTGCCGTCAGAACCAACAGCCAGACGGGCGGACGCGGGCGAAATCATCGCGACTCCTCTAAAGACCTCAGTCCTTAATTCATCTGTAGGGGATGATGCAGGAAGCTTGTCAAGGTAAATTAAACTAACCACTGAATTTACAGTGAAGTGGTTTAGTTGATCCTTTTAGAAGTTACACCTGCATTATGCAGTAAAACATAACAATATAGGAATAAATACACGTGCACTATATTCTACATCTGGAGCAATCCGGCAGCTCCAGTTGTAAGTAGCAGTGGGGTTGACTCACACTACAGGGTGCACCAGTCATACTCACCAGGTTGTCAACCCATTTAAGGCACCTTAGAGACTTGTAGTTACCTAAGACACACCCCTTAACAGCCAGACTTGTAATGAGCTACACGCGCCGCGTGGACACAATGTACCTAGCCCAACCTGCTCATTAAAGCGAGCTGTCTCGGACCTCTCCGAGAGGCTGTCAGTGCAGAGGACAGACTGTGCTTTAGGTGTGAGGCAAAAAAGTAGGGCAACAGAGGAGCAGGTGGAAAAAGGAGAGGAGGAGGAGGAGGAGGAGGAGGAGGAGGGGAGAGGGAGATGCTTTTGAGATCAAGAGAAACCACTGGATCTTTCTACTGGAGATTTTGCCATCTAGATATCTTTATAAAGTATCCCTGGTGGTTCAGGTGGTAAACGCTGTAGGTCAAAATCCCCATTAAGCACTGAAAATAAATAATCCTACCATACAGCTTCAAGTGAAAGGTATAACTTATGAAGCCCTCGCTGCAGAAATTACTTGCCAAACATCTCTCTTTTTTTTTTTTTTATCTCCAGGGGTGAAGTATGGAGTAATAATGGCGATGACTTCCACCCCTCGTTTTTTTGCGGTGAAACCCGCCACAGGAAGAACAGTTTGCCTGGTGCCTGTACAAGCAGGATGAGGGGGTGGCAGAGTAAAAAAGTTTACAAGTAAAAGATGAGAAATAAACTCAAGTGTAAATGATAAGACAAGGTCAGTCTGTGGGTGGAGGGACGCGTTCTGATGTCCAGAAGGTGAGGACAGTCATACCGCGTACACCCACCAGGCCGAGAGCGCCTTTACCTCCTTCAGGCAGCCCATGAAGTTGTTGCTGACAGGAGATCCAGGCAGGTCAGCTGTGCTAGGGCTCCCTCCAACGTAGAAAAAGTCATCGGAACCCAACATGGTGTAGTCCTCTTGAGTGTACCCCGTGGTGGTTAGAATCCCATCCACGGATATCGTTACCTGGACAATGAAACACACAGAGAATTGCAAACTGTGCTCAGAGGGGCTTTTTAATGCCGCATCAGTTATTTTCCTTGTTGTTGTCAATGACAGATGGGCCTTCTTTTTATTTGAATCCCATTTTCATGTCTGTCTTCTGTGTCTTTTTTCTTGTTTGTTGTTTTTATTTTGTCCATCTTTATTAGTTGGAAGAGTTGAAGCTTTCAAAGGGATGTGTTTGGAGTTAGTGAAAGTAAGTGAACTGCAGAGTTAGTTTAGCCCTGATGCAACTTAAAAGTACTTTAGCAGACACAAAAATGGTGTTAGTAGGATGTTAACTGGATTAGTTTAATCACCAGTCTCACATTAGGACGTTCAGCAAAACAAAACGTGCCAGGTTAGACAGGGAGCACATGCTCCAAAAAGCACAGTTAACCCTGAATTATAGGGCAATGACTGAGGAGGTTAGACCCAACCGTGCATGCATTTGGCTTTTCTTTTCAATCGTGGCCATACAAAAAAGAAAATATTCCCAAACTCACATTTGGGATGAAGAATGTTTTACCGAGATACATGCAGGGTGCTAACGACCACTACAAAAGCCACAAAAAGGTAAAAGAGCCAGAGAAGCAGGGGTTACAAACACAGGTGGGCGTGATTAAGTAGCCATGCCATGCAAAGTGAATGGAGGAATACGACTGGCTGAGCCAAAGAGCATCAGGCCAGCTGGACGGGAGGAGGTCCTCAGTATTAACCATAGTCTGATGGAAAAATGCTGGAAATGATGCTCCTAAAAAAGGTGGATCAAACAGAATTGGAAAGGAAACGAATAGGGTGAAACCAATGAATGGGCTGAGAAATAATAACAGGTTCCAAAAGTAAGCAGAAGATCACCAACCGCAATTTCCTTTTTTGTGTTTTTTTTTTTTTTTTGGTTCTGATAAATGAAGTCTACGGTTAAGGAATAAAAAAAAAAAGAAAAGAAACACACGGCAAACCCAAACTAAGAAACAATTAGAATGGTGTCTACCGAACAATGTAGTTTGTTTACCATAGCGTGTCCAATGCCTGAGTGCTTTGTGGAAAAGGGGGGAGAAAGGAAATTAAAAACTGTGAACAGAATAACGACTGTTACTCAAATCATATGATGGTCAACACTGTTAGTACATTGTTAAAAAACCATACTGGTTAGTAGAATGACACATTCCATGAGTGATGTTAGTTTCAGGAAGCGTGTTAGTAACGTCGAGGTAAAGGGGGCAAAATAAGTTTAACAAGAAAAAAGCATAGCGAGGACGTAGGAGAGGGACTCGCTCTGAGCTCCGTTTGTCGTTTTTCAACGTCGACCTGCTCATGGTGGCAGAAAGTAACGTCCCTCCTTAAGTCCTGGTGACTGTTTCTGACTGATACCCAAATTGGCCTTCTGTTGTGTTGTCCAGAGCACCACGCTCGCAATAGCCTACCTCCATTCGGTCTTATTAGACTTTAGGATCGCTCCTACTGCGCTGGAAAGAGACAAAGCAAAGAAGACCCTGACACAGGACAAGAAGGATGTGTGAGGGGGTCTGATCCCTATCCCCCCACAGACCGGGCACTCGATATCCTTGGCTTTCCGTCACTATTTGGAGCCGGCTGGATCCAGAGGTCGGCCGCAAATCGATCGGCTGAGGCGAAGATAAACATTTCCCCTTAAATGAGCAGGAACCAATCAGGATTTGTGTTTGTTTTTTGTTATTTATATAGGGGTGTTGGGACATCTGTGTGGAGTTAGTTTTATTCAGGTTTATAAATAGGCAGAAATGTCTGCAGCTGCAAAAAATACATTAAGCCTATACAAGGACGTCAGCGGGGCTCCTGCCTTTGGCAGCCGGAGGATCTGCTTCTGTCACACGGGAGCCGAGCGTGACATTAATCACATCAGGTGAAATCCCACGTGTCTCAACGCGGCATGATGTGGCAGCGGTGCACCTGGATGTTTGCGTCGCTCCAGAAATTCATCGTGTTCGCGGCGTTTGCTTGTTGCACTTCAAGATGATCCCGTTTCTGCGCGTGGGTCAACTTAAAGGCGCGGGCTGACCCCAGCCTGGCGGACCAGGAGCTCCGACTGGACCAGCGATCTGAGACCAATCCGGGAATCACAGCCTCACGACATAATCCTTTCAAATTCAACTTCTGTGAAAATGCTTAGCTTAGCTTCAACAAATCATGAAGAAATGAAGACTCTTCCCGGTTGTTTAAAACTGGTTCCAGCTGTCCACATGAACAGATGTTCAAAATCAAACTGGAACGCTGAAAGGTCAGAACTCACAATCAGAAACCCACAATTCTTCCCCGATAATAATATTATTACAAGGCTAAAAGCGCCTCAGGGCCTCCTGACGACCGATGCAGAAACATGTTGTTCTGGCAATAAAGTTGCACAAGAGTTCCTGGAACTCTCTTTTTTTTTTAAGTAAAAACTGGAAAAACTGGACACAGGATCAGCAGATTGGAAGGTACGCGCTGGAGGGAGGCATATTGCTGCTGCTGGTTAGCACTGAGTCCTGGACAGCGAGTCTTTACCGTCAGCCAATCAGGTGCAGTCAACGGCTGACCGACACCGGGGACTCAGAGGGTGGAACGCTCCTGTTGGAGGTGAGCCACGCAACCATGGCCTGTGAACGTCGCCACGTTGCTCTGTTTTCGCCCGTGAACGTTTCTGCTACGTTAAATAGCAGAAACGTTCTGAAGCGTTAAATGTTTCCTCCATCGCATCACACCGGCGTCTCAGCTCCTGCTCCCGCCGGGATTCCAGCCGGGACCCAGTAATGAGCCGGCATGGCCGCGGGCGAACAGCGCTCTGAGATGAACAAATGTAATTGGCCCAAGCTGCCGAATGAGATTCCTGAAGGAAACAGGTCAGGCTGTTACGTGGTGCTCTCTTTGGAAAGTATGAGGTGAGGCTTCAAGGCCACGCTCGTGGAGCTTGATGTCATAGCCCAAGAAGAAATATCTGAGGTTTTCCCTTGACCTGCCTCCAGAGTGCCCCCCAGAGCAGGGGACACTAGTTCCTGGCCAATCACAGCACTCAAACCCCTCCACCATGGTATTATGGAGGCTCAACAAAAATAAAATGTACTCCTAAATGAATTGAATAATAATACCCTGTCTTATATAATGTAAGCTCATGTGCATTAGTGGATTTCTTGGTTTGCCCCTGCCTGGTTGCAGTTGTTTTATCTCTGCCCTAAACCACCTTGATTTAATATTGCCCAATTACGGCGCCTGGAAAGTACAATATATTGCACGACAGCAACGATATAAGGTCAGTTTCAGTTCCAGAGCTCCCGCATCACCCTCAGCTGTTACCTGACGGAGGTTCCTCGTTACTTTGACATCATGCCAATCATTGTCATTAAACTTCCCATTGACCGGCTCCACCAGAGCTTCGAAGGCTCCGGACCCCAAATTAATGACGAGTGAGACGGCCCCGTTTTTCAGCGCCAGGTTGACGTAGTCGGCGGATTTGCCCGTGTGCAGCATCAGGCCGTTCCTCTGCAGGGTCTTGAACGACAGCGTGATTTCATCGCTGCTGCTTTGAATCGGGTTCAAGGACAAATCGTAGCAGAAGAACTCGGATCCTTTGAAGGTGGCGACATACTCCTCTTTTCCTGCAGAGACAAAAAAAAAAGAGAGGAAGGTCTTGGATTAATACCTCTGCCTCTTCAGCACGTGTGGGCGCTTTAGTTGACTAGTCTGAGATTAGCCTGAGAAGTGATGTAGGTCACAAAAACACCTACCTGATCCAAGAGAAATGACAGCATCTCAACAATCCTTCCTACCTGGTACACAATGATCCACCAATCAAGTGAGGCTGTGGGTTAAATGTCAGAACTGTGACGTCACCACAACCCAATGAAATGCCAACAAACTGGAATCAGGAGCTGACCTTGCCAAACGATGTCACTCACATTGTTCTCATCTTAGAGATCATGCTGCACCATAGCACGCCATGGTGGAACTATCTCTCTCTCTCTCTCTGTCTATGTCTCTCTCTCTCTCTCTCTCTCTGTCTCTCACTCTCTCTGTGTGTTTGTGTGTATGAGACAACAAATGAATGTTTACGAGCACTCTAACCTCTCTGTCCACAAATCCAGGATGTAATGAGAGGATATTAATGTCATCTTCCACATCCCTTGAAGCTGTGAATCTTAGCTGACTGGCGGTTGCCTCCAACGCCACCGAAAAAAGTTCCGCTACATATGTCACCCGCGTAAGCGTGGCAGCGCACTGGAGAAGCAAAACCAAAGCTGTGAACAACCGTAAAGTTGTTAGCCTAAGATCAAATAAAGCGGCCCCAGTGCTGGAGGGTGATGCTGTGTTTATTCAGGTAACGAACCGTTAAAACCACAAGCCGAAAATAAAACACAAATGGTCCGAAGAACTCAATTATCATAACTGGAGAGCAGAATTATATAAGTCAAGTATACATTAGGATGCAAGCACCCACTTAAGAGAAGGCTGCAGCAACACAACAAATAAAAAGGGCTGCTGTCCATTACAATTTATCACCTCATTGATTTCTCCTTTAAGGCAATATAGTGCACCGCAGGGAAAACTGCACGAGCCCCTAACTGAAGTTGACTGGAGCTCACCAGCCTTTGGTTATTCCCTCAATGTTGATGTGCAGCATCAGTGAGGAAAACACACCTCTGTTCTCCCCACTAAACCCAGCCGAACAGCGTCCGTCACACCAGTGGCCACATAACAGACAGAACCAACGCGCTGGAGGCCCTCTCAGCCCTCTTCTCGTACACAAACACACACACACACACACATACACACACGCGCACACGTGTTCATTCAGGCTACATCATGCTGCTTTTGTAAAAGCACTGTTGTAAGGATTTTTTTTTAATGCAATGTTAATGGTCTGATACCTCATGTAGCCTAACAGAGATGGCTTAAAGAGTCACATTTAAAGGCAGAAAACTGACTATATTCTAATAATTTAATATTTCTGAAGCTGCTTTATACAATAGGAACATTCAAGCAAAACGAGTGCTTATAGCTCAGTTCAGCCCACTCAGTTGTTGCACTAATATGCAAAAAAATCGATGTACTCAGCAGAGTCGCTGTCTCCTTCAGCTGAAGCACAACTACAGACACACAAACACAACTGCAGCTGACAGTCATGGCAGTCAGCTAGTTAGTACCTTAAGGAGGCTAGCGCTGCAGCCACAAGGCATTCGCAGCCAGTTGAACTCAACAAATGGGAAATAAACTGAGGGCCGTTGGAATCTGAGGTTAGAGCAGGCAAAGGCTAATGATGGTGATCTGCAAAAATACAAACAATGCCACAAAGCAATGGAGTGAGTTGCAAAACTGCAAAGGGCTCTGCAGCACAGCATCTCAGCAGATGCAGCACCCCGAAGCAGATGTGTCACTCAGACGTGTCATTTTCTTCCCAAAAAAAAAAACCCCAAAAAAGGTGAATTGGTTGTGGAGAAGCCAGCTGTTGTGCTGCCTCGTTCTCTCAGGTGTTCTGACACGTTTTGCTTGGGCAAAATTGACCCGCAGCAGAGTACGGGACCCTGCTTGCCCCTGAGTCACGACGCAGCAATGGGTAGACGGAGGAGAACAGCATCTTTTGTCTTTCTCAGAGAACAGAGGACATGAAAAGTCACTCACAGAGTGAAAGTGTAGCTCCAGGGACACAGCACGAATCCACTCAGGAAAAAAAAAAACAAAAAAAACCTCCTCACAGCCTGTTGTTGCCAGTGACTCAGCTCCTGAACAACAACACATCTGCCTCCGCTAACACCCAGGATGCAAATGAAAGCACCATAATTCAGAAGTATAAGGTCAATATCTGTGCGTTTGTCACTCAAAAAAAGACATCACAGCGATAAACAGCGATTGTCCTCTGCAGCGGCAACTGTTAATCAGCAGCGAGTAATTCCGATTAAGTGTCGTTCAAGAGCCGCATTCTCAGTGGTGACATTACATTTATGGCTCCTGTGCAGAACTAACAATCAGTAATAGCGGAAATAATGCAATTATTCGCCACTTAAATTAAATTAGGCCCATAAAAGTTAAAGAGGGGGTGGTGCCACATGCTGCCGAGGCAACTGTGGGGCCACGAGAGTGAGCCTAGGTACAGCAAAGCCAGCAGGGGGGCTGCGAAACCGGGATGTTCCTCATCAGTCACACGCTCTGACACTAATCTGGCAGCAGCTATGCTGTGGCTGATTTTTAAATTAGCGCGCACCAGGGGAGGCCCAGGCAGAATGGTGACACCAGAATCCTGACAGCAGAAAATGGACGTCAGGTTTGGATTTAATCGCAATTATTCCAATTTGCCAGGTTTTTGTCCAAATGAAGGAAGCTTTTTTTTTTTTTTCTCACCCAGTGAGAACCTGACAGGACATGTCAGGTAACATGTCTGTGACATCAGCTGACATTTTAACAACAAACATGGAGTATACAGGAGGGACAGCAGCAGTGCACACAGCCCACATTAGGACAGCTAACGCTACTGTGTCACCATAAGACCAGACAGGAAGTTTGAGTCTTACGTCACCCTGTGTACATGTGCTCTGAATGAAATCTGATAAACTGATATAAAGAAATCATTTTTATGGTCATCCAAACAGACTCGCTGACTCTTCCTTTCAGTAACATCCACCCAGTTTGCATCAGCCTGCTCTGGCTGTGTAGAATGGTGTAAAGTAAGGAGCTTGCTGTGCCAGACTTGTTTTCTCAAGGTCTTGTTTGCAGTTTGGAGCTAAATGAAGCCCCTGTGACCGAAGCACCTGTGGAGTTTTAAGCACTGGTCGCAGCGTGACGAAAACTGGATGATGAAGCTCAGCAACGACTAAAGCAGTTTAATCGTCTGCGACGCGGCTCTCTCACTGACAGTGGATTTCTTGGTTTATTCTCCACTTCCCTGCTTGACTGGCAGCTTAATAAAACGATATAAAAGTTTGCATTTGGCAGCCATAAAAAATGAGAGGGAGTTAGACACATAAAGCCAGCGTAAGCCGCTTACGTGATGACAGAGAGAAAGTTGTTGTATTCTTCATGAACACATTTCCCGACATATTTATTACACCATTCAAGGTTTGAAATCTCTCTTTTTTAAAAAAAAAAAAAAAATCAGTTCTTGTTTTCCTTTCGTGTCTGTAGTGAACCTTAAAACTGCATTTTTTTTTTTTTTTGTTCACCCCTGGCAGTGAAGCAGGAGGGTCAGAAAGCTTCAATTAGCTTAGCTAAACGTACCTCTAACGTACCCAGGAGTTAGCAGCATGTGTGAATACATGGGAGGCTGCATATATATAAGTTCTGACGCCACACTGCACTCACTTAGCGCGGCCTGTAAATTAGATCTGCAGGAAGAAGTAAGTGTTACTGCTACAGACTCCACTCACCCAGAAAAACTATTACTTTACAAATACATTTATTTGTATATTTTCCCAATATACTTTAGACCAAAATACTCTGTGAATTAGAGATTTTTTCATAGCCAATAGTTATTTAACCCCCTAAATATGAACAAACAGAGGAAATTAAGTTTTCAATGAAGCTACAACATATACCAACCTAGCAAGTCTCTATATCAACAATCTCCAAAAAAACTGAAGATGTTGTTTGTTCGACAAGATATTGGCATCGAGCTGAATCCATCACCAATAGAAGTGACAATAATCGCCCTCTAGTGGCCAAAAACAAAACCCATTCATCTTAAATGTTGGCATTTGTTTAGCTGGTACAACAAACCTTCACTCACTAATAAGGTCAAAGTTCATGGTTTCTCTTTGCGACATTGTTAAAACATCCTTTATGCAAACATTTAAAATGATCTAATTTATAATGAATCCTCTCCATTTTTTGTCTTATTCCACACCTGCAGCTTATTCTGTGTTCCTTTCTTCTTCTTCTTTTTTTTTTTTTTTTTGAACAGTGTGATACAAATCTTGACATTTGGATCTTTTTTAACCTCAAACTGACCCTGAAGCAACTCAATTTGCTCCCATGGTGGTGTCGTTATCTGCGAGACGCCATAACACACGACTGCGTGTGTGTGTGTGTGTGTGTGTGTGTGTGTGTGTGTGTGTGTGTGTGTCAGGGTGCATATTCCTCAGATTTTTAGAGCAATCAGTGCTCCGGGTTATTTCCAAATAGTTGCTGCTGACAGCATCACGGATGAGACCATGTTTAACAGATGGTGACAAAAAAAAACCCCAAAAACTCTGCCGCTGTTGTTCCGTGTTCCGTATTTAGTGTGGGTAAGAACAACACATTCAGAGGTACTAAAGATGCTGGCTAAAGTAGAAACAGAGAATTTTCTTTTTAAATAATGATATCAGTGTGTGATATCATCAGACCATAATGATAGACATTTTTTAGACGAACATTACCTGCATTTATATTCCTGAAGATAAAGAGGAGAAAACATCAAAAGAGCTGCCTGAGCTCTAAAGAGTCACACTAAATACCCAGTTCCTACACACTTAATCACAGAAAAAGGACCATATTTACAGCAACTGCTGGCACAGGGCTGGAATGAAAGTCACACTTCTATACAGTTATTAATAACCACAATCGTACCTGCTGTATAATGCATGTAGCAGTGCCCGGCCTTAAGCATGGTAATGCAGTGCAGAGCATTTCAGATTTACACTGTTTTGCTGATACCTTAGCATAGCCTATAAACTCTGGGAAAAAAGGGTTTGCCAGCATTTACCGGGTGGGAACCAGCCCATCAGTACCTCTAAACACAGCTTAGCGATGACATTAGTCCATTAGTGCAGAGTTTCAGGTGTCAGGACACTAAAACACCTCATTCAGAGCTGCAGGTGTCATCACTGATATGTGCTAGCATTCATTCATGCATGAAAACCAACTGTAGAAGTCCACATGTGGGTCCTATCATGGGAAAACTGCCAGCGGTTACCAGAAGCTGCCATCGGGCATATGTTGGAAAAACTGCAAACCCAAGATATTTAACACCACATTTAAGACAGAACAATCCTGAAAATAACTGGTAGCTCGACCATTAGATCTTTTAATGCACTCCCTCACCACAAAGGGCTTTTCTTTTTTAAACACCAGCTCCCCCTCAAACTGACTTTAATAGCCCTGGAAAGAGACAGAGTATCCGACGTCTCTGTGATATATTTGCTTTGGAAATGCAGTCATAAAGCCTCCCCTCCCCAACTTCAAGTTTATAAATACAGCAAGAACCCGACTGGACAAAAACATCAATACAAGGAGTCGTGGACACGCTTGTAAAAAAAAAACCAACAAACAACAACAACAAAACCAATGCGCTGGGGCAAACGTACAGCGAGCTGCACACTTCCAGCTGCAGGGCTCTCATTTGCTCTCAGCCCATTAGAAAATCACAACAGCATTACAGTGAAGAGGGAGTGTAATGTTCTGAATACTAATCTGCAAAGCCCAATCCATTTCTGCAGAGTAAATCCAGGGGATAATAGTGTAAGCCTCAGGGGAGATGGAGGGATCAATATCCTCATAAAAAAAAAAGTGAAACATTTTTTGCATGAATGCATAGTTGCCTCTCCATGTTATTACACTTATATTTAAAGAGCGGGCAGCTTGTTGCCTCCTGCTTGAAATACAGTAATTGGTCATAACTGCTGATATCACAAGGTTAATGGTTTACTATCGCCCAGGAACAGGTGCGTGGCTAACATTCGAGGGGCGCTTCCTTTCTGGATGAGCCCTCTTTCAAACATGAGCCTGCCAGTAAATCCTGGCTGTGAGCGTCCTAACAAGCTGCTCGCTTCCAACGTACCCTCGTCAAGGTTGCGGCACTGACCTGGAGTGCGCGCTGCGAGAGAGCGGCGTAGGTTAGCCACCGCTTTGATTGCAGCAGGGGAGGAAGCTGTGGCTGACTGTAAGGGATTTGGCAGATGTCTGATCTGGGTCATATACGCGGAGACGCTCCTCAGACGAGAGCAAAGTCAAGAGGCGCTGAGGCATGTCATTGCACAGAAATAATTCATGTGCTAATTACGCCGCCAGTGTGTCTCCGGATGAGCTCTGCAGAGCCGCTCTTGTCTCTCCAGCTCTCCGCTCTGTGATCCAATCTCTGTCCGACACAATATGAATCCTTGATAGCGAGGAGACGAGCGAACACATCAGCAGAGGCACTCTCTTATCCTTATCTGCCGAACCCATCCGTCACCACCCAGCCCATGCATATATGTCAACTTCAGCGCTGGAGCTGCGGAGCCTCCATATCCTTTGTTTACGGCAAAAGCAGGAATTGTGCTGCCTTATTATCTGTTCCTTGAAAACTGACTGGTTTGCTCCGTGGACTTCAGCTCGTTTTAAGACAGCAGCACATAAAAGCCAGATAAAAATGCCTGCCGCTATATTTCTATCACCAAACAATGATGGTTTGAACCTCGTAATACTCCTGTCTTATTTCCTTACCTTCGATTTAAAGACAGATTTAACATGATAAGAAAAAACCCAAAACAGTTCTTGTGGTCTAAAACTAAAAACTTTATGAGATTTTAAGTTAACATGTCAACGTTTTGCACAAAGTACAGACCTAATCATCTGTGACAGGAATACTTACGGCTGCATTTTATGAGCTGCCTAAACAAATTAATCCGCTGCGTTTAGAATGACATGATCACATGGAACGCTGCCTCCAAATCCACTCACTGCGTGCCAACAAACGACACATCCTGTGTGTGAACCAGCATCTCGGAGTTAAATCATTCTGCTGAAAGTAATGACAAATCAATGAGTCTGACTGCAGGTCTTTTCACACTGATTTAAAACGATACATGCGAGCCGGTAAAGGCTTCCAGCCTGGAGGTCCTGGAACTAGGTTTTTCCACCCTCACTGAGGTGGGAATAAAAATTTCATGTCCATCTGCCCACCTACTTCATGAAAAATCTACCCAAAAAAGGAAATAAAAATGAGCAGCAGTCACATTTCTGACCCTCAATGGTTAAATGAATTGGAGTAAAAGTGGGACTGTGAGGCAACCTTGCAGAACACCTTCTCTATCAGAGAGAGCAATAAAGGTACCAGTGTCATATTTGACCATCTTTCCTTCAGGGATGAGCGAAAATCTGAAGTGAATAAACAATGTATATTCAATTAAATTACATCTAAGGTCTCTTCTTCTTCGCCTCCAGCTGCCTCGCATGCACAATAAGATTAGACTGTTCGTTCGGGCATTTCATCCTCTAATACCAGCCCAGTGGTCCTGAATCCAAAAGGTATTTGTTTCTTCCTCAATCAGACGAGAACCCCTGAACACAAAGGGCCCTGTTTATTCTTCAGCCTTTTCTTTGTGCACATTGTATTCGGTTGTCAGAGTGCGAGCAGTCACTCTGAGGTTTGCCAAAAGCCCACGTGTGTTAATTTCCCCGTGGTGAAAGAACACAGGGCAAGGCGCTGCGTGGCATCAATGCATGTTTAAACGCCAGGCCCAGTGAACAATGTGCTGCAGGACAGCAAGGCTTGACAGAATCTCAGCCTCACCTCAGCGGGCTGCGGGGCAAGGTCACCGGCGCTAAAGTCCGGATTTGGGCATCGGTTTTCCATCTTTCTTTGTGAGAGTGAACATTTTACAATTGATTTCTCTTCAATGCGCAGAATCAATGCGCTCATCTGGGCGACAGGGCTCCGAAATATCTCCGACGTCACACTCGCACCTGAACTTTCCAGGAGCTGTTTTACGCAAACGCAAACGTGGCAAGACCGCACCGAGGGCTATTTGAGCACCGGAAAAACAAGGTTTCTTTGTGTCTCATGGAGAGCCTCGCGGCGATGACTAAGACCCTCCGTCTGCAGCAGCGGGGAGCCGAGCGTCTGCGCTGAGAGGAGGCGAGAATCTCTGACACGAGAGGAGGAAAATGACCCCTCAGAGGCTAAAACGGGAGGCTGTTACCATAACAGGCAACAGGAGGATCATTTACTGGTCTAAGAAGGCGACCCGCGGCGGGAAAACGACTCTCTTTGGGGCGTCAGAGCTTCCAGCGGCTCCGCGGCCTCGCTGACACCGGACCAAGGTCGTTTCATAATGGGATGTCCGGCTGCCACTCTGCTGTCGACAGGCCTGACCGATGAAGGGGAGCACAGCGAGTTATGGCGACAGGAGTCAAGGCTACGGGGGCTTGATAAAGATCAGCCTCTATCAGGAGAGAAAACAGCAAAGAAAAGAGGGATGGGGACAAAAAAAACGATGATCCGGCATCTTGGCTCCTAAGCCTTCAAAGTGTTGACAAATAGATGTCCTTTGTTGCTGGCGTTGGAGAGCAGCTCCGTGCCGCATGCTGACAGGAGCTGAGGAAAAAGTGCACGTGATCGTGTCCAGCAGTCACCGCGGTGCAGCAGGAGACTGTTGACTGTGCCACGGTTCTTTTTCTCAGTCTTTTTCTAAACACCCAAGTGGACGATCTGATTGAAGGCAAATAAAAATAATTAAAAAAAACTAAATTTCATGAAAAATACATTAAAAGTTGTACAATTTATTGCATGTCCTGATACCTTTTCAGAATGTTTGGATTCCAAATGGAGACCTGACTGGTTTTAGTAAATCTAAAACCAACACAACGATTAACTGCAGCCTGTTTCTACTGTCTGCTCTCTGGTGCGATAGACATGTCTGATTAAATCCACAAAGGCACACTCGAGCAAGCAAATCCAACATTCCACAGATCTGGGGGGGGATGGCAGAACAGAAGCCTGAAATTTTACAAATTAATTACAAGAACACGGCTCTGCTTCCTGCTGCTCTGCTGCGCTCTTCAGAGGCCACCAAAACAACAGGAAGTGTTCCCAGCGCGTGTTGCTTTAGACAATACACACAGTGGCTCCCCCTGCCTGTAAAACGCTGTCAGTGCCCAGCCATTTTTCATCACAGGGTCTCTAAATATACGTGAAATTTTAAAAAAGAAAGAGTTTTTGAAGGGAAACTCATGGAGGGCAGATTTGCTCTGCAGCGGAAGCTCCTCTCCTTGCTCTCCATCAGGGTCGCAACCCGGGCCGCAACCGAGCTCTTTCACCTAACGGCGGTGCGCTGCCACCTGCCGTGGAATTCGCGGCTGTTTCCGCCATATGCCGCCATGTTCTGCCAAGCTACCCTGGCCCGCTCTGCCTTGAGCAAATTTCATTATGGAATGGCTGAGGGCACTCGGTGCTGCTCATTAAGACCATCAGCGTGGCACGTCACCGTCTGCAGCACACGGGATGCGGGAGGTCAGATAGCCTAGTTTCGAAGACCTCTCCCCAAACTTTCACAGACGGGAAACTTTCTTCTCCTCTCTCTGCAGCCTGTGACATACACTGCCATTGTTGTTATCATAAGCGGCCCTGTTTTATTTAATATCTGAGAAATGTTGTCTCCAGTTGATGGTTGATGGACCTCGGAGTTAAAGAGGAAACAGCAAATTGCGTTATGACAGCGCTAATTCCGTCAAAGATAGGACTTCTTCTCCAGTAAGCGCGAGCTGGAGCTGCGTTGCCGCGAGGCTTTGGCAGCCGTCCACTAGCATGGTCAGCGTATTGCCAGATGGAGCTGAGCCACGGGGATCAAACGGAGAGTCGTGCTGCAGCAGGACTCCTGTCAGCTAACACCCACTGACTTTTCGCTGTCGCTCTCCCCGCCACTGTGTCTGCAAGCACAAACCGCCTCCCTTAACTCAGTTAGGACAGTTGCGGGAGGGGATTGCGAGTGCCAGACTGATGGTCGCGGAAAGCGTCTTTTACGTTCTTCGCTCGCTCTTCGCTCATCCTTTGCGTCCTCGCGGGGGGAGGTCAGCTCCGGAATGTTCGCTCAGCCATGGGCCCAGGGTCACCGAGGTGCATTAACCCTCAAACGCAGCTTCTCGGCACAATAATAAACTGTCCCTGTATTTATTAAGGTCCTCCCTATTTCTTCTCCAGCAGCTCAGGAGAACGTTCACGTAATTCTGTGAAAAAAAACATCAGTATTTGAAAAAGAGAACAAACAAGACTCAACAAAAGTCAAAAACAAGGAGCGTCACCTAGCGTGATGTTCCCCCATCTGATTGCATGGCTTAATAGCTGTCGGAGTGATGCATGTTGAAAAGTGTATCGACCTCTTCTCAATAGAGCCTTGTCAGAGATGGATGAGATACAATGGTGGCAAATCAATGCGGCGAGTTATTTAATGGCTCCGCCTGTCAATAACTCTGCGCGTCCCCAGGTACACTGTTTGTGTGATTCCTCCTGGTTTCTGCGGCAGATTTAGCACAAAGCCCAGCTCTGACTGATGCGGAGGTACAGATGTGCTGCTGATGTACTGGAGGATGCTAGAACCATCCGTGTTCAGCAGGGAAGAAGGAACAGCGACCAAAATGGTCCAAAATGCTCTGGTCTGAGAATTATTAGCTGATAGCATTTTCCGAAAGCAGAGATTACATCACTTTACCACAAGTGCAATTTGACAAGACAGATCCCACTTACATTCCGCCTTCACTTTTATGGTTTTACAACTAAAATAGAATCAACCATCTTCATTAGTTACAGAACAGACAGTGTCGCTGTGGGGGGAAAAACATCACATACATTGAAAATAAACCTGTTTCTAAGCAAGTTTCACAGCTCTGGCATCGTAGAGGATGTAGAGGATGCACCTTCACATCTCAATGACCCTCGCCAGCAGCCAACACTTCTGTGTCGATGTTGATTTCTGCCCTCGTTTATAACACCAAAGAAGATTAAAATAGCCAAGTACATCAGTTTAAACAAAGTTAGTTGGCCAAGAGTTGCAGAATTGGGCCCTTGAA
>BJFM01001593.1:471213-481843 GCA_016586285.1 Arothron firmamentum
CAGTGCTCTTTGTCTCTCTGCTTGTCTTTTACTTTGATAGGATAAAATTGTCCTCCTCCTGTGACCCCTGGGGCGGCCGTCCGTCAGCCAGCACTGACACCAGATCAGCGTCTAATGGCTCTTAGCCGTAAACATAGCTCCAATGCTGACAGCCTGGATCTACGGCTCCTAATTAACTCGTATCAATCCGACACAAAAAGGATTTAGCATTGGTGGGAACTTTGGGAGGAATCGGGCAGAGGTCCGCAGTCACGCGCCACTGAGATGCAAACTCAGTGGATTTCTATTTACATGTCTGCTCCAGGACGCCGCTATAATAGAGCACCGTCATTTAAGAGGCACTTCAGCGCCAATGAAAAATTCATGGTGCGTCCTTTACCGTAAATGCTATTGTTCTGTCTTGTGAACATTCGTTTTGCATTAAGCCAAAGTAGGCCGGTTCAGCCGCTGGTCAACTGGGACGTTGAAGTGTAACGCTTTCCAACATCACACATGCAGTACCAGAGACTTGCCAGATAAATATTTCACCTTATTCCCTCTCCTTCTGATGCATTTGTAACACACTTTTGTAATTATGACTCCAGCAGCATGTCCCTGTAGGATCTGGAGCTTTCCCCATCAATAAAATCAGCTCAGCTCCTGAAGCCACTTTTGTTTTTTTTTAAGGCCAAAATCTCCTCATGCTTTCTTTCCTCCTGAGCAGATTGTGAACAAAACAAACAATAAACATGTTGGCTGAAGGCTTAACTCAGATGGTTGATGTTTGCCATCTTGGCCGAGTTCAGCGAATATCCTAGGCATATAGCCGACGTGGCTGCGCTAACACAAGGATGGGTGTTACAAAAGTCTTGTCCTCATCACATAGATTTAAGATGTAAACACTAAAGCTTCAGCTTGTTAAGAATAGCATGTTAAATATTTGTTAAAAATTAATCTGCAGGGGAATCTAAATTTTCCCAATCTCATTATTTATTTGTGTTTGTGGGCGACAGCACTGTCAGACCAGCTGTTTTTTTGTTTCAAAGTCAAAGTCAACTTTCTTAGTCAAATATGCTACATGCTCAACATACAGCATAACTGAAATTACATTTCTCACACCCACGGTGCAGCAAAGTAATAAATAAATAAGACTAGCATAACTAAATTAAGCTACTATATCTAAACTAAATAAAAGAACTAAAATTCCCAATATAAAGAGTATACAGTATAAACAGTCATAAACAGTGAGGTATATGAGACATTAGTGCAAATGAGCAGGGGTAAAGTGAATTGTGCAGTCCTGAGATGTGTGTATGTGTGTGTGTGTGTGTGTGTGTGTGTAGAGAGAGAGAGAGAGATTAAAATTTACACATTTATGACATTAGATTACACTAGAAGTTGTAGCAATTAGCATACTGTGCAGCGTTGCCAATGTAAGTAGATTAATAGGGTCGACAGAGAATCTAATGCTAACACATGACCATTATCTGGTAGAAAATGGGTTTCAGTGTGCAGTTATATAGCTCATCTTCAACTGAAGATCTGTACAAGTAATCTCCATTTTTCCGTGTAATTATAAGATAAAGCAGGCTAAATTATAGTCCTGGCTAATGGCCTATTGCAAAGCATGATTGAAATTAGTAACATGCTAACTGGGATCAACAACCACAATCAGTTATTCATCCCATCCTCATGACTTAATTTAAAAATCCACAATAAACACACTGAAAATGGAAGGAGAAAACTGCCTGGTGACAAAACTGCATAAATAAACACCCGTTCTCATGAATGCTGTCAGTGCCTCCAACTCCAAGGTTACCTGTGTTAGCCTTGGCCTCCCTTTCTCCCCTCCCAGCTTAACATTCAGAGCGTCCCAGCCGCCCTGCAGACCACAGCTCATTGTCAGGACAGCGAGCGCTGCTGATAGAGAAGAGGGCAGGCCACTGGCCGTAAAAATCAGAATATATGAATGCAGACGGGAGATGGGAGCAAACAGCAGACTGCAAAGGAAGATAAAGCAGCCTCGCTTGGGGAGCATCATAATTCAGAGTGGATCCAATGCCAAACAGGGTGCTGACATCATCAGGCAGGCCCAGACATTCGGAAATGATAGGCCCAAAAATATGCCCGCATGTCAAACACGGCCGGTCGTCTTTCTTTCTTGAACTTACATTTTCACAGCCCCCTCTTCAGGATGGCCTGCAGCACCGTGTGTAGTTATGCTTTCTTATAGCTTGTCAAAGAGCTCATTTGCAGATAGTAAATGGAGCCATAAATGTGATGGAAGTCCACAAATAGGCCTTTTCAGAATGCCGTGCTCTTGTATTTTTTATAATGACAGAGAGCACTTTAATTCTGCCCCGACTCAGAGATTCTGTTACGCTATTTCTTTCTCAATTTCCCCCCTCGCATCATCTTCCTTCGGCTGCTCGGTAATTTCAGAGGAGGCCACAGTCAAGATTCAATTTTACAGGTTGGAAACATCCACACCTCAGCAAAGACCTGCAGCAACAAAATGGCTGCAATGAATAAAGAGTAAGTGGGATTTATGAATAAATAGAGGTGCGGCGCTTGTAGACGCAAATGATGGAAAGATGGATGAACCCCAGCCAGCAAAGATGGCGAGCTGATTTGCACTTTATATCCCTTCAATCCCCCGAATTGGGGGGGGGTGGGGGCGCGGGGTGTCCCAGCTTGTCTGTCACAAGCGCCACAAAAAGGGCTCCAGCAGCCAGCAGGGCCGCAAACACCCGCCACCTCCGACACGTAAAACCTTACAGTCAGACGCAGAGTGTGACAACATGTAGAGCTCTGGATGAAAGACTGTTCTTGAGTTGTAACTTGCTGATACCAAAGTTCATCAAAACATCTGCAATTTAGGTTTCAAAATCAAAAACGCGTCGCAGCAGAACGGCGGCAATTACCGGCATAAACAAATTAGACAAGGTGCTGTCAGAAAAGGTTATTGAAAGAAAACAGGAACACGAATGAAAATTATCTAGAGCGCGAGAGCAAACATCAACATGGCTTGAGGAGGCAGACACAATTAAAAACTAGAGGCTGCGTTCTAGCACACGCCACCATTAATGACTTGGCAAAGGCGCCGTGATCTTAAGCCTCGTTTGTCTGCGGCTAACGTGACTCAACTATCGGGACGTTCCTTGCTCGGTTTTCGGGCCCGTTTTGACTGTTGTCGGCCGTCCCATCTCCGCGGCTGCTCGCCCGGATGCCTGGTCCGGCCTCCTTTCAGAATCCAGCAAAGCCCCAATGAAGAGCCAAGTGCTGGAAGAGGCCAGTGTTATCCATGAGTCACCAGGAAGGCTAAATAAACTAATTAAAAACATGGCTGGGAGCTGGCTGTGTTCAAGGGGAAGGGGTCTGGGCTTAATGAGCAGCTTCACATCAGCAGACATCGCTGGGGGTGCACACACGGCGAAGCGCTGGGACAAAGCTGGTGTGACTGCTGCATCACCTTTGCTATTCAAGTCCGTGTGTGCACTCGAGAGGGAGAACGAGGGGGAAGCGTCCCGCGGTGAAAGCCTCCACTGTCGGGGCGGACGGTCGGCTGCTCTAATCACAATCTTAAGGAGTCTCTAGGTGACTGGTACATCAATCTGACATGGCTCCTCGGGCAACCGAGAAGACGCAAGGCCCCACCGACGAGGGCCATGTGATTCGTCAGGCCACCAGGCAGAAGAAAGGACAGGAAGAGCTCCAGACACCTGAAGAGGAGCTGGAAAAAGGTACAAGACAGCGCAAAGCCAGAAAGAAAGGGAAAATGCACGCCCATTCATGTCTGCAGGCTCTGTGTCGCTATAATCTCCGTGTTTTGATTGTCCTGAGATGTGCAGGGTCAGATCTTAAGTACCACATAGCACATCAAGAGCTGCCACCACAGATGAGTACAACAACAACATTGCTAACTTTTACATTTGCAACCATTTAAGCTGCTGCTCCCGCAATCATCATAATAAAGCGTCCAAAAATGCAACACAAAACCATCACAGTGTGACACGGACGTTCAAACTCACTCACAGCTGAATGAAAACACACTAAATACACTTCCGAAGCCCATTATCAACCATCTATCACCACTTTCTATAGCCAGATCATGCAAATAGCACAAAGGCTTTTCCCACACATGAGAGGATGCAACGAATGCAGATCAGTGTGTATTTTCTGCCGTCATCTCTGCGGCTGTTTTGTTCCGTGGCCTCACCGTCTTTTTGAACGCTTCATTAATCTGTTTGGCCTCGGCTGCCTCACCTGCAGGCTGCCGCCTCCGAAGAAACCCACAGTCTTGTTTGCCGAGCACAGTGTTGTGTGGTAGAAACCACACTCGGCAGTAAAGAGCAGAGCGCACGGCCAAAAAAAAGAATCCCATATAGAACATATGGACCGGAGGTCCAGCGAGACGCGGTGAATGAGGGACGCTAACAGCAGGGGGGGGCTGATTATGGGGCTCCAATTACAAATGAGTTATTTATTGCGGTAAACCCAAAGATGGATCACGTGTTCTGCTCCACATCTGCCCCCAGATTATTAACAAAGTGTCTCAGTGACACCTGCTGTTAGCCTGCAGGCCGAATGTCACCTTTATCTGCCACTTTTTTTGCAGTTACAACCGCTGCAGTGCATTTCAAGGCCACGGCAAGGTGACAGCAGAAGGGATATGCCTTTGGCAAACACTGGTATCGTAATTAAACCCACCCACATCCCATTTCCCAGTTAACATCCAGTTGATAGCAGTTGTGGTAATAGATATGTTCTTTTAATTAGCTTGAGCTGGGAGAGCAGATCGAGGGGAGAGCGATCTCTGGGAAATGATCAGAGCTGAAGATTTAATAACACAACAGAGGGTAGTTTTTCAGCATAGTAACCCCCCCCCCCGCCCCGACCTCCCAGTCAGGACTCAATGACATGCCTCTGTGGCAAGCTTCCTTTCCACCCTTCCTTTCTGCTTGAGCTCCATTCTCCACCTCACCATGCGCAGGGAAATTGATTTCATGACAAATTGCGAGTTCAGCCGGAGACAAAGGAATGATCGCGGGATGTTGGGAAAACACCGAGCCGCATGTATGAGTTGCATGAGTCACGCCATTTAAAAGTGCCTCTCTGCCGTAAACAGACCCAGGTCTGACGAGGCTGCGGGGAAAACTGGGGATTAGCGTTCCAATTCACATGCGAGCTCACGTCAACTTTGACATCAAGGACAACTGACACCATCAGAAGCCATTAAAGCATCAGGCAGAACAAGGACGCGGATTCTTGTCATCTACAGTATGTGATTAAAGCAATTTAGCCCTCTAAAAGGACAGCCTAGTAGTGTCGAATAACTCCATCCGACTGCTCCCTGCCTTTTCTACTCAGGCCTGACTGCAAGAAGGGATAGAAATGATCCGGAAAACTCGTGCACATTATATCAGGCAGTGCAATTATCCGACAAAACTCAGGAACATGAGATGTGGCATGAAATACTGTAGCTACAGTACACAAATGTTTTTTCTCTTCTCCGGTGTGATGTGCACTGGGATGTAACATCTGATTTGCATATGAATAAACATCCTGGAAAATCCAGTGGGTGCTTTTCACATCATCCAATCTGTTTGCTTTGTTCTGCTAATTTATAATTTATATTCCAAAAATCTGATGAAATATCAGATGTATTTTTTTGTTTAATCAGTATTGCAAATTCAGACTTTCTTTATTATGAGCAATATTATAAAGATGGTGCATACAAATGATGCTTTATATCATTTTACATGTGTAGCTTGTATTTTAAAAGGTCTCATTTATTGTGGAAGAGATTTAAAGGTGCTTTAAAGGACCTGACAGGAAGCTTTTCAATACTGTTCAGGAAGGCAAAACCAGTTGACCAGCAATAACAATCAGTGTCCTGATTCACTCTTGATGTACTGGTGGCACCAGCGAAACGACTCAAGTCCATCAGTGCATTTTTACCATAATGTTGAACATTTGTCATTTTTTCCTGAATTCATCCGAGCGTAGAACCAGGAACGGCGCTGGGTCGCCATGTCCCCTCTAGTTTAAGGGCTGCGATCTGCTTAAATAAATGTGGGCTGGAGAGAAGATCTCCCGCAGCTACAGGAAACATTGTGTGTTCCACGTGTGTAAAGGGGGAGTCAATTAAAAAGCACTAGGCAAAGTCCGCCGGAATGGATTTCTCATGTTCGAGAGTGCACGGAGCGACTTAATGCCTGTAAACGGTCGGGATTGACTTGTCAATCACCAATTCGACAGAAGCGTAGCCTTACTGGGAGGAAGTTTATGTGGGATTGTGGCTGTCTTTCACCCGCCTGCGTGCGAGCGGTAAGATGAGCAACCTCTGGATGGGAGTATTAAGTGGATATTAATTTTCCCCAGGGCTCCTATTATAGACCTGAGCATTAATCATCCAATCCCTCATTGGACGATCCTTGAGGACCTCTCAGCCGCTCTGACAGGATGCTCGGTTCAATAATGTGCAGCTGTGACGACACATACCTGCCTCGTGCACGTGCTCTCTACACAGAGGTTACAGGCGGTTGGGCAACACTTCTGATTGCAAATCAATTCACTATTGATTCTTCAGGAAAACTACCAATCTCACGTCCATTAAAAGAGATCCTGTGCTTCATTGGGACTGCTGACCCTGAAAGGGTATTTGCTCTGCCCATTTTATCAGAGCAAGCTTGGGAAAGCCAGCTATCCCACAATGCATTTCACCACAACCAACTGCTGCTATTTCCTGTGTCCCACCATCTCTCTTTGTTTGACTGACTGTCCGTTTCGTTCACACACCAACAGTTTTGCCCGACTGGGAATGCTGTGCAGAATCTGGCAACTGTGTAGTGTGTCCTCAGCTTTAAAAAGCAGAAGGTTAAAATTTTAAAATGCTTTTGACGCGTTTTAAGCACAATCAGAGAGACTTGATGAACCCAAAGCTGTGCTCTTAAAAGTTTTATTGTCTCATTCTGCCAATCTGATGAAAAATATATGTAAAAAATACACCGAGACATCAATCAGGTTACACTATTTGTGTTGCTGGCAGCAGGATTGGCTGATTGACATTCCGCTGCCTGCGTTGCATCGGTGAGGCAGAGTCATTAACACTCAGCTAGCGAGGTGCAGCCGCCGGGCAGCCTGCTTTCTGACAGTAATGCATTCTAATCCTGTCAGCCCATTGAGAGCTTCAGCTACATTCAGCTCCAACAGGAGCGGAATCAAACGCCGTTGTCTGTCAACATCTCGGATCAATCGTCATCTTAAAAGTCTGCGGGGCAGCCGCCTTTTAAAGCCAGTGGCGGCGACGTCTAATAAATCCAAAATAAAGAGCCGCGCCCATGCCGTTGGGTGGACCCTTGGCATCTGTGGAGCTGCGGCGACCTCTCTAAATGCAAGCCGTGTTCTGCCCACGCACTCACGCTTGGCACAGGAGGGAGCTGTGGGGTCCAGCGCTCAGGGTGGGTTATTTTGAGGGTTCGGCCGTGCATTATTCAGCATTCTGCATGGCAGGAAAGTGTCAGGCTCACTCTCTCTCCAGCAGACTTCCCACTTTTAGAAATTCTGCTCGTGCTGCAGTCGAGTCTTAATCAAAGAGCGGGAGCTATCACGCTATCGGTAGATAATAAACACTTCATTCCAACACTCAGATTTTGGTTAGCAAGTAGAGTAGCTAGCAGAGTAGCTAGGCAAAGATCAGCGAACAAGCCGAACCGCCCTGCTTCTTGTTGGTGAATGATGTTCCGTACGTGCAGACTTTCCGATGCTTTAAAGTCGACCTATAGACATGAAGCTGTTCTTCAGGCCATTAAAGGATCCATTATTCATAAGGAGATCTATCACTTTGGTTGTCCACTTCCTATTATCATCCTGATAATTTTCCCTATGATCTGCAAATCCAGAAGTGCATAAAACGGAGATGTATCATAAATAATCGAAAGGACACAATCGATATATTACATACTGACAGGCAGAAGGGAGGAAATTATTTTTTAAGATTCAACATAGTTTGTAAACCTGCTGTTCCACCTCAGATTGGCTAATGCCGTTATTGCTATCCCAGTCCCAGACCCAGTAGGATTGGACACCTTTCAATTCCAATTCCAGGCAGGACATTGAGGCTCAAATTTCCAGGCTGCCTCCACAAATATTCTGATGAACTCTATCAAATAGGGGCGGCAGCTGCAGCTATGTGCGCGCTATTGACCACCCTAGGTGGGACCTTATCTCGGACAGAAGCAGCAAACCGACGTTTAAAGCAGCGAAGCGGATCGCATGTGCTGCTGCTTTTAATTGATCAGATCAATGCCGTTGCCCTGAAACTATGTCGGCCTGAGTGAGTGTTTTCATGCGGCTCTTTAGGCTTCACGGTGCTCGAACTTTCAGGTGATGAGAATGCCGTGGTCTGTGCGCACGCGAGCTCCGGGGGGAGCGACACATCTGTGCATGTGAATGCAAGCAGATGCCTTTTGTCGGTTGAACAGGCGCAAATACAGACAGCGGCATCTCTGTAGAGCCGCAGCCGCTTTAAAAGATCTAAAGTTAACCTTTGATTCACGTCCGACCGATGCTAGAGGCTACGTTAGCCGTGGCAGAGTTGATCCAGTTATTGGAGACATAAGAACTATTTTCCTGCATTATTTTCCTGATCGTTATTACATAATAGAGCATGGAGCTGACTGGTTGGGTTTTGATGTCTGCATCTGTACCCTATATGTCATCTCACACACCCTCCATGTAGTCCACGCACATATGTGAAAGCATTTGTGTGGAAAGAAGTGAAAGAAAGAGGGAATCGAAGTGTCTCTATGGAGCCAGAGCCTCTGTCTCCCCGACTGCTCTTGTTTGTCCATTTAGAAATGTCACCGGCCCCAGGACTCCCCAGGAAGCGGGCTAAAAGCCTCTCGCCAACAATAGTCCTCCCCATTTATTGGCAAAACTGCCGGAGAGATAGCGCTCTGTTTACGCGTACCTGCGGTTACCACGAGAGGCTGACAGCCGTGGTCTTTATTCCGGACTAGACGCAGACGTGGATATTAGCCAGCGACCACTCTGGGGAGGCTGCAGCAGAGATAAGAGCTCCTCATGGCGGCCCAGCGGATGAAAGAGTCGAAACAACAACCGCTGATCGAGCACCGATACAACTCGCCAGACTGTCCGGAGGTAAAAACGGCGAAGGCTTACAGAGGAGAAGCACACTTCCTGTTGTGTCGCTCGCCATTTCCTTCCGACCATAACCCTGAATTATTGAAAACAGGGATTATTAATGCGTTTGGTTGGTGGGAATTGTTTGTCAACGGAGACACAATAAAAAAAGAATGACCGCACAATGCAGGAAGGAAGGTTTTTTTTTTTAATGTTTTGAGTTGCTCAGTGTGCACACCTCCAGGAGGACACCTGACGACAACACAACACACGCAGCGATGCCGCCACAGCGTGCACGTAGCGGAAATGCTGATTAATAGAGTAAAGTAGCCCTCAGGCCCGTGCATGACGGGGAGAGGCCTGACATCTGGAGGTAAGAGCAGTAGCGGATACTCTACACAGCTCATTAGAGCGGGCTCCTCGGGGAACTCCGCTCGGACTGGGGACCAAACTGGTGCTGCTGCTGCTGCTGCTGCAGGTGAGTCGCTGCGGGGGTGGAGGAGGGGGGAGGTGGGGGAGACAACAGGGACCACAGGAAACAAAACGTGCAGCCATCTGGGACACTCGCCAAATTACAAATGAATGGCTGAACATGTTTTTTTTTTTTGTTTGTTTCCCTCCCACCGTGTCCTAACTTATGGTGTCAGTGGTGGGATGAAGCAGAAACGACATGGTGTGTTAAGCCTCTCACAGCACGACGCATCATGAATTACGCATCAACTCTGATCGCAGAAAGAGGAGAAAAACACTCTTCCATGTGACATCAGTTGTTTGATATTGTAACGTCAATTCACCAAGTCAATTACCAGTCTGAACATCGTGACCTTTGTTGAAATAAACCTTCTGTCTTTCACAGACATTTGCTATAAAAGCAGTGAATTTGCGAGTACTGATAGCGAGCCCAGATCATCTGAGCATGATGGCAGATCTACCTCCGTGGGTCACTCTTTATTTGTTTGCTTCTCATAGATCTTCTCCAAAATCACTGGCACCACTTGTAAGGCCTGAAAAAAATTCGGATTTTGACAGCTATTTAACGAGATGCAGACTGTCAGGAGCATGGGCCTAAAGAAAAATACAAAAACAAAACAAAAAAAAACAGATATGTGGGTCACAATGTTCATGTCAGACAGTGGCAGTGGAAAATCTGTTCTCCTGAGAGAATAACTCAGTGTAGCCTTTTCCTTTTTTTTTTTATTAAAGTAAAAAATTCACAAGATCGGCTCTGATGCGACAATCCTCTGACATAATTTTAAATGGCTGGATTTTCTTTGAAGTCAAACTACAGCCAAAGAATTGTCAAAATCATCAATAATCAATCAAGGAAGACCGCGAGTGTTCTGTCAAAATCAAAACTCTTAAAGCGGCTCTGGTTATGGGAAAGGAACAAGTGGGAGAAAAACACAGCACCAAAAGAAAAGTGGAGTCTTAAGATGACAAATTGAACACCAGAGTGTGTGTGTGTGTGTGTGTGTGTGTGTGTGTGTGTGTGTGTGTGTGTGTG
>BJFM01001594.1:6504-17131 GCA_016586285.1 Arothron firmamentum
AAAAAAAAAAAAAAAAAAAAAAAAAAAAAAAAAAAAAAAAAAAAAATCACTTGACTCACTCAAATGAAGCTTCGTAGGTCACAGGCGTACCAGCGACGTGTCACGCCAATTTTGAATCCTGGGTGGATTCAGACTGGGCGGAACAGACAGACGCCCAACTGCTCTCAAGCCTTGGGGCTTCAGCTTATTCCTGTTTCGGTCGTTGTCTGATGGATTGTTTTGCAGAAACATGATTTTATTTTTAATTTTTTGTTTTAGAATCGAAATAGAGCTTTCAACATTTTAAGATTAACACAGAACCTTTACTGGTAAACATACATATCCATAGTGCATTTTTGATCACCCTTACATGCAAATGCTGTGGTCACATTTGGCCAGCAGATGTCGCCATACCTAATTGGATCAAATGCTTCTAAAACTCTGGGCCTTTTTAACGCAATTGCTTCAGATGGATTCAGCGGTTCAGAAAGCTTCGGGTTATCCATCACTAGAAGACGCAGGATCTATGAAACTCACAGGGAAATACAGAAGAAATGGCTGGAAAGCAAATGTTCTTAAAAAAAGGGACTCTGAGGAACCTGGCCTAGGTTCAGGTGTGCGCAATTAGTCCGAGAAAGGAAAACCACACAGCAACGAAACAGGAAACAGAACAAAAAACCCACAAAATAAAAGCATCCACCTGGAAACGTTACACTGTTCGGTGTGTATGAAAAGAATTGTTTCATTAAATTACAGATTTTATACAGTTCTACAAATTTACTTTGTCAAACACAGTTTTATTTCTCTATCTGAAAATGAATCTACTTTTTTTTTATACATGTTTACATTTTTATACCCATACATTTCTCAAACAGATAAATTAAGATGCAAGTGAAAGCGACAAGTATGCACTTGGGGAAAATACACCTTGCCCTGCACCTTTGAGATCAAAGACTTTTTTGATGTTCTGCTTTGATGTAATGCAAGTATTAAACCATAATAACCAGTAGATATATGTATGCGTTGCATGTGTGAAATACTCATAGTGCCTCTACAAAATTTGTATCTGACACAACCGTTGAGTTGCATCTTTTGTGTAAGGTAAGAGTTGCTTCAGCAATAAAAAGACAAACGAATCGGTTGTGGTTTATTAAATGAAGTTACATTCTAGCCTTTATGGCTTTTTTTTTTTTTTTTTTTTAACGCAACACATTGTTCATTTACTTGATATGGTTATTTTGTTGGTAAATCGAAAACATTACTTTGAAACTAGAACTTTTAAGGTGATGTGTGATATTTTGAAGCAGGAAAATGTCTGTTCTTAGCTCTGCTTCTAAAAGTTATCAAAGAAGTGCAGCCTGAGTAAATATGCAGTTACAGATGTGGCAAATTTGCAAAATTGAGTGCAAAGGTGCATTTATGCAGTCCTTTCTGTATAAATGATTGATTCAGTCCAGTTCTGCCTCAGTTCCTGAGGCATTGAAAAGTCTGAGGGTGGTGCACTGGGGAGGAACAGCCTGTCCTCTGCTCCGCCACCTCCCCCAGGGAGACCGCCTTGGTTATTTTAAATCATGTTTGAAGAAATCCTCAGGGTTCTAGCATTAATGCCATTATCTAGATTATTTCATTAAAAACCTTCAAAAAAAAAAAATGTCTAAGAATTGTCAGTTTGAAAATGTTTTCTTTGCTGCAATAATAAAAGTTTGTGTGTGTTGAATTTGACCAAAAAGAATACCAAAAAATATCATTCTGTCATTAATGCATTTATAATGAAAGTCTCATGTGATTTTAAGATGGTTGGTTTGCATATTTCAATGCTAAACAAATATCAATTACAGTTCATATAGTTTTGGGCTGTGGAGTTGTGAATGAATCTTTGTGTGTCAGGCTGAGACTACAGAAACTGTCTTGGACAAGTGTTTATCTTTTATTTTTCAGAACAGAAAGAAACACTTCTCCACAGCTCCCTCCTTCAGCTTTAATTTATTCTCTTCACCGTCGCTTTAGACATCATGAATTATCAATGCACTTCAGCAGGGAGTCAGAAAACGATGAAAGGGAGAAAACGTGTCTACAACAGCAACTGTGAAGAACATGAGCATGTAAAAAAAGTTTGCCGAGAGAGATTCTACTGGGAAAAGGTTGGGAGGGGGAAAGCACCTCAGGAGCGTATTTTAGTGAATCGGGGAGAGTCATTACACTGCAGACCAATGAGAGGTGGAATGGACTGGTGGCACGCTCCACCTGACCCGCCAAAATATATCAACATGGCTCCCCAGATGTCCTCCAGAAATACACAGCCGCTGCATTCATATAGCCAGTATGCCCCATGCTACCTCAATCACCCACCAACCCCCAGGGTCGCCCCAAAACAGCTGGTGAGCAGCCTATTTTTTTGCTAATGCACCAGTGAGTCACCCCAGATTGACTGTAACAGCTGTCATCTCTTGTCCATCAGGTAAACGTGGGGCAACCCAACCAGCCAGCCCAGTGTCCCAAACCAGTGCCTGCCGGACACCAGAGTAAGCTCCTCCACCTTCACGAATACCATCGTAGCATTTTGGAAGAGCCCGTTTGTAATCTCGAGCTCGTGTCTCCGAAGCCCCACAGGTCAACATTGACCACCTGCTGTCCAAACTTTTGTCCGCCGGCGTCATCAAAATCCCACAAGTTCCTCCCCCCCCAAAAAAAGGCCTCAGTCAGAAGAACATTGATGACCTGCTCTCCAATCTCTTGTCCGCCGGCGTCATCAAAATGCCGCCGAAAGACAGCGCTGGTCAGTTGAACCAGCAATATAACATCAGGCTTTGCATTCTTGACTAATCACCGAATTTATCCTGTCACAAACCTCTCAAACTCAAAAGTCTTTCTCAGAACCATCGATTTCCAATAGTTATCAATCTGTTTGCAGACAAAGCAGAGGAAAAGGCCCCTGACCTCCGGGACTTTTCCAAGACAAAGTTGAAGCGGTAAGTAAAGTGTGGACCCTTGAGTTTGGAGGTCGCATTTTTGAGCGTGCTCAGTGTTTAATGACTTCACATTTGTTTGTTTTTTCCTCCCCCACCACCACCCCACAGGCGTTATGAGAACATAATAAGGGAGCTTTACATGGGGACTCAGTGCAGCAAGTGCGCAATGAGGTTCAAACAATGGGACCAGTACATAAAACACATGGACTCCCACAAGAAACAGTCCCATTTGACCCCCAGCAAGTCCATACCTCACAGGTGGTACTCCAGTGTCAACGTGAGTCCATCAGACTCAGCGGAAGGTTTCATTGGAATAGTGAATGATGTCTTTAATGAAGGCACCAGAACTACTTCTAATGATTTGCACTAACAGCTTTCTCTCTAATAAAGAACACGTTCTTCCGTCCAATCCATGGTTGTGTTTGTGTGTCTCCATCAGGACTGGCTCAAGTATGACCTCGAAGAGTCAGTTAAAGAAGCGGTATCAAGCGGAGACTCAGAAGAACAAGACAGCAGCTGAGAAGATGACCCAGCGTGCATCTCTGAGATGATCCAGTCCGTTCTTCACCAGCTGTCAGTATGCTGAAGTTGACCACACACCATAACCCCAACCGAACCGCAGCAACTGCGGGGGACTGGACACAGCCGATAATGAAATATTATAGACACTTTTCTAACAATCCAGAACAAATAGTGGGTTATATTGGTGCTATGATGACGTCAACATATTTGACCATGTATCTGACAAAGTTTAGGGTGGAAAAAGTCCACAAAATAGAAAGTCCCTAAAGGGAACGATTCAGTGTGGTGACTGTACATCATCAATTAAAAGGAATCACCTCTGGGCAGCTTCGCTACTTTCCCAGAATGCATCTGGAGGGCTCTCTCATCTCATTTCAGGCTTCATACCAATAAAGTCAACTTGTTAAGAGAATCAAAGGTGACTCTGACTGGAAATGCTGATCATTAATTAAAAATGACAGACAGACGGACCAATGGATGGATGGGCAGACGGGTGTACAGACAGACATACAGATAGACAGATGGGACTAAAATGTAAACCAAGAATAAAAATATTCCACTGCTATGGTTACAGCAACAGACTTTTATTAAAAGGTTATGCAGGAGTAAAACATGATCCTGTTTGAACATTTTAAAACAGTTTGCTAGTAAAACAATTCAGTACAACTTCAGATGACCCACCGTCACTGCTTTGGAAAACTGGCTCAGTGTCATAAATATACAACAGATCACAATTATAACATTGTGGAGGTCATATTATTTTATTTAGTCCCTCTATGTAACATCACCATTATTATTCCATCAACAACAACAAAACCCTTAAAAAAATCAAACGAGAATAGTGGCAAACAGTTGAAGATTCTACAAAAACCTGTTGCTGAATCAACTTTTAAGACAATCTGCAGTTTGTACAGGGAACAGTAAGGTGCATCCCTGCCGCGGGTGCGATGGATGTAGAGAAACAGCAACTTCTGGCTCTGAAATGTGTGAAACCTTTGAACATTGTGGAAAAAGGAAGAAAAACAATTCATTGAAAATGCCACTAATCTCACACACACACAGTCCTGTTTAATAAAACTGCATCTAAACATATTGCATTCTGTTTGATATTATACACATGTGGTAACCACTTGTTTCTGCTGCTTATAATATAGACTGACCTTTCTTGCACCTATAGACTTTTCCTTATTCTACTCATCTCTCAAAAATGAATGCAAGTACAAGGTAAAGGAATGAAAAAGGCTCTGGGTTTTGACAACATATTGTGACAAAAAAAACAAACATGGTGATAAAATAAGTCACACAACAGGGACCCTACAATCAATGAAAAAACATACTTATTGCATACACTATATGAGCGACTCCCACAGGGCTGGTAAGCTGATAAAAGTCCCTCCTATCAAAATAAATGCTCATTTTTCATTCAACCTTTCAGTGCAACATAATGCATTCAGAGACGACCACGACAGATGCTTTGCCAGCTCATCTGGAAAATGTATCTTCTGACAGGTCAAACCAACATTTGGCTCTTTGCTGACTGCCAGTGCGCGCGCGCGCACACACACACACACACACACACACACACACACGGGCGGTGTGCATGATGTGGTGGACATGTTTTTACTTGATTCTATTTGCTGATTAGGATCATTCATCTCACCTTGACATGCAAAAAAAAAAAAAAAAAAATTCCAAGCTGTAGGGTATGAACATTTCAAATCTGCAAGAAAGCACCTCCACCCCCAACTCTGTTTGAAAACAGGCATCGCCCCATACTCCAGAGTTAAAATTTCAAACATAACCACATTTAAATGTTTGTTTCCTGGAGTAGGCAACATTCTAAAATGCTGGGTTAACTTTCAGAACACCTTTCAAGGGCCACACTAATGTTCCTGTACTGGAACCTGTTCATATGTGTGCTGATGTCAGCGCCAAGAAATTCCACTCAGAATATTCAATCAGACAAATCACGTCTCAACTTCATTATGTCCCCCATAATTTGTCATATGGATGCCACCCTGGGGCTGTTATGCTGCTTTTACATAGGAGTAGGTGTATAGCGCGCTCATTGTAGCCTACAGAGCATGGTCAAAATTCAAAATGTGTGCTTTGACTGCAGCCCACTGCATGACAGCTGAAACCCTTGAGTAGCTCTCAGCTTGCCTGGGCTCAGATACAAGCTTTAATGCCATGCAACACTTAAAACGATACAGGGATCTGATGGAAGGGTGGCGTTAAAACATACTAAGTAAAAGGAGCCTTGGAACAGGCAAACCAGGGTCCCTGTAAGATTGTTTTTAACTCTCTTTACAAACAGTAACCAATTTCTGATTCTATAGTAGTGCTAAAAGAAGAGGGGATGAACTATCTTCATCAATAGACAGCATACAACAGATATATATGTTTTAAGAAATGTATATATTAGCTTAGTATATATAATATACAAACAGTATACACAGTCTCTGTGACAGTGATGGACATGATGGAAGAAAGTGAAACCTCAATCTCCACAGTGTTCTCAGTGTGTCTGCAGTTGGTGTGGTTTACATGGACAAGGTCTGTTGGCAGCACTGAAGTTCAGTGTTTAGGTAACAATGAAACAGTGACATTTTCTGTATCTGGGATAGTGCACAAACTAGGTAACTCAACAACCCTCTCCGGTGTTATCTCTGTCCACAATGGCAACACGTGAGGCCCAGAACTACAGCAGCAGACCCGAATCTTGAGTCAGACCTGCAAGGAATCTGGAATATCGTTCAAACGCCTGAAAGCTCAACCAGCAGCTGGAGTCCCAGAGATGATGCTGGGTGGAACGTGGGACTGTAGGCCTATAACTCAGCGTGTACTAGGGGGCCAAAAAAACGTTCCTCCTGTGGAAAAATTCAAACCGTTCAGTTAATAACACTGAAGGATTGGAAAAGAAAGAACAAATGCTGGTGTTGTGGCAACTCGCACCCACCTGAGTCATATCACATTGTTCTGCTGTACTGTATGCCCGTCTTGGAGGCAATGTTGGACCAGGGCAGCAAAGAGCGCAGCAGGGACTGGGCTTGACGGTACAACCTCTGAGGGAGGGAGCAGGGGCTCAGGCTGGCTATAGCGGAGCCAATGTGCTGGATATAATCAGTGCAACAGGAAGTTAAGGCAAATGGCAGCAATAAAGTATTCATTATTGACTATCTATGGTCAATTATAATTTGTATTTAAAGCATTATGTGCCACATGATGTGCTGCAAAGACAAACCGTATGAAACTCAAATTAAATACTCTTATCTTTTTAGTTGCATTTAGTATTTGGGCTGTTAGGGTTAAAGTGTTGATTCAAATCAATCAATTTACATAACTACTTAATCAAATGTTTTAAAGCATGTGCGGCGCATGCAGTTTCACTCAGTGGCGAGGATCGGTGCGCCACCTTTATGCTGGCAAAAGCAACTCAATCAGGATGGCTAGGCAATATATTGGTGCTTATATGCTATACCATACTATTATTAGTATCAGTAATCATGTATTGTGTCTGCTATCCTTGCCGAATTCAATTTGGAAAAAAAAAAGGATATAATATTGTCCAGGGTGGATGACCGCCGTTGATGTAGAGCACATAGGTGAATCCATCTTTAAGGACACCTCGTATGGAGTAGTAGTAGGGCAGGTAGTGGTGTTGCCTGAAGTCTCTGCTCTCGTAGAAGTGGATGGCAGTGTTGTTGGTGGTGAGGACATGCAGGTAGATGGCCTTACAATGGTCCTGAGCTGTCGTGGAAATGTGCTCCTTCAAACTGTCCAGCAGTAAGGAGCCTAAGGGTGGGACACCAACAGTGAACACAGTGGATCCACACCTGACTCACATTATGAAGAGAGACATCAAGAAATCTGCCTCTGTTTTAAAAAGACAGTGTACTCTGAAATGTTTCTGACAGTCATCATTACAAGCAAGTTAATTTTAAATTGATCTTTAAATAGCCCATGTGTCCTAAAAAGAAGCTGTCGTTAAAAAAAGCATATCTGCATATCTATGTACGGCAACTCGGATATTCAACGCATAATCTGGTGACACTGAAACTGATGCACGTGTGCGCTGGTGGGAACAGTACCTATGCCATGTTTCCTGAACTCTTTGACTACTCCCAGGCTGAGGATATAGGCTACCTGTGTGTCCACAGGAAAACTGGAGGCCAGGATGTCTCCATCCTAGACATGGTCAAAGAAATAAAACAGGAATCAGGATTCATTTTCACCAAGGATTCCCTTCTCTGTCGCCTTCAACGTCTAATGAGCTATAAGCAGCTACACATGTTTTTTTCCTTTTCAATTGTATTTTTAATACTGACAATATATTAAAGCAGATACATTCATCATTGATTTATGTTCCAACATATAATTAAACATCAAATGTTTCCCGTGTTCTGGAGAAAAAGTGTGCTCTTTTAGAGTAAGCAGACTGAACCTTGTACCTCTTTATGTACTTTGGTCCGGCCTTTGATTTCGGCCACAATCATTCCCACTATCTTCCCTCTGAACGTGGCAGCGAGGGAGAAGAACTTCTTGTTGGAGGTGATGTCCTGATACCATGAGTCTGGATACCTGTCGGAAGAGACCAGGCAACGGTTATATTCTCAACACTTTCAAGACTACCGAGTAATTTACGATGTAGACAGATTTTTACCCCCTTCACTTTTACATTGTTAATTTTAGACCTGTGACATAAAAATACAGTTGTTGATAGTACTAGATGATAAGGATGAAGTAAACTACTAATGTTTCAGTAAATTAAAAAAACAAAAACAAAAAACAAATAGATTTGCACAAACCTTGGTTTTATAGTTGGAGACAAAAGTACTTATATAACTTCTGAACTTACTTACAAACCTTTTATCATAGATACAAGAGGTAAGGCAACCCATTAAACAAACTACCCTTTAGGATAACAGATAATCTCATTATAATGGCTCTCAAACTACGGTATATGAAACTGAAAAGGGAACAAAAGCAAGGAAGTCAACTTTTTCTATGTTTACATGTATTCAGGTTGTGTTGAATTTAATGTTTAACATTGAATTACCTGATACTGTGGTATATTTAAAAGAATTTGAATCAGAAACAACAGTGGTTGAGCAGACACTGATTTGCAAGCAGAAGTGACACCTTTAGTAAGTTTTATAGTGTACAGTTTCTTGTTGACTGTTAAATGATATTTTTGATGTTCCAACAATGTGCTCCAATATGAGAGGCAGGCTGGCTTGTTAAAAAACAGCACTGACATGGAGTAAGTCACTACATGCTAAAGAACACGATCAACGGTTTGAGCATTCAGAAGAAACTGGTAGTTACTTTGTGTTGATTGCAATTGCAGTGATCTACACTTATTCAATTAATTATTTAAAAATGGCTAAGAATATTAGCATCATGAGATAGGTATGATAAATGCATAGCTGACTTGCACAGGGTACTTACTCAATGGGAAACCAGTCACTACAGAGTAACTTGACATTCTCTATGTCATTATGGCAGAGGAAGCGGAGTTGGACTTCACTGAGAGCTGTGGGAGGCACCACGTCACTCATTCACACCTGAAGAGAACAGCATGGAATAAAGACATTCTGATGAATAGATTAGATCAAGATAAACTTTTGATTTTCAGTATTTTTCATATCACAATGGTATACATTTGGTCAATTCTAAAACCTCAGCCAGGCCATGTAAAAAGCCATCACACTACAACCAATGTGTTTGACTCTTATGATCACATTGATACAAGATGAAAAGGATTTGTGCCATTTTATATCAACTTGAATTCAACTACACTCATCTTATTTGCCAGGAATACATATGAACGTTGTCATACTGTCAAAGTAAGATTTAGCTTTCCCCAATAACAATATGTGAAATGCAGTAAACCAGAATTACCAGGCTGTTCTGCTGCATAGAGATTGAGGTTGTAGAGGTTGTGATTTGACCCACATCCTAAACAGCAGAAGTAATCTCATAATAAATATTCCTGGAGTTGTCTTAAGTAGTTGCCCTAAGTCGAATTTAAATATTAACTTAGGTATTCATTGCTGAATCGAAATGCCAAACTGCATTGTGTGAAAATATTGGGGGATATACATCGATCTGCAAACATGATATATGGTGTTGAACTTAAACAGATGACGTGTACTGAACAGGTTCACAACAGTCAGTGTCAGATCCATTTGACAGGGTCTAATCTGCATAAAATTTAATAACATTGACACGCGACATTACACATTTGCAATATCTTATCTGGTGAAAAGCAGAAAATCCACAACAACAAAAATCAATAACTAACTACTGCATTGTCAATTTGATTTCATGTGCGTTAGCAGAGGTACAGTGGTTGGTAATCCCACGTGTCACTCAATTTAACAAAGTGTCATGTAATAGGCTAAAACACAAAACCCGTACCGTCAAAAGATTACGGAAGAAAACACTGTTAAATAGGAACCAAACATTTAGAAGCTAAACAACAATTCCCACCATAGCAACAGCTACGCTAGGGTAATGGCTAGGTAAATGTACCTTATTTCTACAGCCAGAACGGAGGAAATGTGGAAAAGAATGACGTCCAGTGGTAGGATTTGATATTCTAACTACACTGGATACATCATGATTAGAAATTAGTCTTTTGAGATTCAAAAGACCGTTTCATTACTGTGCCAAAATCTGCACAAGATGCTAAACTTGCCAGAGCTTTCCCTGCTATGCTAATTCACGGCTGGATGTTTTCTTCCTGTTTGTGTGACCCTACCGTTACCTGATAGACCGGTGTCGTAAAAAAAAGAGTGTTACGACACCTCCATTCCGTCCATTCCGCGGACCATTACTACCCCTATTTTTCAACATTGACAGTTTCCGCAACTTTTTTTTTTTTTTTTTAAACTTGGGACTTAATCATTTACAGAATATCAAGGCATGTTAACCACAACAGTCAACACTTCTCAGCGTGGCGCATTTACTACAATGCATTTACACAAGGAGAAAAACGTAAATGTTATACTGTATAACAATGAATAAATACTTCTACTAATACTACTACTACTAATGATGATGATAATAAAAACAACAACAACAACAACAACAACAACAACAATAATAATAACAATAATAATAACAACAACAACAACAATAATAATAATAAT
>BJFM01001594.1:17141-28179 GCA_016586285.1 Arothron firmamentum
ATAATTATAATTATAATTATAATTATAATTATAATTATAATTATAATTATAATTATAATTATAATTATAATAACGCACACTTTTAAAGGCCATTTAGATTTCATTGAATATTTTAATTTGTCTATATGCTGGAAGGATATGGACTTTCACTGCCCAGTAGATGCAGTGAAAGTCCAGGTGATCAGTAGTCTCAGTGACACACTCAGTATTTGCAGCATTAATATAGAGTCTTGCATTTGTACTTTATTCTAGGTACCATAAAGGACCATACAGAAAAAGAAAATATAAATGTTATGTCTTATATGACAACAACTCTAATTCCACAGCACAACAACACTCACCAAAGTGATGTAGGCTATGATCATTTTATTGTTTGCCTTCCTGATTCTAATTCAAACAGGTCTTAGTGTTTCTCATGCTGAAATGGACAGTTGCTTCTAAATTGTAATTCTTGATGGTTGGTCCTTTCCTTACTTTTGATTTATTTCCCAAAACATTCCAGCATCTGTATGTGGCACTACACCATGATAATGTAAATAATGTACATTAACAGTTTATTGGCTGACAGTGTCTGCCAGGGCCTGCTGTTCTGTGTTTTAGGAATACCAAAGTGAATGAGGGCAGTTATTTATTCTGGCACCAGAGAGCAAAAAAAAAAAAAAAAAAAAAGGAAGGGGGGGCAACAACAATTTTCCATCAAATACGGTGTTAATTCAACTCTTTATCATGTTTGTAGTTCCATCTGTTACCTTCTCATTGGCACAGCAAATACTCCAAGTGAATCAAGCCTTCATCTATCATCTGGATACACATGTGGTGTAGTGCAAGCAGCAGCGAGTCAAGCTGGCACAAAAAAATAGAAAATAATATTTTAAAAATCATTTAAAATTTGTCACTAAAATTGGGTGAACATTGCAATCTGTATGCTTTGCCACCATCTTGTCTACACTGAAATAGCTCTTTTATCTTGTGTGTATGTACATATACCTGTACAGCTGTCTTATGTTTTGCTTTTTTTGGGGGGGGGGGGGGGTTGTGTATTGTCCAAGCCAGTTACTTCGTTGTACTTTGCGTCCATGAAAAATTTCCTTTTAGAGGACTATAAAGAATATTCTGTTCAATTCTAATTCCTGAAGTGCAATCTTCACAAAGAACACATATTTTAAGACATTTTAACCTGATGGTACAGCCAGGCCATTATTTTCAAATCACATAATAGCTCAATATGTTAACCACAAATGCTTAGGCTGTTAATTCTTTTTTTTTTTTTTTTGTCCTCCTCATTCACTCCACCCCAGGCTGATCCAGTCACATGCATTTTCAGGTAAATAATAACCTGAAGCGACACGTCAGTGACTCTGCTCAGATGTCTCTGCCCCCCCGGGAAGCATTTATACAAACCAGCGTCTGTGCTCTGCTCATAAAGGACCTCCTCTCCTTCTTCCTCTTCTGTCACAGACCAGCATGAGCAGGTAGACATGCACCTTTGAAAGTTTCATTTAAATAGATTAAATTAATGTAGCAGCATTGTAGTTTGGTGAGCCTTTGCTTTTGACCACATGAATCCTGCATCTGAAGACACAGCAGATGCAGGTGACAGATGACAATCTGCTACTGTCACGTGTCCAGAGGACACAGGTGTTGCATTCGTTTCCCACTCCCACACTAAGGCTGAAAGAGGATCTTAGGGTTTCGTTTCCTATTCTGTCTCTGTTTTGCAGAAAAAAAAGAAACACATTGAAACTTAAACTTATTCTGACTTCTGGCTTCTCTGATTCAGGATGCGTGTAGCGTTTGTTCTGGGTCTCTTTCTGGTCCTGCTGCAGCTTTCGCACTCTTTGCTGCTGGGAGCCTTCAACATCAAATCATTTGGCGACACGAAAGCCTCCAACGTGACTCTGATGAACATCATCAGTAAGGTCTGTAAGCGCTTCTTTCATTCCACTATAATCTGTGCTTGCATGGCTAGCCAAAAACATCAACAATGGCCAGGGTTACTGTCACGGCCAGAGCATCCAAAATAAAATACACAGCACTGGTTATTAGATTTAGCCACCAAACGCAGGGACCGAACCCCATTTTGATGTTTCTTTTCCAGATCGTCCACCGCTATGACATCATTCTCATCCAAGAGGTGAGAGACAGTGATCTGTCAGCAACCAAAAAACTCATGGAGCATGTCAACAAGTAAGCCTATCTCAGTATGCAGTTTAAATGCACATGATATTTTGTCCAAGATGTTTTGTCACGTACAGCATGTATATTCCAGTGATGCTTCTGTCCATCTGTGTGCTTCCACAGAGGTTCTCCTCCATTCAGATATAGTCACATTGTCAGTGAACCTCTGGGTCGCAGCACCTATAAGGAGAGATATCTTTTCCTCTACAGGTATGCAAAAAAAAAAAAGGTTACCAGTTGTTGGTAATGTATGAATTATTTGTTATGTGCTGGACAAATCTGTTGTCTCTGTTCTCAATGTACAAAATAATAGCAAAAGATGATTTTGCCCTGCATTCCAGATACTTTCAGTGAAGAAGTGAAAAAGGAGAGTTATTCCTCTGTATGCTTACGCATCGAATGGCTGGCATCCACATTCTTCAGCAGTGAAATGTAGACTGCATTTATTCAACGGGCAAATTTTCGTGGGAAATGCAAAATTAAGAATGTAGGAATCACTTTGCTTAATGTCGTTTCCCTTAAGTTATTAAAAGTGTGTATACTGCAAAGGCATCAACAGGTCAGAATTGGAAGATCCTGCTTGAGGGCAAGGAAAAACAAAATCATTTGGACAGCAGTTAAAACTCAGTTTTAAACTCATTTAAAATATCTAGCATAATATTCAGGGGTTGCTTTCCCTCCCCAGGGAAGATAGAGTGTCTGTGGCTAAAAACTATACCTATGATGACGGCTGCGAGCCTTGTGGGACGGACGCCTTTATGAGAGAGCCCTTTGTGGTCATGTTCTCCTCCAAACATACAGGTACGCTCTACATAACTTTTTCTCCCAGATTGAGACTGGCATGAAATGAGATTATGGACCCAAACAGGCCTAAAATGGACCTCACAATTTACAGTAGCTGTGCTGCTGTTTGCATAAACATTCATTCTCACAATGTGTTTTTAAACATATATTGATCAGTTATCACATTGCAATTAAAGGTAATCAAATTGAAAAAAAAAAAAAGTGTGTCCATTGCAGGGCCATTGTTCAATTAATAAGTGCATAGTCAGGCAGTAGATCAACATTTTTGTCCCGCGTGTTGAAAGTAGGGAAACTGGGAAGGCTTAGGGTCTGATGGGACATGTGGTCATCAACCTGGTCCTACAAGGCCCAAAATCCAGCCAGGTTTTGAAAAACTTTTATGTCCTCCATCTTCATATACTTTGTGGTTTCAAAGTTTGACCTGATGTTTGGCTCCTAATTGAGTAAGAGTGCAAAATGGGTACGACCCTTGAAACCGTCTGTTTTACATACATTAAATAGCTCCATTTATCCCGTCTTTCTCCATAACTTGCTTTGTAGCTGCGGGGAACTTTGTCTTGATTCCCCAACACACCTCTCCGGACAGCGCTGTGAAGGAAATCGACGCTCTCTATGACGTGGTAGCCGATGTCCGCCACCGCTGGAATACTAACGTGAATGTCCTTCTTCACACATCACGCAAAACAAGTCACCATTCACAGAACTCAAACTTGTGAAGCGCAGGCCATAATAATACGTGAGCTGGGAATGTGACGAACTGAACCATTGCACTTGCTCGACAGGACATCCTGCTGCTGGGCGACCTCAATGCGGGCTGTAGCTATGTGACGCGCTCTGAATGGCAGCACATCCGCCTCTTCACCGACAAGAGTTTCCACTGGCTGATCTCCGATGATGCTGACACCACGGTGACACACACGAACTGTCCCTACGACAGGTGCGCGCCTTTGAGAAGCAAGCACGCTCCTCCACAGATGCAGACCCTTCAAAAGCAGGACTCCTGTGTCTCTGCAGGATCGTGGTCACTGCTGACATGATGAGTGGAGTGGTACCCGACAGCGCTGCGGTCTACGACTACATGATGGACTTAAAGCTCATCCACAGTTTGGTAAACAAAACAACCGGCAGCGTCGTTATTTCAGGTCACAACAAACCCTAAAGGGCTCATGTGTGTACCCAAATTCATAGCAATGGACATTTATTTTTATGTTTATATTTAAAGAAGTGTGTATTTTGAACAAAAAGTCCAAAGGTGACATGGCCATGGCCGTGGGTACGGTATTGCTTGTGAATGGCTCAGGAAAAGCAATCAGACGTGACTCTCCAATGATCCTGTCAACCCTGGAACACCAAACAGCAGAAACAACAACTTGCACAAAAGGTTGATTTTTTCTTGTTGTCTCTCTCAGGCCTTGGCTGTCAGTGACCATTTTCCTGTGGAGGTGAGCCTGATTGGTGGGGGTGCAGTCTCCAGCTGAGCAGCCACTGCTCACAGTGTTAAAACAAGCATCAGCATGTGCTGAGAGGGTTCTGTTACTCATTAATTGATGAAACAAATATGTGAAAGGGCATTAAAGATAAGACAAATAAAGCCTTCTGTAAATATTTACTATGTGGGATAAAGAAAACATAAGAAAAACCTATTTTAAAGAGTAATCAGTATTGCAACTTTTAGACACATGCAGGTCTTAGACGAGACAATTGAATTTACAATTGGAGTTAAAAAAATGAATAAAAATCCATTATTAACCAAAGCACAATTTAATCTTGTCATATTTGTCTGGTTTTCCTCTCAATTTAGAAAAAAAAGATTATTCTGTTCAGCAAAGAGGATTGATAAAGGGAAAACTTCTGCTAGAGTCCATTCAGACACATGGTCAACTGGAAGGAAGTTCTTTTATTCTGAAAGGACCAAACTGTGGTTTGATGGCATTGTCATGGCGTGGGCCCAGCTCTGTGCAGCAGGCTTGCAAAGGTCAAAGGTCAAGTACCATCATTCCATTTTTGTCAGTCTGCCATATGTTCAGTAAATATCTTGACATGGTGATTTATAGACTATAGCCTATAAATAATTAGCTGATATCCTCTCTACACTGGGTTACAGTGAGCCAGCAAGGAAAGCAGTTTGTTTTTTCAATGTTTTTTTCCTCTGGCAGGAGAGGACTGAGAAAGACTCTTTATTAGAAAAAAAAATGTCCTAAAGCTCCATAGATTTTATATGAACACCTGCATTGTTTTTATTTTTACCAGGACAACAACATAGTTATGCACAGTTACACACATAATGACCTCAAATCTAAGACTCCATGGAATGGTTCATGGATTTCATTTATTATTATTATTATTATTATTATTATTATTATTATTATTATTATTATTATTATTATTATTATTATTATTAATAATAATAATAATAATAATAATAATAATAATAATAATAATAATAATAATAATAATAATAATAATAATAACGGTCCCAGTGGAAAGTCAGGGGGAGTAAGGATGAGAGGGAGGATTTCAATAAGGAGGTTGGGAGGGGATCAAGCTGACAAGTTGAGGACTATGATTTGAGGATGAGTTCAGAAATATCCAATGGAGCAGGGAAATTTGAGAAGTTCTGGGAGAGCAGAGTGGTGGGGAGGGAGGAGGTCCGGTCAAGCAAAGATGCTGATGGACATTGTAAACTTTTTCATTTAGTAACTGCATTATTGATGAGCAGGTGTCAGCGGAATACAGATGGGGAGGGAGGGAGTTAGGTGGCTGGACGATTTTATTAAGCTGGTTGAAGAAGTATTTGGTGTTTCTTTTGTTGGAGATGATGAGAATGGAGGAAAAAATGATTTGGAGTGAGCTATGGTGTCTTTGTAGAGAAGAATGCTCGGGGGTAAACCAGGCAGTGGATGTGGAGAAGGAAACACAGCATTTATTTAGCATTTATCTGAATACTTCTGAAGATGAAGAAGATACTCTGATAATCAGAGCGCATTCAATTTTGCTCACCAAAACTCACCCCCCAAATAAACAAAAAAACAAAGACTGTCTTGTATTGTGTGCAACAACTTCGGAGTGCTGCCTCAGAGAAAGAGAACTCTGGTTTCACGGCTACGGCCTTTCTGTGTGGAGTTTGAGTCTACCCAAGGGCTCACCTTTCTTCATACCAGGTTAATTTCGGTGTGGTTGACTTCCTGTCCCCTTTAGACTCGAAGCAGCGAACCAGTGAGAATGATAATCAGGAGCACGGGAACAGGTTGTGAATTTCCTCTTGGTAGCAGGACTAGCCCATCCAGTTAATCAATGTTAACATTTATCTCATATGGCACCAGTCAGTGGTGCCATATGAGAAAATAAAGACTAAAGTCAGTCCAGCAGGTCAGGCTTATTTCTGGTGTTTATTAATCAGAGAGCTGTGTTAATTGTATTGTATTTTTAATTGTATTAATTCTAACTATTAAGAATCTTAACACAGCTTATCAAAACGATCACAATGCATAGAAGGCAGTAGTGTTTTCAACTGTTTTCCCTCTTCATTTGGTCTTTTTCTTCTTAAGCATTGCCAGGTACATGCCCAGCGACTTCTGGATGGAGTCTTTGGTGATGAAATTGACAAAGTTCTGGGTGTCTGATTCTCTGTTGGACATTAACTTGTCAATGGTCTGCTTCCTCATCAAGGACTTGGTCAGTTGTCTGGCATGGTCTGTGATGAAATAATTAGGTTTAAAGGTTTTTTTAAAGTGGAAATCCACAGAAAAGTCCATCTACATCATCAAAGTTTTATCAAAAATAACACAATTTTAATGCATTCCCAATCATCTGATGGTGTCGTAAGTACTGTGCGGCATACCTGGAATAGCCAACCATTTGGTCATTGTCTGTGTGGCTGTGGCGATGACCTGGTCTTCGGGGACCAGCTTGTCCACCAGTCCAATCTCTAGAGCTTCTGCAGAGCTGTAGAGCTGTCCCAGCTGCAAAGCTATTTCTGTAGCTCTGTGACCTACTGTGTTCACCATGGTGTCCCTAAACCTGCAAACACAAATCAGTCCTTTTATACGCAATGATACCTCGCGAATACGACCACAGCTTCCATATTGATGGATTCTGACCAAAACGGTGCGACGATGCCCAGCTGTGTCTCATTAAGGCCAATGCTGTAACGGGGGTTGTCCACCATTATCCTGTAGTCACAGGTTATTGCTAGCATACAACCGGCTGCAGGACTGGAACCCTGTGGAAAAGACGGGGCAAAATAATACCAAGTATCTGGTTATATGTACTGATTTTTTGCTTTTAAATTATCCTTACATTAATTGCTGCAATGACAACCATGTTGGAACTGTAGAGCTTCAGCCAGATCTCCTGAACAGCTCTCCAGAACTCCCCACAGTGCTCTGGACTTTTGCCATACATCTCCATGATATCCAGCCCAGCTGAGAACACTTTGGGCTGACCCTGGATTCAGTAACCACACGCATGCATGGGAAACTGCTTTTCTAAAAGACAACAGTAAAATTTAAAACAACATCACTGGATTTTACTGAGGTGAGGATGATGCCTCTGCAGCTCTTGTCCATCTCCAGCTTTTCCACCGCAATGCACAACTCTGTGAGGAATTCTAAACTGAGGCTGTTGACTGGTGGACTCTGCATGCTCATCAGAGCCACACCTACAGACAGACAGAGCAGGCAATCAACAGTGTTGTCATGATTTGTCCCCTTCTCATTTCTGTTCTCTTTTTCTCTGATGTGCATAATTTTCACACTGAATTCATTCAGACCATCAAACCTCTTGCATCATTATACTAATAAAACATGCAATGCAGCTGCAATTGCAATTTTAGCAGTATTTTATATCTTAATAGAAAATGCTATACAAATCTAAATGTCCCTTTGTGAAAGAGCATTTGCCCCCTTCCCCTTGTTAAATCATTAATTATCTAAGCTTAGATGAAGTGGGCTAAAAGATCTCAAAAAGCCATGCATAATGCTTCTGAATTTCCCAATTTAAGTCAAAAGGGGAACACAACTGCTAACATTATATCGTCACCTGTACTTTGGTCAAAATCCACTTTAACCTTAGCTGCGGTGGAGTTGCTCCTCTGTTGGGTGGTGAGAAAAGAAGAAACGCGCCCTCCGACATGGCTACTGCAGGGAAGTCGTTGGGAAAGTAAGCCTGTATGCGGATATAAACACATTCATTACAGAAAGGAAGAAGTTACCTTGAATTAAAGCTCTCAAGTGAACACACAACTAATGACATACACATTTATGGAAAAGGCATCCATATGCCTTGTTACATAATCATTAAAACCTTCTTTTATTCTAATGAGATATTCAGTTTAGGAATAACAAATAAAATGTAACACTTCCAGAATTAAATAATGGAAAATCACACGTCCAAAATCACACAAATACAAATTATAATTTTTAATAAAATTTAAAAGGAAAAACAATGAACATACAACCTGAGCAACAACTAAAATACTAAATGCTTTTTTATGCATACGTTGACTGTAAACTTTGCTGACCCAGAAAAAACTAAACCCAACACCACCATCTTGTGGAGTAATGAAGCAACTGTGTGTTGTCCTTGAACAATCAAATTCGCGTGTGCAGTTTATAAAGATCCATACAACAATATAGCCATACGAAAAATGGGATATTACACTGCATCGCTTTATCCCACCACCCCACCCCTTTATCATGAATCCGTGGTGTATTTTTTCAAAATATCCTAGGCCGAAAATAAATTTGCAATACGCGTCCGTCACTTTTAAATGTCCCCCTGAAACATCAATATCCATTAATGCCTCTCATTAATTTATGAACATGACAGCATATTTTAAAATCTTCAAAACTAGGAAGTTTAGATCAGTCTGCAGTCCTTAAAATTCTCCATTGACCTTTGCTCCAATTTTTGCAGAAGAGCAGTACTGCAGCGATGGAGCAACTTTATATCGACCAAACAAACAGGTAACAAGTCTATTATTATTTAAAACATTTAATAACCTCATATAGACATGCAGACATACTTGATAAGCCGCATCTGAATCTCAATGCGCCTCTGAGTGCCATTTCGTCTGTCTGAGTTGATCGGGAAAAGGAATCAGTACCAGCTACACTTAACCAGCAGCAGGGCCGTGCTCTAGCGCCATCTGTCGCACCGGAGTATTAAAACAAGTGATAGTGGCAATTGGCCTCTACGTTGATCATGGAATCATACACATTATCACTATAAATGTTAACATTGAAAAATAATTCCTCCCTGACAAAAAAGTAATATTATTTTAATAGTGCATGGTAAATGTGAGATATTATCATATAGACCATACATTCATATTGAACATAAGAGTATCCCTTTTGTATTTACCTTTTCTGCTATTAGAATTATTAACATCATCACTTCAGCTGCTTTACAGGGGATATTCTCTTTTAAAACAAAAGCAAAACATTTGATCTTTAAAATTAGAATGTGCTATTTTTCTTTGGAATTCTCTCTAAATTTGGCAATAAACTGAATTGCGTGTCATGAAATTTGTCTTGCAATCAGATATCACAAGTATATAAATTCTATTTGTTTACGGCAACATGGAAGTCAGAGTTTGAAATGAGAAAATAATTCACAATGTGTCACACATATAAAAATGTAAAGTTTTTACCAGGATATCTTTAATTTTTTTGGTTACCGTAGTTGTTTTGCATACTTTGGCTCAATAAAATGTTAAAGCAGCAGGTATTCTAATCAATATTCGCAGAGCTGCGAGAGAGTGAGGCACAGAGGATGACAGAGGGGGAGAGCGACAGACATGTGTAAGGAAGTCATTGGCTCACCAGCAAACAGCGAGAGAGCAGAAACAAAATAAAACGGAGCTCTTCTCAGTCAGTAGGTACATGTCATTTTCGGTAATATATAATTTACATTTTGGAAAGGTGATGTCGACTTTTTTATCAGCTAATCCTGATTGATTTGAAAGTTTCTAGTGTAAAGAATGGCAAACCAGGTAAATCTGAGTAAACTGTATGTACGTTATTAAAAGTTATTCTATAACTGGCCTACAGATTATGTGTATTTTCTGTCACAGCAGTCATGCTTGTTAATTCTTTGGGTCTTTTGTTGTCTGTGGTTAAGCTTCACAGATAGGTGACATTACCTCTGTCTCCTATAACTTGGTGGACACGCTCTGCTCTGCTTCTCTGTATGGTCCACACTGAGCTACCGCACACACCTCAGATCTTTTGGAGATGGGCGAAAGCGGTGGTGGATGTGAAGATGAAAACTGTACTCTCGCTTCAGGCTTTCTGCAGAATTGCTCAAACCAAGAATGCCACTGGGAGGAACCGGTGTTTGGACTGACAGAGTTAGGTGGGTAAAAAATTGAACTATACCTTATCAATTTTCTGTGCTTTTTTTAATATCAAGATACTGAAAATACGATAACTATGAAGCTAATGTTATGCAAACTACTAAACTTTAACAGCCGTACATTCATTTCTCATTTGACTTCTTCTACAGTCAGTATAGTTCTGATAAATAACTTCACATTTGCATGTTCCAGTGTGTGTTACCATCATTTATATTCCACTGATGCTTTTCGGACTTCTGGGAAATGTACTAACGATTCTGGTGGTTTGGCTTCGACCCTACATGAGAAGTTCCACCTACCTCTACCTCAGCAGCTTGGCTGTTAGTGATATCCTGATACTGCTGCTGATGCCTGTGGAACTCTATAAGGTACATGCATGAAGTATACGACTGTAAGATGGAGATATGCCTATGTATATGCCTATAAGATGCCGACCGGCTGACATCCTTCTCCACATTCGTTCATGTGGATGAGGCAAAGGATTTGATGTACTGTGATCTCACTGTGCGGTTAAGATAAGTCCACTTTGCCTTAGCCTGAGGGCATTCCCTGCTGCCAAATTAGGTTCTCTTGGATAACACGCCTAAGGGTAATAGAACAGTTAGAGTGATGGATCATGCTTCTGTCGTTTCTAACATCAGGTCTTTGCCAATTGAGAAGCTTTATGGCACCAGTGAGTGTGGTGCAGTGGGGTTGGGG
>BJFM01001594.1:28380-42864 GCA_016586285.1 Arothron firmamentum
TATATATATAAACAGCATGCAAGTTCAGCCAGTCTGGGGTTTACAATAACCCAATAGCTTATTTGCAAGCAGAAGCCAGCAGCAGATCCACAGACCAGTCCAACACACCAAAAAAAACACAGGACCCCAGAGGTTCTTGTCAATGCTGGAAATGTGATTTTGCCCCTGACACCAAGCATAAAAGACTAATTACCATATATAAATGGAGAAGAGGAGTTTAGACAGTAATAGTGCAAACACATGTTCTAATGTTAATACAATGTTGTCTAATATCATTCAGGTAATGTACGCGGTATACGTTTATTTCAGGGCTGTAGGTTATGGTGTAGTACTTGTGCAAAGTCACTTAAAGAATCTAAATATGATCTTTGGATGGATGCAGCAGCTAAATTGAAACTTAGGCTGTGCTTGTGAGGTGTGAGCAGAGATGTTTCTGTACTGGTGTCACATGTTGATCAGAATGCTAATGTTAGCAGGGCGGCTGTGTTAGCGTTATTGGTTCACCTTCGTTTGTTTGTTCCACATTTTTCCATCTCTTGCAGCTCTGGAGGCCCAGACCCTGGATTTTTGGAGAACTGTCCTGCAAGTTGACAATGTTCTTCTCGGAGTGCTGCACGTTTTGCAGCATCCTGCATATTACCTTCATCTCCCTGGAGAGATACTTGGCAGTCTGCTGGCCATTTACAGCCAAGACTTGGGTCACGCGGCGCCGGACCAGGACTATCATTGGCTGCATCTGGCTGGGTGCAGCCATCAGCGCAGCACCGGTGTTGGTCATGGTTGGAGTGGAGGAAGTGGGGAGTGAGGACCAAAGCCTCAGTGGATGGAGGGAGAGTGGCACATGGATAGGCAAGGAAGGAGAGAAGGGATTTATAATAGACACAAGGGAAAGAGAGAATAAAGATACGGTCTTAAATGATGTAGAATTCGAGGAAATTGGAAAAGACAAAGAGATAAACGAATGCAGTGACAAAAATGGAGTGACGAAGGGGTTTAATGGAGGAGACAAAACTCTGGAATTCAAAGAATGGAATGAGAAGGAACAAGATCAGAGGGAAAGAGCTGCAAAAGAAGAAGGGCCGATCAAAGGGGAGGGAAAGAGGACACAGAATAAAATGAAAGAGGATGAGGGAGGTGGAGGAGAAGACGTGGACAGAGGTGACCGAGTACAGGTGGACATGCGTGAGTGCCGCTGCACGGACTACGCTGCCTCCTCTGGTCTGCTGTCGGCCATGTTGATTCTGTCTAACATGTACTTCCTGGTACCCCTGTGCATCCTGGGCCTGGTGTACAGCCTGATTGGACGCACCCTTTGGCTCCGCTCGCAGAACAGCCGTAGAGATCTCAACAATCGGAACATTGTCAGAATGCTGGGTGAGAATCATTCACCACCACTTAACATTGCTTTGACTTGAAGATAAACACATTTTGCTTGCCTTTAGATTACCTTTCGAAAAAACTATTGATGCTAATCAATAATAATAACGTTTTTGGCTATTGATGTTTGAGATTATTACTTTCTAGCTGGAAGATTTTTAAACTAGCAGAACTTATTTTGTGTGGATTTGTCCTTTCACCTTTTGTAGGAGTCATTGTTCTGGTGTTTGTCCTGTGTTGGCTGCCGTTCCATGTGGGTCGGACCATTTTCTTTTTCACTTTGGGTTCAGACAGACACGTGGGCAACGCTTCGCACGTGCTCACCGACATGGGTCTAGATGGATACGTCAAAGTCGACTCCTATGTCCAGTTGGAGCACCTCCCTGAGTCTGTACATCCGATGATCCACACCCTCGGGGAGAGTGACGAATCCGCCCGGGACGTACTTGCAGAAGCCCAAATCAGCACAGGCGCCGGTGGAGATACGGGCCTCGCCATCCCTGGCCCTGAGACAAATTCTGAGGCGGATGAACGGTCTGATGAGACTTTAAGCACCAACACGCAAGCCGTGACGCCGGTGAACCTGTACACCACAGAAACCGACACACCCTTTAATGGCACACACACCGACTCGCAGTATTTCCTGTACATTCTGTCTCAGTACCTCAACCTGGTGTCCTCTGTGCTCTTCTACCTCAGTGCTGCCATCAACCCTCTGTTGTACAATCTGATGTCTGAGCGATATAGGCACGCCGTGCACAGTCTCATGCGCAAAGACGCTCGCACACAGACGCATAGTTTGCAGACCCATGTTGCGCCGCATTCCACGACCACCGTATAGGACTGTACGCACTGAAAACATGCAAAAAAAAAAGAGGTGAAGATGTCTGTTTGATGCTGCCTAAACAGAAACGAGAGAGTGATTTTGGAGGTTGTAAAAAAGCCTTTATGCTTTACTGATGTTGTAAAGCAAAAACAATGTTTTCTGCTCAAATTTACATCATCATTGAAGTCATCCTGATGTTCCTACATTAGTCACGTGGACTTCTATTCAGTGATATTCTGAAAGAGAGGACTATGTCATGTTTTAATGTTTTTAGTCAATGATCAATCACTTTCGGTTGTTTTTTTGGAGCTCCCCTTCGTTTTGGTCTGGTGGACAACACTGAACAGACAGTAATCCTCCATGGTGCCTTTTTAGCAGTCAAAACATAAGTGCAACAGGCGCTCTCTAAGGCGCCCTTCTAGGAGAAAGTATAGATTATTGTGTCCTGCAGAGCAGTGACGTGCGGTGAGGTTCATGGCTGGTGAGGCACTGACGTCATCACAATCGGATTTACTAACATATAAAGCCTGCAGACTATCCAAGGTTAGAGCTTTGTGAGCAACTGGACTTGTCAAGGTTTATCCTCAAAGACGTTTCGCCTTCTCTCCAGAAGGCTTCTTCAGTTCTAAACTAGCTGGCGCAGAGCTTGAAAATATAGATCTTGTGGACCATTAGCGTGCTAATGATCGGGGTGGTCACCTGAGAGTCGTTGACCTAGTTTCACCGTCAACGATCTTAAACGTTTACACCGTTTCATGACACCTGGTGACTTATCCCCTTGTGACCCAGTAGAGAAACTGGAAGCACCTCCAAGTGAAACTAGGTCGACGACCCTGCCAATGACTTTCAGGTGACCACCCAGATCATCAGCATGCTAAAGGTCCACAAGGGCTATATTTTCAAGCTCGGCCGCCAGCTAGTTTAGACCTGAAGAAGCCTTCTGGAAAGAAGGCGAAACGTCTTCAAGGATCAACCTTAACAAGTCCAGTTGCTCACAAAGATCTAACCTTGGTTAACTATGACCTGGATGAATAAGAACCTACACAGACGACCTACAGACTGTCTTATCCAATATTTGACTGGCAGCAGTTAATGGGTTATGTTTAAGGTCTCATATCAGCATTCTTTACACATACAAACACACAAAAAAACGTCGTTCTTACATTTACTTATAAATAAAGTCCATCTGCTTGGAGACCACCGCTGACTGATTTTTTTTCTTTTCTTTTCTTTTTTTTTTTTTTTATCGCATTGCTGCAAAATGTGTTGCGGAGTTTAACTCATATTTTACAGGAGGTGGAGCACATCTTCCCAGCCGGGGAAGGCCTGAAGAGATTATTGCAGCAACCAATCTCTAGATGCAGACTGAGAACATCTGTCTTGTTCTGTTATTGGGAAAAACATTAGGAATCCAGCCAACTATTAGGGCAAAAATTATTTTCCAGATGTTTAATATGTAATTAATATGTGTGGGTTTGATTAGCATTTTGTATCTAAATGTGTCTTTATAAAAAATAGTCTTCTCCCATGTATGATGCACTCATATACACACAGTAGTGCTACCGTTTGGATTTATGTACTTTCATATGGGTTCAATTGTCCTGATGTAATAGCTATCGCATTACACATCCTGAATTTGTCAGATACTGATATAAATGCCTTCATTCAGGGTTTTATAACCTCTGTGGAGGAGATTATGTTTTTGTTCCCTCCTGTCAGCAGGAAATGTTTCCTGCTGTCAGCCGGCACAAGGACAATTGATTGAATTGAACGAGTGACACAGGCTTTTTCTCCTGTAACACCTTTCTTTCTCTTCCTCTACAGATGCAAAAGGCGATACGAATTAGAGAGTCACATTTTAAAAATTCACTTGGGGATCAAACACTTGTTTTTAGTCATAATAATGTGTCATACCTGGGTCGAGGGCAGAATGGATCATATTCATGTTGGTTGATTGAGATCTACAGAGTTAATGTGTGTGTGTGTGTGTGTGTGTGTGTGTGTGTGTGTGTGTGTGTGTGTGTGTGTGTGTGTGTGTGTGTGTGTGTGTGTGTGTGTGTGTGCGCGCACGTGTGTGTGTGTGTGTGCGTGTGTGCGTGTGTGTCATATATTGGGTTTAGTCCATTAAAGACTGTCTTTCTTCTGAAGTAGAGACTATGTGACTTATCTGCATTAAACTGTTACTAAATGACAGAAATCATGTGCATTTATTTCGGTTCAAATTTTTTAACTGTCTGATTTTAGGTTCCCAACAATCTCTGCAGAAGAATCTCTGCCTTTGAAAATAAATTAAGAAATATTCCTCTGTTGGGCCTCAGGTTTTGACCAGGCTTATATGGTGGAAAGATTTCTGCCATATTTGTTTTTCTGGGCAAGTTCAGAAAAAACTATATTCATTTCGAATCTGCTGAATTATATAAACCAGGTTTGCCCAAATAAATTCACGTGCTGTTCCCAACTTATGGATGCATCCTGCATTATAGACTGTTATCCATATTCAGCCTGAGAATCCTTAAGGATTTGGTTATGTAAAGTTGGGCAAAAGTCTGAACCTTTAATAATCAAGTTTAAAAACATAAAAACATAAAACAGATTGTGAATCATGACAATTCTCTGAGGTCATGTCAGACTAAATATATTATGAGAAGCAATGATATTTGTTTTGTACCTCGCCTGCTATTGCTTCTGTTGTTTCATGGTGCAGTTTAGAGATGCAGAAGCTAATATCTGCCAGCAGATGGGGCTATAGTCTAAAGAAACAAACCGGTATTACGAAGCTTCGGAACACCGGTTAATTTATTACTAGTTTATTTCCTACTAGTTTTGAATGATGCTTTATTTCTTACTGGTTTCGAATATCAGTATTAAAGAAACTTAATTGAATAATGAATTAATAACACCAAGAATTACACATTATTGCTTCAGCTATCTGTCCTGACATTTAGGATTTTGGTCTGTTGTCCATTCCTACGTGAAACCAGCATTAAAGTTGATTTAACATTTGGATAAAACAATTAAAGATGATGCTTTTGGTTATGGCACTGACAGTTCAGAGAAGTCCTGCAAAGCATTTTGACCTCTCTCTTTTAGTTCATCGCGCTGGTTTCCTAATTTACAAAATGAAAGATTCCGTTTCCAGCCTCAAGAGGGAGCTGATTTAAGTCTAAGAGATTATTAATCAATTAGTTAATGTATTTATTTCACTTCATTGTCTTAATTTTTTTGTGTGTGTGTTTGTCTGTCCAACTGTCCATATTTGTATTTTTATTATGTCATAAATCCACCCATAAATCCCCCTTCTGCCTCATGGAGGTTTTATTGTTAGCTCTATGGGGGCTTGGGTCCACTATCAGAGGTCCTGGGCAATCATTCTGCATCCTGCTCCTTTGGTAATGTGCTCCTCTGACTAGAATTGTTTTTAGTTTTTCTTTTGAAATGGAATCAAAAGGAGGACATGGAACAGCAACCTAATTGAGTTTATTGTGAGGAGACTTGAAGCAAGTGGGCTTGAGAAGGTCTGGCAGTGGCAGAAGTTAGTTGCTGCGGTATGCAGAAGTTGCTCAAAAGCCTTGAGGGCTGCAGTGGGGCAGAGGAACTGGCATGGCTGAGGAATCTTACCTAGAAGAACAGCACTGAACCTGAACACGGCAAATAATTTCCTGGCGAGAAATAGAGGCCTGAACAACAACGCCACCAGATAAGCCAGACGATCAGGGCGGCAATAAGAGCTGAGCTGGGGCCTTAATGATGTGGTCTGGTTGAAAGCCATGAGACACCCTGGAGCTCTAGTGCTCCATCTTTTAACAGCACTTCCGGAGCATGTCGCCTGATCTCCTACCCCCCCCCTCCTGAGGCCTGGTAGTGCTGCTGGATCCAGAACCCTCTCCATGGCCCCGCCTGGATCCTGCAGCTCTGCTCTCCCCTGCCCTTTTTTGTCTCTGTCTCCCCCTCTCCTCTGTCTCTCTCACCATCTCCCCGTCTCTCCTCTCCCCCTCTCCTTTTCCCTCTCTATCTCCCCCTCTCCTCTATCTCTCTCACCATCTCACCATCTCCCCTCTTCCCCCTCTCCCTCCCAGACGGTCACAGCGGATGGCCATCCACACTGGCTCTGGTCTGCTCGAAGTTTCTGCCTGTTACAGGGAAGCTGTTCCTCGCCACTGTCGCCAATACCAACGGCTCAGTGTGGAGCTGTCTTCTCTTTTTTGAAGTGTCTTGCGATAACATTGTTATGAATCGGCACTCAATAAATAAAATGGAATTGAATTGAATTGAATCAAACTGAATTGACTCGAGCTGAATTGAATTGTATCGAATCGAACTGAACCGAATCGAATTGAATTGAATTGACGCAGATGCGGGCTATGAGCAGCCACCACCTCTGCCCATGTAGCCTGCAGTCTTGGGAGACAGAAAGGGGTAAGAAGAAGGCATTAAGTCATCTATTCCAAACCACGACTTGTTTCTTGAATCGCTGGAATGTCTCTTCTAAATGCACGTGACCGCCGCTGTTTAAGAAGCACCACAATTTCTGTCTCATTAGCTACCCCCAGTCTATGAGTCTGAATCTGAATGTCTCCCAGGATCCTACCCTCTACAAATTTCAGAGAACTCTTGGTCAATAATTTGCACAAATGTAACACTTGCACATATTTGCGATGACAGCAGAGTGCACACTTGTTAAGGCCGCTACCAACTTGGGTGCAGTCTAGTAGAATGGTGCAACAGTAACAACTTCTCCAAGGGGAAAGTCCCTTTAGATGAGCAGGGAGAGCACCAACCTTTAATGATCAAGCACGAGGTGGAGCATGTCAGCAGCTTCAGGCTCAACTGGATACTCAACCCAACGCCCTGGTGTGGTATGGAAACAGCACTGCTGCGGGTAGTCCGCAGGGGCGCCTGCAGCCACATCAGAGCCCCCTAACACCCCCCAGCACGCACTCAACTGGGAGAGAGGCAGAAAGATTAAAATGGACATTATAAGTGTGTACAGATGACACTATATGCAATGTCACCTTTTTACTGAACATAGACTGTTATTTAAGTGTTTCAATCAAGTCTTATTTGCAAGACACCACTGGATACATGCAGACCTGAACGGATAACCTGGGATTCCTCATGATTATGCTGTGATGGGTCATTTTACTGCATTTGTATGTCAAGCTTCTTACTACATAAAGATATTTCCCTAATTGCTGCAGTATTATGAATAACCCCCTGAACAGCAGTGACACTGATTATCGAGTTAAGGCCCAGCTTTAACAGAAAAGCAAAGGCCCAGCTTTAACAGAAAAGAAAAATACATTTAATTATTTTTACGAAATGTAATTAGCAAAAGCATAGCAGCGCTGGCAGTGATTCCAGGACATGATACAACGGAGGAAAAAAAAATAATCTATACGTGTAATTCACTTAAACGGAGCGAAGCAGACCAGGCCCGAGTGAGAATCACCTCTCCCTCTTTTAAAGGAAAAAGAAGTAACGGCTGTAAGTCTCTACATGATGAAATGTGTAGGTTGAAAAGTATGTGAGGTGGCATTAAATACACATATGGACATAGACGTCACAGCAGGGCACGAGCTCGCCCGGCACGTGATTGAATGATCTCATTATGGAGAGGCGGGAGTGATCCAGCTGTGTTTACATGGTCCACAACGGGATGCCTTTAACATATGGACCAAATTAATTCACAGCGCTTACGGCTAAAAGAGAATCTAGGTAGAAACCTACTGAAAAAAAAAAAAAAATTACTGGTGCACAAAGTTTCACAGTCTCATAGAAGCGGAATCATTTTGTAGCTGCAATTTTATAGCCAGATAGCTAGTTTTATGGCTTTAATTCGATGTTAATGCCTCTTTGTGCATGCACCTTCTTCGGACTGGAAGTTAATTTGAGCAGGATGCTGAAAATTAAAATTAACCTCATGATAGCACAGCAATGATTAGAAACACACCAGTAGCTGGTTTGACTTGGTTCTTAACCAGTTGCTGCCCACAGCCTATGACAGAAGGAAACTGACGTTTGCGCATTGCTGTCAGTTTGCTCAATTTTAATTGTGTTACCTGCATCGATGCGAAGAGATTACATCCTGAATGTCGAACAGTTTCTTTTTTCCTTGTTTTTTTTTCTTTCTTTCTTTTTTTTGCTATTCGTGGAATGTTCTCGCTTCCTGCAAACCATCATGTTTGAATCTATAAAGACCAAAACCTTAGTTATACCTCCTGGAAGAATGCGTATAAAAGCACAGGGAATGCACTCTGTTCTATATTTGTTTCTGTCTTGGCTGAGTATAGATGAAAATCTTTGTGATACCTTCGGGGCCTGACTGTATATTCAGCTAAACTGGGTATCTGCAGCTCACATTCTATAGGTCACTTAATTTCAGTGTCATGATGAATGCTGAAAAGAAAGAGCATAAAAGGTAGTGCAGTTAGGATCCAGAAGGAGCCCCCAAGGTACCGTAGACACGGACACTGTGGAGAGATTTTATCTCATCTATGCTGGGAAAAAATGAGTTAAGTAGTAATATTTAAGCTTAAGTACTTTTGAAACAGTAGTGCATTGTTTGTGTGTGTGTGTGTGTGTGTGTTTGTGTGTGTGTGTGGAGTATGTAGCAATGAAGTAGCCTTAAATTGACCAAAGAAATCTTGTGTGCAAGCACTTCTTGTCAGATGTGTTGTGTTTTCCTGTCCCAGAAGGATGCGCTGACAACTCGAGGAATGCCTCCTATTTTGTGTGACAAAAATTGCTCCCTTGGTGGTTAACTGGATCCAGACGATGGCCGTGTCCATGTCTCTGGGTTATACGTAAGGCTTGCGGTAAAGCGTAAAAGCAGCAAGCGACCAAGGGACAAACCAAACCAAAGAAAAGAAAAGAAATAAGCAATTGCCTAATTTGTGGATCCACAGTAGATACGACCAAACAACTTCTAAACAAATATTAGATTTCAATAACGAGATCTACATGTTAAACTGTCCACTAGCAACAATTCATACTGAGATCTTGACGTTGTCTGATTTACACTCCATTAGATATGGAATGGTCTTTCCAAGCCTGCTGGAGAATATAAATTTACACAGTAATGCGTTTAAGATGAGTCAGTGGAGCAGGACACAAATTAGCTCAGATATGAAGCCAGGTACTGTCAGAGACTCAATCAGTCTTTACCTCTTCTGTTGAGGTCTTTGCAGGCAGGGAGCTGCCGAGTAGGGACTGAAATTCAAACTTTACGACCTTGATGTAGAATAATGGGCGATAACGCTTATTTTTAGGCTGCTGCAGACTTTAAAAATCAGCTTTGGTTGATAAATGATCAAACATGAAACGCTTCAGCATTTCACGTCGGGTAGATCGTGAGGACATTTTACAGAAATATGTTAGAGAGAATTTGTATACGGCAGAAGTCTGAAGGCGGCTGAACTGGTAAGTGGAGGGTTTCCAGGATGCGGGCCTTGAGCAAGGCACCAAAGCTCCAAATACTCAGAGTACCTGTTTAGGGCTGTGTTCATACCTGAGTAGCATGAATCTAATATAGTGAAGAAAAATGTAAATGCAACACCTTTGTTTTTTGCTCCCATTTTTCATGAGCTGAACTAGTAGATCTAAGACATTTTCTATATACACAAAAGATCTATTTCTCTCAAATATTGTTCACAAATCTGTCTAAATCTGTGTTAGTGAGCACTTCTCCTTTGCCGAGGTAATCCTTCCCTCATCACAGTTGTGGAATATCAAGATGCTGATTAGACCGAATGAATATTGCTCAGGTGTTCCTTAGACTGGCCACAATAAAAGGCCACTCAATAATGTGCAGTTTTGCTTTATTGGGAGGGTCAGAAAACCAGTCAGTATCTGGTGTGACCACCATTTGCCTCCACAGTGCAACACATCTCCTTTGCATAGAGTTGATCAGGTTGTTGATTATGGCCTGTGGAATGTTGGTCCACTCCTCTTCAATGGATGTGGGAAGTTGCTGGATATTGGCAGGAACACCTCTCCAATGTCAGACACCATCAAATGTGAGCATTTTCCCACTCAAATCGGCTACAACGAAGGACTGCAGTCAGGCCGAGACCCCGATGAGGACGACGAGCATGCAGATGAGCTTCCCTGAGACGGTTTCTGACAGTTTGTGCAGATATTCCTTGGTTGTGCAAACCGGGTGGCTGTTCTCAGACGATCATAGGGTTGAACGTGCTGGATGTAGAGGTCCTGGGCTGGTGTGGTTACACGTAGCCTGCGGTTGCGAGGCCGAACTACCGCCAAACTCTCTGAAACATTTTTGGACATGGCTTATGGTAAATGAACATTCAATTCAACGGCAACAGCTCTGGTGGACATTCCTGCAGCCAGTTTTTCAATAGCACGCTCCCTCAAAACTTGCGACATCTGTGGCATTGTTTTGTGTGATCAAACGGCACATTTCAGAGTGGCCTTTTATTGTGGCCAGTCTAGATTTAGAAAGATTTAGACAGATTTGCGAACAATACTTGAGAGGAATAGGTCTTTTGTGTATGTAGAAAATGTTTTAGATGAAAAATGGGAGCAAAACCAAAAGTGTTGCGTTGATATTTTTGTTCAGTGCTCAAGTGTGCCCTATCTTTCACGATGGGATGAACAGCAAAAGACAGCACATCTGATCTTTTTCAAATCAGATTTTGGGTTATTTTCATACGTGGTTTTAAAATTGGGTAGAGACTCAATGTTTTGAACCTTAGTCTCGCTTACATCACTCCCTCATTGAATATTCATGTTTTATAATGTGTGTGGACCAACAGAGCGCAAAAACAGCAATTCCCCCCTCTGTGGGGACTCACAAAGAATTCCTCTTGTTCTTCACTTAAAATAAAATTAAGTTGGCTAACGTTTATGAGAAAACCACAGGGTTTGATCTGCAGTCTTGTTTAAAATGGACATTCAGAAAATGATTGCGCCGTAAATCATAAAGTAAATCATGCCACATGACTAAATATTTAAAAGAACATGTCATTTAACCTTACTCAGGGTTCTTCACTTTCAACAAGGCCCGAGAGGAAAATTGAATGTTTTTCTTTTCTGTTCTTGTTTTTATCTCCTGATCTCCAACCACTCCTGCTGCTCAATTCCCTCCTTTAATCTTTTAATAGCCATACACGGAAGGGCTGAAGGTTTATATTCTAGATAATATAAAATCAAAATTAGACTTGGATAGATCCCCTATCCTGACTTATGTTCTCCTACTTTTAGTTTCTCTATCAGCTTTGTGTCAAGGTCTGCTGACAATGGGAGAACTTTGGCAATGAAGCCAAAAACATAGCAACACAAATTTAGTGAACCGAGGTCCCACGTTTCTGTCATACACTGGCAAAAATAGACGGCTTTGAACTAAACTATAACCATTACCATAAGAGATTTATCTGCTTACTCGGTTATTGATATTTTACTCTTACTTGTCTGTCACAAACCTTTCAAATTGTATAGCGCAAAATACTATAAGTCTAGAAGTTGCTGGAAGGTAGTGTTAAGGTGCTCCAGCCTGGTTTCACACCTGATCAGACACATTCAGCCAGGGTCCCCTCCATTTATTTGACCCCCTGCCCTTTAGCCAGCTGTGTCCCTCCGCTGTTCAGCTGGCTGTTGACAACTGCTCAAAGGCATCCAGTCATTCAAAGATCCTCTAACACCTATTCAGAAATATGCGCCCAGCTTTTCTGTCTTTGCTCAACGAGGTCATGATCAAAGCATCGGCGTCCGTCTCCGCGTTTCGGCGAATCGCTTCAATTATCATGACAGAACGCCTGAAGACAAAAGGGGCAATGACTTGGCAAGATTGTCTGGAGAACCGTAGAACAGATGGCTGGATTCTGCGCTCTCAGCAGGTACAGATTCTGCAGTTTTCGTTTCGTGACCTCTGTTTCATTTTATCCTCTTTTACGTTTTACAAAATAAAGACCAGGCAAATAATGACATCGACATCCCTCACTTATGTCATATCAAAGTTTCTGTTAATCTCCACTTATTACTATTCAAGGGTAGGGGGCTGGGAAGGGGAGTGTGTGTGCGTGTGTGTGTGTGTGTGTGGGGGAGGGTGCTGGAGCCTACTCTAACAGCCACCAGCAGGGCATGTGAGTATATCACCAGTCAGTCAGAAGACACACACCACTCACTCACTCACTCACTCACTCACTCACTCACTCACTCACTCACTCACTCACTCACTCACTCACTCACTGGAGCATGCTTTAGTAACGTATTTTATTTCTCATTTAGTTTTGAGTTGCGCTGTTGAATGATGAGATTTCTTTGATTCTCAATAGTTTTTGATTGAAGGAGATTGATTGCAGCCTGTTTTTTTTTTATGCAGCTACTCTCTATACGAGTGGCAGAGACTCACCACTGTCATTACAACAGACACATAAATGTGTAATCAGTGGTCAGTCACAGGCTTTTTAAAGGATGTCATCGTCTGATGACCTGGATTAAGCAGGTGTAGCTGCTCGAGAATAGATAGTTTGAAGACTTCTCGAGAATCTGAGACCGAGGAACCTGCTCGTCCTTGCTTCACGGCTCTGTCTTGAAGGTTAGAGTTCTCACCCAAGCACGGATGTTTATGTAATGTGGCAAAGGGCTGCGTGCGTGGCTACATGCTACAATGCTAGCAACTGTGTGAGCAGTGTCAAGATGAATCAAGATACCATCATTGTCGTCTCTGGCAGGACATGACAAAAAAAAAATATGCAGGCTTAGGATCCATAATGATCAAATGGACCAGTCAAAGCTGATGCGGTCTGTATCGCAGCCACATTTTCTGAGACATTTTTATGATCTGCAGGGGCATTTTTATTGTCCACTGTCATCAGTGGATACCTTTTGGTGCATTGCGATGCATAAAGCAGATTACAAAAAGAACAATACTGGCAGAACATTTTCCTGCGTAATGTCTTATGGGAATATAGTGCGTTTTGTCTGAATTTGAGGAAAAACACCTTGAATGGGAGATAGCTGCGCCTCAGGTCTTTTGCCCTTCACCAGAGAACACAATAACAGTCTGTAAGATGGGATTCTGGGGCATAAACGTGGACCAGCTGATGAGCAGTTCACTGCAGATGGAGGAGATCAGGACAATTCTGTTTTGATATTTGCAATCTGCGTGCGTGGAACATGTTCTTTTGAGTGTGCCTTTACGTCCTTTTATATTCCAGGCACACAGAAGAATTTTCTCAGAAAACTCTTCATCGTGTTAATTATTTTTTTTCTGAGTAACTGAGTAACATTTTGAGTATGTTATAAAGAAAGTATTATGTCTTCTAGCGCTACTTTGGATTTATCTAAACTGAAGGCATGTTAAATCTATATACCTCCAGAAGGTGCAGGGACAGATATTAAATAGTATCTATCACTGCTTTCCATCTTTAATAGGTAGACTGTCGCATTCTGAATCGTTCTGACGTCAGAAGCCAAATGTTACACATCTCAGCAACAATCCTTTCTAAACAAATATATCGGATCGTTCCCACAATCTGGGCTCTGCACTTAGCCACGACCAGCATCTGCTACGATATGGAGGCAACCTGGTACTGGGAATGACCTTCACTGTCAATGAATGTTTGGAGGTGGTGTTACAGCCAACTTTTATTTTGAGACGCACCCAAACGTGAGTTGAAATATACCAAAGTCTGTCTGTACAGGACTGCCGGTGGAACGACACCATGTAAATTAAGCAGCGCAGTCACCAGGGAGTGCAGACCCAGAGCCAGGAATCCATAAAGGGCAAAGTGGAGCAACTGACACCAGCTGCACCAGCTACTAAACCTGAGCAGGACATGAATGCTTAATATATTAAATACACTTTGTTTTTACATCAAAGTGTTTGTTAAACTTCATATTTAATTCACGTTTTAATAAAAAAAAGACATATATTTTCTTCATAGATTGATGAAATCCAGTGTTTTGTGTGTGATCCTCCAAATAGACATAAATAAGGTAAACAGATAAATGATAAACGAATGAATAAATTAGTATCAAATATCTAAAATTTAAAGAACAATTAAAAGTGTGTTTGTCAAAAGAAAATACGAAGCAAATAATACTGTAGAAATGTAAAAAAGGGCAAACACCACAGAGGAATACAAGAGAGTCAGTGAGGTGCAGTTAATGTCTGCTCTGGTTGTTCAGTGAAGCTGCTGCAGCCTGTAAGCATGCATTTATCACAGCGGCATCCACCTGCAGAATCACACACACACACACACACACACACACACACACACACACACACACACACACACACACACACACACACACACACA
>BJFM01001594.1:47051-96223 GCA_016586285.1 Arothron firmamentum
CCATCCAGGGTGAACTCCAGGAAGAAACAACTCACAAGTCAAAGCAGCACAAGAGACCAAAGGTCGACTGGTGTTTCAGCATCTGTGTTTATTAAGCTGGGAGGAAAGCGAGTACAAAAGCACAACCTGAGCTACATGTTGATGCAGCGCTACTTCTGTCTCTGCTGTCAGTTTAAATAGGAAGCAGTCGGCAGAACTACAACAGATCACTGTGGCCTGTGAACGGTGCTTTCACCCGATGGGAAGTCTGTGACATGTTGATCTTTTATAGCTGCCACTGGCACGTTACAAAAAAACTGCAACTATAACTGTTAAACCTCAGATATGCCTGCATGGTCACAACAACAAAGGTCCTTTTGTTGACATTATGATGCTATTAAAGATATGACAAGTCCTGTGAGAACAGCTCCACTGGTTAGAAGAAGTCTAAAAAAAATTTAAAAAAATACAGTCAAGAATAAAGACATTTTAGAATGAATGTTCTTACCAAGCGTAAGGGCACTTCCCTATAAAAACACAAATCGGCGTGAGTAATCTTCATCTGTTACATTTCAAAGGTTTATTGAGAATGTGTCAAGACCCAGAGATGCAGCAGAACCAAACAGGAGGACAAAAATACATGAGAGAATGTAAACATGTAACCCACAATAGACGGCACAAAGAAAACATCACTATAGAAACACGAATATGAAATCTGGCATGACACTGTAATTCAAGGCAACTGCTTTAAATAGAGAAAGGCGAATACACCTTGAGGCTGTGAGGGCTCAAAAGTCTGCCATGTTTGAAATCGGCGACCACATTTTGGCTAAACGCCTCCAATTTCTCAGCTAACTGCTGTCTGAAGGAATTCAAAGTGTTTCGAGGAAGAGTTTGACATTTTGGGTTTGTATTTTAGCTTCAGTAAGCCTTCAGCTTAAAATGGGAGGGAAAAAAATCTGAATTATAATAAATCTCCACTCTAGGGACCCGATATAAGTGTTTTATATCTTAATGTTTAGCCAGCCATTTAGCTGGAGGAGGTGGTGGGTGTGGCTTAATTATCATTGGAATTTAGAGTAAGAAACCTCAAACTAACCACATTTCAGTGGCACAAATCTAATCTAAAACAACAATATTCATTTGCTCCCAGGTGTTCCTTTTTTAAGGCTGAGAAACTGATAAATGGGATTCGATAACTGTTGTCAATCTATTTGACAATAAGCATGTTTGTCAAAAATGCCAAACAATTACTTTAGCAACACCTCAAAGCTGATTAATATTTATTATTTTATTTATTTATTTATTTTCAAATCAATTATAGTTTCAATTTAAAACATTTGACTGTAAAAAACAAAAATTAAAAATGAGAAATGCTGGTGATTATATTGACCGACCCTAAAATTTGGATGGATGGATGGTCCTAAAATTAATGGATGATGGTCCTGAAATTTATTTAGTTTATTTAACCTTTCTTTAAACAGGAAAAAGTCCCATTGGGTTACAATAACTCTTCTTCCAGGGAGTCCTATCCTATCATGAACTTTACAAGACTGATGTTGACTCACTTGAGATTTCACCAAAATAATAGCAACAAATAAAGAGTGAATTTTCATTTTTGGGGTGACTTATTCCTTTAAAGTTCATAGGGCTGCTTAGAAATCTGAGTATTGCAATATGTTTTTTTTTTTTTTTTAAATGCATTTGATGTGTATATTGAACAAATTACAGATAATAAAAATGAAACCTAAGGCTTCTATAATTGTGGTATTTGGGGAAATACCCAAGATTCTCCCTCTTGCTCCTTTAAACATCTTCCCAACAATATCCAAATCTACATAAATATCTACATTCACAAGGTAGCAGTTCCAATGGAGCAGGACTTTGTACTTATGTTCAATACAATTGACCTATTTTTAAAAAACATAAATAGCATATTTTAATAACAAAATCTAGTATAAAAACACTTTAAGGCTGGACAGAGTTCACGTCAAAACATACAAAATTTGTTGTATGTTTTGACACGATCCCTGAACCGATGACCATACAGTGATGAACTTTAGAGGTAGAAACAGTATCAAATATTATTGAGAACTTACCAAAGCAAACAGAAATGAGAGGAAAGTAACACATGTGAATGCCACATCAATCAATTTGGAAAAAAGAGGAAAAACCAAAGGGAAGACAGGTGGTTAACGACGCACATCCAATTAAATATCGATCCAGTGACGGCCCAAACGTGGCCAATGGCAGCTATAGGAAGGAGGTGGTGGCTAACTTAAGAGGTTGAGGTGACGAATCCTTGCTGCAGAACATTTGTTAGCTCTGGGTTTAGACACACACTGTCACCGACAGGAAAACAACCATTCAAGGGCTCAATGGTGGCTCGTTCGATTCATTCTCAGTTGTGTGCATATTTACTCATAATACTATCTGCTAAGTCACCGTGGGGCCAGGAGCTTGTTCGTCTGCATAATGCCAGTCAACATCCTTCTGACCTTACGAGGACCGTCTCGAGGAAGAGAGTGAAACGCAGTGCAGGTTCAATAACGGCTGTCCAAGATTAGATTAGTGTATCCAGCTGCTGTGTTGGTCATGAACCACATACATTCTCTTTTGCATTTCAGCTAACCAATGAGCATCTGTGGTGATCATACTGTATTGCATTTTACAATTTTGATGTTTCCACATTTTGCTTTGTACAAACTACCTCTAAAACAAAAAGGTCAATACCTTAACTTTTTAAGCCATAAGGAATCAGCCAATTTACCTGTTAGCTAGACCCTAGAGGCTGCTGACACAAATAGACATAAAATTAGGAGGAATGTTAACATGGTGCATTTAAATGGAGTGAAATCGTAAAATTTATAACTTACACGTGTTTTTTCAAAAGCACCGTCTTTCATAAATTCAAAAGTGCAGAACCGTTAAAAGTTAGTCTTTCCCCCCCCCCCTCTTATTTGTAGAATTTATAAATGAATGGACAAAATTTTAAAAATGAATAACAGTGGCATAAGGGCTGGTCGTCAGCAGATCGTCGGTCCAGTCAATGTTTTCTTTAGATAGATTTTTTTCAAGTGCATCTTAACTATAACTTCTATTTTTAAGTTAGCTCAGCAATGTCTTTGAGAACATTTGAAATTACTCCTTAGATTTACTGGTAAAAAGCACCTCAGAGCACTGTATATAGTTTGTATTAATTTACATTAAATGTACGCTCATATGACAATACAGTCTCCCTAAAAATCCCTTTTTAATCCAATTATCCCTTCCCACACTATTTTAATGTAATTTTATCTGATTGATGCTACGATGTCAGTTGTGTGCTTGCTGGACTAAGGGCAGTTTCCTGAGTCATAACAGTGACTGCTGAACCCAGAGTAACGGCTGACTGTAAATGAGTGACTGTGTCCGCTGTGGCTGTTTTGTACAGGAGTGTGTGTTGGGGTCTGTGAGCATGCTGTTGTGCAGTGGAAGATCAGTGTGCGCGTGGTGGATCTGGAGTGAAAAGATCCTCTACGTCCCTTTAGGTGGTGTCCATTTTAAGGCTGTAGGATCGATGGTCTTGCCATGACCACGCTTGGTCTCCTTGGCCTTCCAGTCATCGATAAGGTCCTACAAAAAAACCAACAGAATTTTAGCAGATTTGTACTGACATTAAGGACACAGCCTTCAGGGAACACTGGCGAATTTTACTCTTCCGTGGCCCTGCTGTTTTGAGAGGCTCCCTCAAGGGTTCATTTTGGGCCCCCTGTTGTTCTCCCTGTACATGCTACCCTTGTGATCTATTTTAGGAAATGTAACACCTCCTTCTGCCCTGTTCCGTTTTGCTGATGATAAAGAAACAGATTTTCCAAGCAAAGATAAAGGTAAAAGGTCACCGCAGCCCTTATTAAACTGTTCCAAAGATCTCAAAACACCGTTGGGTCTGGACTTTCTTTTTCTTTTAATTAAAAACAAGACTGAGGTTGAAGTGTTACATCACACTGAGCTTTGATTCATCCTTTCAATAAGAATCTGGGTGAACACATTACAGATCGCCCAGTTTTAGCCCCAAATTTCTCACGAGTTTTTAGCCCCAAATTTCTCAAGAGTTATAAACTATCATTGCTTGTTTATGAAGATTTTGCACGGACCAGCACTTCCTTCTTTATGTGAGTGTCCACCACATCCATGCATTGAGCAAAAAGAAATCGGGCTTCCTACGTGGCTGTAATTCTGTGGAATATTTTAACCCTTCACAAAAGAACTGCTGGGAATGCCAGAATTTTCTAGTCCTTGTATATAACATTTATCTCTACACTGTGCTTGTTAGTTGAGCTCAGACATCTTGGCCTCTTCTGTTGTCTTAGTGCTCATCAGTATGTTTTGTGTGATATTATGCTTGTATTTAGATTTAATGAATCTAATGGCATAACGTCCAACCTGTCTCTTTAAAATTAGGTGTTTCCCCTTCCAGTATTTAAGCATCTGCAGCGACTGCAGCGTGCTGACGATATCCACCGGATTAACCGCCGTCTCCTGGCTGATCTCTGTGAACACAAGCAGAATAAGAGGTCAGAACAACAGTGTTGAGGATCAAAGACAACTATTTGAGCTGAATGCTAAAAGAGTAATTTGGGTTTTTGTTGTCTGGATTTTCTGGCAGATTCAAACTGCTAATAGAAAAACATTGGTTTGTCTCTCATCTCTCATCTCATTGAGACCACAAACCAAACTCAGGACATATATTCATACATATGGTTTATCCAATTAGAACACAGCCATCTGCTAAGTGACCAAGCAAAGGATCGATAGAATGCTGATGCTTTGTGTTTTATGGGGATAAATAAGCAAGGCCGAAACTTTGGGGATAAAAGCAAAAAAAGGAATGACAAACTTTATATCAAGAAATCCAACAGTTTGGATTTTGTTTTTTGTCTTTTATGCAGGGTGGCGTACAGTATGGTTAAAACATGTGACTTCATATTCCTGTCAAATTGAGTTTTTTTCTGCTTAATAGCAGCATCACTTGCCCTGATTACATGCAATTTTCAATTTAGAAACTGATGAATACGATAGAAATTTACAGAAAGCGCAATATATGTGTGTTGTGGGCTTGATTAAACATGAAATCAATGGTACATCAAATAAATATAATGTAATATGTATTTATCACAGTCTGAATGGAGACTGTCATGATTGACAAGTGATGTTTGAATCAGTCTTTGTGAGCTCAAAACCATCTTAATAAATTTAAAATAATACAAAGACACGCTTAGAAGAAAAGCTCAAAGAAAAACTCATGGGGGTTCTGATGTGGGGGAACATTGTGTTATTACTGAAGTCCTACATGAAGTGTGATAAAGAGTTTTCTTTTGAAGTGAGTTATTTGTGAAAAATAATCAATAGAAAACTAATATCCTTCTTGGATGCACAAGAACACATCGATACAGTAGTTTCTATTTCATTGTTTAGCATTGATTTCAAGATGTGTGATGGAAATGGGGGAAAAAAAAACAAAAACAAAAATACAAAGTCCAGCTTGAAACATGACATATGTCATAGCAGTTCTGACGTGGCGAAAACCGAAGGAACCCGACTGCTGCTTCGGTCCTCTGACATGTCTTTGTCTCCTGAGTGCCGTGCTAATGTTTGCACTTTTTAAACTCTACTGCTGCTACTTTTCATGTCAGCCTACACTGTCCACTGTCTTCAGTGAACCCGCCCCCCGCCTTCCTTTTCCCCACATGCAGGTTTTTTTGTGGGATGTGGTCTTGGTTCTGACCTTTGATGGAAATATCTTTCCCCTGAAAGTTACACAGGTAGCGCAGCAGCACCTCCTTCCAATAACTCCGGTAGCTGATTAGGCCCAGATCAGACAGCGGGCGTTCAGGCGAGCCCACCTTCTCTTCCACTTTAGACAGCAGGTAACCTTGAAAAACACATCAGATAGAGATTTTTGGAGGACGTACTGTGATTTTATCTTTGGACACATCACCATGACCTCACTGTCAAAGACCATCTCCTTGTGCTGACTCAGTATGTCAACTGATTGGGGGGAAAAAAAAAAAAAAAACAAAAACATAAGGCATTAAAGCTCAACAATGTAAAAATGTGTAACAATGAAGTTAGAGGCTAGTAGCATCATAAGGTTTGTTCTTATAAATAGGATAAAAACTGTTTTCTTTCTCAAATTGTAGACTGTAAGCATTTCTTCAGTAAAAATAGGCAAAAAAAAAGAGACATTAGTTGCCAAATTGTTTGCATAGGTTTAAGAGAAGGTTTTTCTAAGATTTGGTGTTATTCTGCTATACAACATCCCTTGGATAATGTTAAGGTAATAATATATTTCAGATTGGTACTAATCCTGATGGATGGAGATTGGTACTAATGCAGGTGTCCACGTGCGTGTGCACTTCTCTGTGTGTACTCACTAAAGTCGATGAGCATTTTGCCATAGCCTTGCCTCATATACTGCGGCATGGTGAGGATGCAGGACACGTTGTAGTTCAGGAATGAGTTCTTCTCCTGCAGATAAGCACAACAAACATCAATAGGGTCTCATGGCAAAAGCAGATCTCGTTATTTTGACATTTGCACTTATTTAGCTTTGTTTCTTATAATTCACACTCCAAAAAAGATAAACAGGACAGTACAAACACAACCAATGTATACATGGACTTATACATGAAATCAACGCCTGGAGGCAAAGTAGCAATAATGAAACAGAAGCAGTGTGCATGCAACATTTAGTCACCAAAAAAACAAAGCATCTGTTCAGTGCCTAATATTTTACAGACATGAGGCCTTTCTATGGGTTTGATTTTTCGTTCAAGTGGTCTACTGTATATACGTAAATCTTTGTTCTGACCATGTAAAGAGTTTTAATATTTCCTCCCTTTGCATATTTGAAATAAAATATGAAATGAAATAAATTAATATAAATTAAGATGTTACACCAGCTACAGTGCATGTTGGCTGACGTTTTTTATATTTGTGATGGCATTAATGGTCTGTATAGTATTGGTATTGTGGCCATAAAAAAGTGCTCATAAATATGTGGATTCATCTACAGCTGTTTATTTCAGAAATTGTTCAACTAATAACCCACATTTCACTTTAATTTGCAATTTCCTGTTTCCTACTTTAAGTCTTGGGCCTAAATTCAGTTTAATGCAAATTTGCTCTGTAGGAGCTGTACAATGTGCACTAGTCATAAACAAGTGATAAAATGCTGAGGATCAGAGAAAATGTATTTAAATATAATCATAAAACACCCATAGTTTGCTATATGTCTAATATCTTTCATAGCTCTCTATCATAACATGTTCTGAAATACAGGTTAAAAATAATAAAAATATCTGAAATAGTAAACCATATATCATCTACTTTATGTAACGGAAACCTAAAACGAAAAGAACAATATCTACCCAAGGCTTTACTGCTTGTTCAGTTATCTAATGCAAGGAAATCCAGAACTTGACGAACGTATTCCCCACAGCTCTATTGGTCTAATTCCAGGACCTAATTCACCACAAAGTAGTGGACTGGTGAAGCTACGATTGCCTCGCATTTCTACCTTGGAGAAATATCCAACTAGATGACACCCCGTGTTGTCAGCTTCGGTCATGACGTAGAAGAGAAAAGGCTCAACATCGTAATAGAGAGTCTTGTGATCCAAGAAGAGTTTGGCCAGCAGACACAAGTTCTGACAATAAATCTGCAAAAAGAACATGATTAGACAGATGATATGATTACTTGTTTGAATAACAGCACTTTCTATTGTACCTTACTGAAGTTAAGAGAAATCAGGGCTTCTTTTTCTAAATACCTATTCTTTGTATGATTTTTTCTAGTGTATTTGTCACTTTAATCCCCATAGGCTACTATTAATATTAATGCCTGCAAGTTGAGACCTACTTCTGATTAAGTAGTGTGATGAAAAAAAAAAGTTCTGACTTGAACCATTAATGCAACGCATTTCAAGGACAGAAAGGGTCACGAATGAGGTTAAGGGTACGCCCCCGTCTTTTACCTTGTTCTTTTTTCCATCCACCTCAAAGACAGAGATGTTGCCTTTCCTGTAGATCTCATCACCTGGAGGGTGCTTCCACACACACTTTGCCTAAACATGGCACATAAAATCAGTAGGCGACAGGGCCAGTTTACACACGAAATCACTTATAGTTTCGGGAACAACAACAACAGTAAGAAAAATAAGAAGTTAATAATAGTAGCTGTGAGTATTAATGCCCATATTAAAACCTTGCACCGGTTAAATCACCAGTAATATTTGACCCCCAAACCCATCCAGTCACTCAGCAGAGCATTCATTAAGGAAAAGAAGGCCTTCCCCCCATTTCAAACTGCATCACAGATATAAAATATATACCGGTAGTTTTTTTTTTACTGCCTTTAATGTCTGGCTTTTATACACTTTTGGATAGTGGCTATAAAGGTGTTGACTGAGATGATGGTCCACGTGATTATCGAACTACTGCATTGTTTTCAGAGTAGACGGCTAGAAGGTTTGCTTGTGCCCAGGGTTTAATTTAGCAGACAGAGAAGTCATCCACCATAAAGCTGTAACTCAAGACTTTTTCCAGGATAAAAACAACAAAAACTGACAAACCATGTGCCTTCGCAGAATAGTTTGGCTCTTCATGTACTTCAGGCAGAACTCGCACATATACAGCCTCCCTAGGCGGGCATACTCCTCCGGGTAGGGCGAGTGGTACCAGGTGTCCAACTCATATCGACCAAACACGATGGTTTTGATCATGTTGCTGCCCTCTGACACCTGACCGGCCAGACGAAGCTTTTCCTGTATGGGCCAAGACAGTAAGGAAAGGAATATTAGGGACATGTGAAAAGGTAAACACAGGAGAAGAGGAAATTGAAGTGAAAAGAAAGTCATCAGTTACTCAGTGGAGGAGAACATTTAAAAAAAAAAACATTTCATGGACCCCGCACAATATGAAATAAATCAACTCTTTTAAATTCAAAGAGTTGAAAATAAGGATGAGAGCAGAGAGCAAACGTCTAAATGAATCTAATGCTCAAACATTCAACATGAATTGTCTAAATAGAATGAATGGACAGAGTTGATAAAAAGAGAGTAAACATGTAGTTTTTATGTCTAGTGTGGAAATACCTTGATAATGTGCATAATGCAAATTGTATTTAATAAAATAATGCACTAAAATAGTGTACACTGATTTATATTGTCAACAAAAGGAACAGGAGAAGGAATGACAGGAAATAACTGTGCAGATAAACTGACAAAAATGAGTCACGCCACCAAAAAAACACAAGGATGGAAAAAAGAAAATAAAGGAGAAGATGATGAGATTGCTTTCTTACAAGGTCATCCGAGGCACGTGCCTGTGCTTTCCTGAACAGCTCTAGGTCATAATCGCTGGTGATGTTCTCCAACAGCGGCTCCCTGCTAACTCCATGGCTCTGGTGATGATCCTGTCAGTAGGGAGGGAAAATGAGGAAACTTAAAAAAAAAAAAATCCCATTGATGAGGTAGGTCAGAGTGACGATTACATTACCATGCATTTCTCCTTCTGTTCCTTATTGAGGTTTGAATTCCTCTTCCTCCTTATCTCTGTCACTTTCTCCTTGTAGCGCAGCTGACGATCTGAAGGGGTCTAGTCCAAAAGGCGAAGATCACAAAAAAAAGAGAGAGAGAGAGCACTGCATTGCAACTATACTGCAATATTCTATACTCAAACCTCTTAGCAACTGAAAATGATTTGTCTTCTGGCTCCCAAAAATTACCCATCTACTGTATAAACTTACATACTGACAACCTGCTTCTGTCAAACACTGGAGTGGGTTTAACCCACCTGAGCCAAACCCACTAAAATTTTACATTGTTAGCAATATTGTCAGCCCACAATTAACATATTGACAAAGCTGACTATTTGAAAACAAAACATCGATCATCATCGATCTCGAGTTGCCAAATTTTGTAATTGGGTAAAGGTATTCTTATTATAGAAGCCCTGTTCACATCTGTTCATGCCTTAACAAAATAACTATTAATGAATAAAGTGCAAAACTGATATATTTTACTATGACAGACATGCAGCATGTCCGTCATGGTGGCTGCATGTCTCCTATTTTGGTGTATAAGTACTGTGGATTTGACACACTTTCACACCCCCAGTGTCTCAAGCAGGCCTTCGTCACCAGGCCTCTGGTTACTGAAGAATCTCATTTTGATCTCTAAGGCAACAAGGCTGAAAAGATAATCCTGAAATACATATCGATTTTCACATGTACAAACACACTCTTTCAGCTTTACGATGAAGTAGACAGAGTGATGGTCCTAGGTAACGCTCACCCGGATTCATTTCAGTTGGTAAAAAAGAAATGTCATGATGCCTGAAAGCATTCCTTTCTTTTTGACATTGCGTTTTTTTATGTATACGAGTAGATAACATGAGCGGGTTTCTTGTGAAACCCATTGTACCTGGCTCCTAGTGGAATGTCTGTTCTCATCCTGGCGGTGCGACAGTGTTCTTTCCTCAGCAGGTTTATCACGCATTGTGTTTTTGCCCTGTAAAAACCACCACATCCGTTATCACATCACAGAGCACATAGCAAAAACACAACAGTAGCCACCTCTTTGTTCATGTAAGCTTCAGAACTTCACGTTGGCCTGCCAGTTTCATGCCCCAGATATTCAAACGAAGTGAAGCTGCTTTGTGTTTAAACTGGGTTTGAAATGAGAATTACTGTTGGTATAAATTGTGTGTTGTTTTGGGTACCTTGCATTCATCAACAGAAAGATTGTGGTAAAGAGGACATCCAGATATGGAGAAATGTCTCTCATGCCTCCCAGTTAGATGCCCTGGAATAAAAAGAAAAACAAAGAGGGACGAAAGCATAAAAAGAGAATAAAAGTCAGGAAGTTTTAAAAAAAAAAGAGACAAAACACAACAGTGGCTGTGCCCTCACCTAGTGAGTTGCACCCAGGTGTGGGGCACTTCATGTTGAAGTTGTAGCTCTCGTGGAAGCGTCGACGTTTTGGCCGGTGGGACAGGTCGTGTGCGGCGGCCTCTTTCAGTGACAGCTCTTTGGCCAATCTTTCGTCCTCCTCTTGTGAAACTATGGGATTGTTGCTAGATGACATGGCTTCGTTACTGGGGCTGGAAACCTCAAGGTCAGACTCAGATGAAAGAGCATTGCCAGTTGGTGTGCGGGGAGGAGTATCATCCCGGTCTGCCCTTGGTTTCGAGTCTGGTGGGACAATCAAAATGTGGGGAAACAGAAATAACATGTAGCTGACATGAGTGTACATGAGAAACTGATGAGCAAATATGAAACAACACAGATGCTACACATGATCAGACCTATTTTAGATAAAAATTAATCCTATAATTATTATTAATTTCTCTTACAATCAATATATTGATAAATAATACATCGGTTATTAATTTAACTGTTTTATTACAGTGAAAGTAAGAAACAGGTAAGCAACTAGCACACTCAATTATTTGACACTTTTCTTATTGCTTTTGTTATAATTTGTCATTACTTTTTCATTGCTGAAACGGTAATAACATAAGCTGGGAACTGCCTGCTTTAAAGTCTGTAAACATTCAATTTTGTGTTAACAAATATTTCCAAGAATTTAATTAAATGCCACTGCATTGCATCCCCACAAGGGTTTATTGTCTGGGTAACAAATAATAAACATGAAAATAATTCATTTGTGGATATACACTGCTTCCATCCATTGTCTGAAATTATGCTATGGATGCCTTTAAGGTCATTCATTCATCCCAGGCACAAAAACACACTGAGTGTCTTCTTTATCATCAGGAACAGAGCATTATCACAGAGACGCCTTGTAACAATAGTGACAGAGCACTTCAACGCATGAATGCAACACGTAGATTCTACAAATTATTTTTCCTGCTCTCCTGCGTCAGAGCAACCTTTCAAAGTCTAAACGAAATGTGGAAATAGTTCAGCAGCTAACTCGTTCTGATTTAGATGGGTAGGAGACCCTTGTGATCTCACCAGTGGCCTCTGTGTCAGAGCCTGAAGACCTGCTCTGACGCAGGGAGTATTTTTTGGCTTTGTTGTTTGCTGCCCACTGCTGGCTGCGTGTCACCATGCGCTCCGATGAGAAGGTGGATTCAGCAACTGCTTTTGACGCCTCTGCTACCGAGTCAAGGGCCTCTCCAGCGCCCCCAGCTGCTGGAGAACTGCTCCGTACTGGGTTGCAATTATCTAAACAGAAGATAAAGGGGGGATTAAAAAAAAAGTATTATTTTTTTAGAATCAATAGCCTAAAGACTCTTCCTCATATGATTCTATTTTAATACACCATCATCCACATCTTAGTATATTATGAAAAACATTTCTTTCATTCTTCAGCACTTGCATTTACCAATTTCACAATATGTTTCGGGGTTAAGACACTTCAGCATGAAATCAACTGGAAAATAGAAATTTGAAATTCTGAAGATGTATGTCAAAGCTTACTATCTGATCACTGCACAACTCAAACCATATGTGGTATAAAAGAGGCAGCTACATGTTGGAAACCTTGATGGTTTGACAAATCTTGCCCTAATAGCAAAGTCCTTGCACTTGAAGCCACATCCTATTGAAAAAATAAAAAATAAAAAATAAAAATCTATCCGGTCCTTCTAAGCTGGTCTCAGCAACAGAGAAAACAGTGCTGGCCTTTCTTTTTCTGCTGTGAATCCCATCCCACCCCCCACCCCCCTACCCCCCACCCAGAGTAGAAAGAGTTCACACAGGAGGTGGGAGTAGAGTTTATGTCTGAAGTGGGAGGAGGTCAGGGCTGTCTGAATTAATTCATGCTTTCAGACTACTCATAAACAGGAGCCACTGCTGAACCGTTGAAAATGTCTAAAAAGGTAAAACATATTTGGCTGGATAATAAACATCCATGATAAAACTTGCAATATGTACAGGTTAACCAACTGCCACAGACAGACGTGTACAAAAAAACTGAAACGGCTTTTGATAAAATTATGCAAAGAATTATAGGCCAACTAACATTTTGTGAAGCAACTTGCAGATTCAACTTGCATTTAAACCTCGTGATCTATAAACAAACTAGAAAAGTACTTGGAGAGAAAAGATTTCAACCAAGCAATGATAAAGAATCCTTTAAAAAAATTCTGGATCAAGATACTATATATTTTAGTATATACTGTATATAGTATATATTATATAGGTCGTAGTAATACAAGGTTACATAAGATAGTGGGTTGCTTTATGATTAAAGGCAGTTTGACCTTTAATTTTGGCTTATAATCTTTTGACAATCATAGGTCAAAGTCCCTCCATAAGCCCGAGCATCACCAAAATGGAATCATCTGTTCCTTGGCACATTGTCAACATTTCCTAAGAATTTCATTAAAATCCATTTCGAACTTTTCGAGCTATTTTGGAAAAAGCCAGACAAACAGACAAATGCCGTCACATAACCTCCTTAGTGGAGGTAATAAATATGTGGATGCAGCTACACTACAGTGCTCATGATTTAACTAGTAGCACAGAAAAACATACATCAGGATATCTGAACTGTTTTGTGTAGCACAGGCTAAATCCAGCTACTTAGAAGTTAATGCAATTATCCTTCCATCTATCCATCAATCCATCAGTTGAGTGCTTTTTCTTTTAACAGGGTCAGGGGGGGGGCTATCAAAGCTGCCTTCGGGCGAGAGGCAGGTTAGACCCTGGATAGGTGGGCAGCTCATTGCAGGGACAACATATAGTAGAAACAAATAACCAATCCCATTCACAGCTGTGGTCAGTTAAGTCATCAGTTCACCTATCCCCAAAATGCATGTCTTTGGGCTGTACCCAGAGAGAAAACACCCAGAAAAGCCTCTGGTCCAGAAATTGGAGCCCATGACCTTCTTGCTCTGAGGGAAAAAGTGCTAACCACTGCACCATGGCACCAATTATTTCTTCATTTTTAAATAGATTTTATAAATAAGAGGATATAACATAGAGGGGAAAACAACAGCAAACAAACTCTATTTAATAACCTATTTATTAATAATATTATGATAATAAAACATTTTGGGGTCAAGTAAAATATACACATGCATGAAAATGCTGAAAATTACAGTTTTGTGAAGTTTATGGTGTAGTATTATCGTGCATTTGACCTTAAAAAAAAGATTTCAAACATTTACCTTGTGAATTCTGGCTGAGTCGTAGTGACGCTCGTGTTAACCGCGAGCTGCTGCGCGTGCGCGAACCCTCGGGCGCCTCAGTGTGCTCGAGATCGGTTGAGAAGTCCGAGTCCTCTGTCCCATCTGAGCTGCTGCCAGCGGTCCTCTGGAAAACAACGAGAAAAAGAATAAACAGCCACCTACACTGTGTGTCACCAGCAAATAAAGTGTGTGTGTTTTTTACCAGTGGAAAATTCAGCAAAGATCCCATGCTGGGTGAGGAACATCACTGGTCAATAAATAGTAAAAAAAAAAACAAAACAAAAAAACAAAAAACGGGTGTATATACGGGTATATGATAATACCATCCATGGAAAGAAACAAACACAAAACAAAACACTTTTTCTAATTAAACTTAGAGGCTGTACCTTGGAATCAGTTCAACGTAGCCCATCGAGTCAATTAAACATAACAATCCACAGAAGCCACGCATCATAATTTGTCCTACCCGAGATACTGCCAAGCTGAAATGGATGGGGGTGATGCTACAGAGGGCTCATCCTCCCCTAAAGGAGCACTGCCGAGTGGGGGTGGGGTACCAGGACTAAAGTAGCGACTAACTAGTAAATTGATATCATTTTCCAAGTTAACTTTTTTTCCGAAATAAAATGAACTGGTGTCTTTTGTGCTCTGAACTTGTCCCGTACAAATACGCAGAATTAAAATACAATGTTCTGTATTTCACCTGTAGCCAGTTTTAGATCAAATGCAGTAGTACTACTTTTACGACAGCAACTAAGTACTACTACTATTACTACTGCTGCTACTAAGATTACTACTGAACTTCTACTCTACTACTACACTAAGAAAGAGAAGAATTATAAATAACCTACGTTAAAATAACGTGAAACACGTAACACTGCCGCAAATAGAAGCGCACATTATTTACGGCCAATCACATTCGAGAAGGGGCGGAGTTTGATAGAGCCATACTTAAGAACGTAAGGCTCTTTTTCAGTTCCGTCCAATCACAGCGTTGTTTTGGGGCGGGCGCTTCGTTCTATCCTCGCACTCAAAAGAATAGTCTGCTCATTCGTAATAAGTGGCGCTTACTGACATTAACGACTTGAAACTGTATCTCATATTTCTCATTAACTTTTAGGACAGCGACAAGATTGAACACAGCTATTCTTTGAAAAAGCAGAGGAGAGACAACGCCATTCTCACAACTTAGCAATAATCATTAGGTAGCTTAACCATTAGCACAACACAGCTCAAACTACAACTCATTAATACGAAAAACCCACCAACATTTAATCGTGCATTAACTATAAAATGAATTACCAGCATGTTGTGTGCAACAGTTAAATATGGACAGGTTTAAGATTACTTTCCACAAAATGTATGTTTTTGTACGTTGAGTAACATTAGCTATGACGTTATTATGTTTTGCAGTCTGCTGTAGTCTGCATCAAATATCTGCCTTACCTTTCTCCGAGGCATTTTTGGACTTATTGAAAAAGATGATTCTTTCCAAGCAAGTTTTTACTCCACCCCACGAACAGATCTGTCCTGGATTCCAGTTTGTATAAATAATAACAAATCAGCTTCAGATATGAGCCAACTCAGCTCAAAATGCCCATCAATCGCCCTTTACTTCCTTGTTGTGGGACAGCGCAAGCTCAAACGTTTTTTTTTTGGTTTTTTTTGTAGGTCCGTTGGCAAAATGCTTCCGTCAGGAACACGAATCTAAGCCATTATGAGGGGGGGTATTTCCTCTTGGTTATCTCTGTCATGATCAAAATGAGAACTTAATACATTCGCGTCAATGACTGGTTATGCTATGTTGATAAAAACGTGCCGTATAACACAGAGTGCGGCAACATCCAAAGTCTTCAAATTAAAATTAATTTAATCTAATTTTTTTAAATAAAAGCTGTAAATCAATTGTTTACAAAAATCAAAAACAACGACTTTTGTTTTTCTTGCTTAATTTATTATTTCTTTGCTGTTGCTTAACCGGAGGGTTGACTCGCTTAACACCGTACAATACCGGATGTTAGCATGAGCGAAGGCTCTCGCTCTTACCAATGTCGCTCTTGGAACGTGTTTGATGCCGTGGAGGTCTTTGAGCGGTTTAAGAACAGGCTAGCACGTTGCTTTGGACGTGGAGTGGGCCCCCTTCATGTATCCACCTAACTTTCCTGCAGGTTCAATCTAAGAAAAACGCCACAGTAGCGAGTGAACAGTCACCTAGATCCGAGTAGGTTGCGCTAGGAAGAGTTATTGCCCGTGGGTTGTAATTATTATGGCTAGCGGCAACATCAAGACAGTGTACGACATTTTTCAAAGTATGGAATCCGGGCCAACAGCAACTCCTACCTACCCTAATGCACAGGTAAATGTATCAAGCTGATTGGCAATAAATGCAGGGTTTAAATGTCCTAACGTTATGCTTTGCTGCATGTTAATAATGTTTGTTCACATTTCTCCTTAGATGTACTTTAAGTTATTCCATTTGGACCACTCAACCATGTGAATTCCATTAACAGTTAGCTGATTGTGACTCACAAGACAAACATGTGACAGACTGTTCAGGTTGTAGATAAATGTCAATTATAAGGTATTTTATGTGTCTTTTCCTTTATGTTCCAGGCTTGTTCAGTGTGATTTAAGGGGTCCACGATTGATCTTAACGCCCCCTCACAGTCCGAGTTTTTTGCATCATGCCAGAATATCATTTTATAGTTGCTTTAATTTTTTCTTTCTTTCTGTGTTACAAACTGTAGATGAACTCAGAGAGAAGGTGAACTCTGACCTTTGGTCTAATGTCTGTAAATCACTGACATGTTCTGCTTGGTCTTTTCACTCTATTCTTTACTTATCCAGCACAAGTTTGTGTGGAACTGAATTTCATTTCTGTGAAAATACAAATGACAGCATCTGTAGGTACAGCTGTGAATCCTGGACTATAGCCTTCAGTGACTTCTTGGGTGTCTTTGGGCCTAGTTTGTCAAGTGATCAGTGTAAAAAAAAAAAAAGACTGTTTAAATGGGCCTTCACCCTTTTCATTTTAGGTTAGGAGCCGATACCCCAATTTGGAAATTTTTGAATATCTCGTGTTCTTGTTCATGAGTGATGAGAACGTTGAGCTTGAGATGATTGTGTGCTGTCATATGAAATCCAGGTGGTTTAAACATGAAGTGGTTTAGGAAGAAATATTATTGCAACGTGAGATCACAAATCTGATCACAGGGTCAAAAGAGCCGGTTAAAGCGGTGGAAATATCTGGATAAAATGCTTTCTGCACTCTCATGGTATCCCAAGAACTCACTGAAGAGGTTATATACCCCGCCTGTCCAAGAGGAACTGAGAACTCTTCTTGGGAAGAGGGATTTCACCTCTGCGAGGGCAGCATTTAGATTTCATGCCACTTATGAAACAAATTTGTTCTCCACCAGGCCTGGCTGGATCACCACTCCCGTGCTTTGGGGCTCTTCATAAATGGCAAATTTGTCCTTCCAGCAGGCAGACAGAGCTGCTCGCTGACGGATTCTTCAGGTGAGTGCTGGGTCTTGAAGCCTCAGCAGCGGCTTAGCTCTTTTAATAACACTCTGTTGGAGGGATGGTTGGAGGTAGAAGTGGATATAAAGTGCTGATAAACTAACAATAAGCAAGGATTCTGTATTTCAAACTTTTTTTTAATAAAATGGCATTTCATTGTCATAAACACATTTAAATGTCTACTTTATGACATTGAAATAGCAAAAATTCTTTTCTGGCTCAACATCATCATCAATGCCAATTTGAATTAGTTTGATTTTACTTTGTTGAAAATTAATGAGAATTACTATTTAATGATTGGTTAATGCGCTGAAGTTCATATTAAGGAATCATTAGGGATGTACTGATGCAAATATGTAATTGTATCAAATAGGTGCTCATCGGTGGCCTCAATCTACCCAATTTAAACACACAATAGTGTATTTATTTACAAAGCTTACAGTACTCATGACACTGAAATTGTAAATAGTAAAAGAACAGAATAGTCAAGACGTATTATTAGAAGAGTGGGCATTACTTATATTACAATGTGGTTTTAGCAAGTCCATTAAATTACCCGCATATGTCTGATAGCAGCTTCAAAATGTCTATATTGTTAAAAGATCATTTTAAAAAAAAAACAAACATTGCCTTTCTGTGTTGTTTAGGCGGTGTTATTTGCAGCACGGTTTGTTCCGAGGATGATGATATTTCCCAGTGTGCCTCCTCTGCTGCTGATGGCTACCAGGTGTGGAGTGACCTGACCTGTCGCCAGAGGGCCAATGTCCTGCTAAGGTAACGCTAAACGCACGTTCCCACGCCTTGGCAGCGCTGTCCATCTTCCATCTAACGCCAAGCCGTCTGCACACCTTTGCCCTCATTCAAAATCAGGCTGGCGGGCATCGTCGGCCAGCACGGACAGTGTGTGTCCGAGCTTTGTGGGCTGTGCGGGGCGTCCTGCTCGCCATCCACCATCGTCAGACTGCTGCAGTACTACGGCAGCTGGGCCCAGCTCAGAGACACTCTAGTCGGCGGCTGGAAACCACTGGGTGAGGTTATAGGAGGTCTTTACGGATTATTTAGTTCCCTCTTCATCAGGCTTCGTCGTCCTAACTTCAAGCTCTTGATTTTTCTTGCTCCAGGTGTGGTGGCAGTAGTTGTCTCTGACGACTGCTCTTTTTATTCTCTACTTCTCAAAGTCATACCAGCACTGGCCATGGGTAACACACAAATATTATTATTATTATTATTATTATTATTTTGTCTTATTCATTTAAAAATAACAACCATACAATGATTATACAGCACTATACTGCAAGATTTTAGGGAAGAAAAGGTCATAAAAGTAATTTATTTGAGTAGCAAATGTTAAAAAAAAAAAAAAAAAAGCCCAGTTGACAATTTATATGTTGACTGCACCTAAAAAAAAAAAAAATGTAGTTCATAGTTTCCTAAGTGTTGAATTGTCCTGCTTTCTTGAAGGTAATTCCGTCATTGTTGTTCCTGGCCGTGCCAAAGCCCCCCCATGTCTTCTTCTGGCACAGCTGCTTATGGCAGCAGGGCTTCCTGCTGGGGCTCTTAATGTATTAACAGGCAGTAGCAGCTCACTGGGTGCCAAAGTGGCCCGGAGCTCCAGCATCAGCTACGTCACATATGGTGGCAACAAGCAGGTGTGTGTGCGACAGTTGAAAATCCAATTAGAACTATGTTAATTTAGTGTTCCACATTGTGATTTTCTTTCTGAGCATTTTTCTGCACTCTCTTTTGGCTTAACTAGACCTGGGAAATATTACAGCGGTGTGTTTCCACATCTCTTAGAATGGCGCGCTGTTGTGCGAAGCCACAGCGGGGTTGGGAGTTCCTGTTTCTGTGTCCGTTTGTGTCGGATCTTCTTGTCCCTTAATCGTATTTGATACAGCAGACATTGACAGCGCTGTGGATGGGGCGATAGAAGCCGCTTTCAGGACGAAAACAGACGTAAGTGGTGTAACCAAAAGAGTAAATGTACCTCGGGCCACTCTTCACATGTCCTCACTGTCCACCTTTCGCCTCTCGTCCCCTTAGGTCCACTGGGTGTTGTTTGTGCAGGAGAGAGTGGTGGAGAGCGTGGTGGCCCGCCTCAGGCTTCGCATGGCTGGCTTGAAGTGTCTCCCCCTCTCCAGCGATGAAGATAGACTGCTGGTGGATGCTGCAGTACAGGAGGCCCAGCGACAGGGGGCGATGGTAGGCCCTAGTAGCCAGCAAAACTGCACCGAGCTGCCTGAAATGCATCAACAGCGATTAATATTCTTGCTTGCCTATTTTCCTGCATCTCCATTTCCCCCCCCCAGTTGATCCAGTCCTGCACACCTCCCTCTTCAGGTGCCCAGTACCCTCCCACAGTGCTTTGTAAATCAGCCCCCTCCTCTCCATTTGTGGTGAGCCCCCCGCCTGGTCCACTGCTGCCACTTTTAACATTCAGAAGCAGCAACGAAGCAGTGACCCTCGGTGAGGAAGCATCTCTTGCTCTAGATTCGTTTCAATTTTACATTTTAAAATGATAGATTGATGATTGATGATTATGAATAAATTCTGTTTGGGGTCAGTTAAGAGATGAATACATTTGAAAGAGGATGGAACTTCTGCATTTGAGTCTTTTGCAAAGTTGTTAGATTATTCTGCAAGAGCATCTGTGTGTTTAAACAAGTAACAGAAAAAAATACTCCAACTATTTTTTAAAATAACAGTAGTTTTTACTTTGGCAAATGAGTCTGTGGCAAATGACAGCAACTCTGTTCCATACAGGAAACCACACTCCTCATGGCCAAGCAGCTTCCATCTGGACGGAAGACCTCACGCTGGCTCTGGAAACAGCAAAAAGGTGCTTTTGCACATCCATTCATAGTGTCCTGAATTCATTTTTTTTGTGTATTTCCATTTTTGGTTCAGTTTCTGCTGTTTTTGGCTGACTCTGCATCTCAGCAAGGGTTTTTATTGTTGTGACACATTTAACATTGTAACTTGTGGTGGTGTTTTTTTGTATGAAACATGAAATTGCTCTGACCTCTTTTTCCTCCATCATTAGTCTGTCTGTTGGTGCAGTGTGGGTTAACTCCTATTCTGTGTTTGACCCCTGCCTGCCGATTTCTGGTCACAAAGACAGTGGAACCTGCACGGATGGAGGACAGGAGGTGGGCTTTGACCAGAGTAGAAGTCACACCTTGACACTGCACCTGTCTTTTTCCCTCACGCTAATGTCACACCTTTGTTTACCCCAATGTTGCTTTTTTTTTTTAGAAAGTTTATTTCAAGGTAGCAATGCATAAGCCATGATCCCATCAATATACAATTCTCAAAACTGCAGTATTTTGAATATTGAGCTAACGGTCTGAAGAATCTTTGACCCCCCCCCCCCCCTCTCTCCTCCTCCTTTATTAGGGTCTGTACCAGTTCTTACACGCTCCCTCATTTTCTTCAAATCACCCTCGCTCCTCCCCCATCTCCATGGACTATGCAAAGTTTGGATCAGGAGCCTCCACTGTTGTCATTCCTGAAGACCTGGGTGCTAGGTTCGTCTTTGAAAAGTCTAGTTACGCACTTCTTGCTTCTACTCTCAACTTCAATGCATGTTTTACCACTACTCTGATCTCCCCTCAGTGCTCCAAAACACTACCTGCAGTTTGTTGGTGGTAAGGCATGCAAATCTGTATCTGGCGGCAGTGTAGCTGTGCAGTCCCCAGGGGGCAGCGGTGTATTAGGATATTGTCCAGAAAGTGGCCGGAAAGACGTCCGAAATGCGGTGGAGGCTGCATCAAAAGTTCAGCCTGGGTGAGTCGGACACACTACTGCTGTGTTTTAACAGTAAAAGTGTCCTTTATACTTCAAAAAATATACTTTCTACATATTCCAACAAAAGCATGTATACATGTTTAATCAATCAATTTCATTTCAAACACTTTTAACATTTGGTTAAAAATAAAATATTCTATTCTTCTTTTTAACCCTTCATCAGAACTGTAAAAGTTGAATAATTGGTGAAACTTTTGCCTTCGAGACAGTGTCCTGACAGTGTTTGTTTTTCACCAGTCAAAGTCCAGCAAGAATTAGCCGAGTCATAGAGCGATAAAGTTGTATGACCCCTTCATCCATTGTTGTGAAACATAAAAATGTGTTGTAACATTTCTGTGGCAAAAGCAAACATCTCACTTGAGAGAACAGAACTTTGACTCTAGCTCATCATAATCTCACCAATGCTTCATCTAATCTTACTAATCAAATAACTAATAAATAAAATGCAGTTAAAGTACAGCACTGTTCGATTGTGGAGGTTTAAGTAGTGGAACATGGAAATGTTCAGGTTAGATGAAAATAAAACACACTGTACTTTTGTGAATGCGTTTTCACAGAATCCACCAACAGCTAATGTATATCAACCAATTAATGCAACCTGTTTAATAAGTGAACACTGTGTTGATAGATTTTCCATTAAATTTTTAATTTCTGTCTCAATTCTGAACTAGCTGGATGAAAAAGAGTCCATCGGCTCGTGCCCAGTCACTCAACTCTCTGGCCAAGGGCCTGGAAGCAAAGAGGCGGGACATAGCTGCATCAGTCAGCACTCAGACAGGTGTTTCATTGGACGAAGCTGAGAAAGAGGTGGAGCTCAGTATCATTCGGCTCAGTGATTGGGCGGCTTACTGTGACAAGCTCAAAGGAGGAAGTCTGGTGAGATATTGTCTTAATTATTAAAAAAAATATAGTAGACTGTGTATAATAGTTTATAGTGTGTTTGTAATGTTGAAACAGGTTGCAGTGAAACCTAACCTCCACACTTTCTGTCCTTCAGCCCATGCCACAGTCTGGTTTCGCCATCTCTGTGCCTGAAGCTATGGGAGTTGTGGGGGTTCTCCTCCCCGACAACAATCCACTGTACTCTCTGGTGACACTGCTGGGAGCAGCTGTTGCCACTGGTAACGCAGTCATCATAGTCCCAAGTCAGAAGTATCCACTGCCAGCCCTGATGTTCATTCAGGTGTATATTATGAGTCTAATTATAGAAATGTAAAACTTTAGATTAAAGTGGAAGGGTCAAGTCTGTTGCTTCATTTTTATTTTATTTATTTATTTTTTTTAATTTAGAACTCACTTCTAGCGCACATGGGTTACACCAGTTTGTTTGTCTTTTCACAGTTGCTACTGAGAACAAAGTCATGTGACCTGAAAATTGATACTGTCATCAAAAAGCATTTCCCTCTCTTCAGGTGCTCCAGGCATGTGACCTGCCAGCAGGTTTAGTGAGTATCCTCACAGGCAGAAGAGACCAGCTGACTGCAGCTCTGGCTAATCACAGTGTCATCAAAGCCATCTGGTACTGGGGAAGCCCTGAGGTGAGGAGTGAACGTTTATACTCCAGAGCTCTGCATGAATTTCTAGCACTTGATGATGCTCAGATTAGTCTTTGTGGGGGGAAAAAAGTAATCAGAGCAATCCAGTGTTTCTCCTACATACGTTCTTGCTAAAACTGAGCTTCTGATTTGTGATTTGATGCTGCAGGGCTGTCAGTACCTCCAGCACACCTGCACCAGTCCCCTGAAGACCCTGTGCCTGTTCAGCCAGAAGAACGAGGAGGAGGTCGACTGGACTCATCCCTCCATCCTGGAAGAAATGTGGAGAAATGCTGTCGAGTGGAAGAGCATCTGGATTCCTACTGCATGAAGAGTTATAGATATAAACCTCAATAAGTCCTTAAACTGCACCAAGAAGGAATGAAAATTTTAACCCATTGGGGAAAATAAAGAAAAAAGATGGATCAAAAATAGAAAAACATTCCAACCTATTAGATATTTGGAATTCTCTTAATTATAAATATCTTCGACTGATTGTAACTACTCAAATGGTTATAAATGTTCAACTTAAGTGACATCCTACATCTTTATTGGCATTATTTTAATGCTAAATTATCCACTCAGCTTCTCTTTTGACCTTTTACAGAGCATTGTTACAATATGCTTTAGAAGCCTGTGCACGAGTGATTCATTTCCTTATCTTCAAAGTAATTGAAATACATTACTTGTGTGAAAATTTTACATGAATCAATTTTTTTCCAAACCGAATATGGTTTGGTTAGGTTGATGTAGGAAAAGATATGATTGCAAAGTGTTAATGTTTGAGCAGAACTAAGAGATTGAGCGTATTAACATCAAATCTTCAAGGAGAAAATGGAAAAACAAGAAACAATACAAGTGGACATTTTCAAGGACATTAAAGAAGTTTGATAGGGTAATGTGTAAGCAGTGTAAGTGTACTGCTTTTGTACCTTCCATAGATTTTACACTTGTTTACTCCTGATTAAGGGCCAAGCTGGTGCTGAAGCCTGTCCCAGCAGTCACTGGGTGTGGCGAAATTTGCACAATGTGTACAAGCGAAGAATCTTAATGACCAGGCTTGTGCAACAAGACATGGTATTCTACCTTTGTCATCTATGCTGATCTTCATTTTCTGTAGGCCATTGACCTCTGATTGTTTATCATGGTCTTAACTGTAAAGATTCTTCAGTCTGATACGCCATCTGTCTTAGTTATTGCAATGACCAAATGTACATACTGTACAACAGCCATGCAGTTTGAGTAGACTTGATACAATCGCTGATTACAAACTGAAGTTCACATTGTTATAATATATTTTTAAGTACCGGTATATATGTGTTTCAGGAGAACACTGCTTAAAAGTCTTAAAGTGGTGGTATGTGATGGTATTTCTGTTAACTGCCTATACAAGCTGGTGACATGTTGGTATTTGTGTTGATAATATTGCAGCAGCTTTTTCCGTCTCAACATTTTTGGTAATGGTTTCTCAAACAGGTCTCGCTTGTGCTGGTATTTTTAAATATTCCAGCCTTGATCTTCATTTCAGAACTATCATGAAAAAATTATAACCGCACTGAGCATGGAATACAGAACTGGTAAAGTTTAATGGTGCTCTTGTTGGTTCCTCATTTCTGTTCTCATACTAGTTCCAGCCAGTGTCGTACTGAGGTCAAGACTCGCACGTTTCCTGTCACAAGATTCCTCTGTCATCATAAACAACTGCTGCAGAGAGTGCAGGAATGCTGAGTCACTGTGGAATTTTCAGTCAAATGTAATGACGCACAATCATTTAAGTTCGTGCTACTTTTGTGCAAGTATAAAATGATCATTTGAATCATCTTTGATGGTGAAAGAGTATCTTGAATAGTTAAAGTTGAAGCTCTGTACAGGGACAAAGTTCTTGTAAATAGTCGATCATTTTGAGCAATAAAACATGCAGTGGCCTTTAGAACTGATCTCCAAACTGCAGTAACCATACTCAAACACATTTTCACATCTGTCAGGTGGGCACAATATATTTTGTAAGCACTCGGAGAGCTTTTATTTTGTGGTTGTGGATTACTTTAAAACTTAAAAACAAACACACACAAAAAAAACAGCATATGTGGAAATCTACTGTTTCATTCTGCTCACGTTATTACCGTGATAAAACTGATAAGAAAAAAAGGGCTAGCATAATATTCACACTTGCCTGAGACCAGATTTCAAAACAGGTTTTCATTTGTGTTCATGAGTGTAAAAGCTCACGGTGTGAGGCTTAGTCATCAACACAGTATGTTTATAGTTTTATATCTTTATTGGTCTTCCTTCAGCACTGATAAACCTTCCATCTGTGCAGAAGTTGGATTATATCATTGTTGTGTTGAGTAATTCAATTGAAAAAGTCAGTGTACATACCAAAATATGGCATATTGTGCTTAGTAGTATTATTAGATTATTTAGCTATTGTATGGTCTGCACATTTTTTTCATTTGTTTATTATCATAAATAGATGAATACTAACCATTTTGCCTGAATATATTTACTAAGTAAGGAGAAATACTTGTTTTTGTTGCTTTTACAGTTCTTGTTTACAAAGAAAGAAATGCAGTATCAATCAGCTGTATTTTTAACAAAATAATCAAACTTATGCATACCATATCTTTAACCAGTGTATTTGTAAGTAAATTACACAAAACAATTCCCACCAACAGAAATTGCAATGACTTTATAAAATTATGACTTTGAAGCGCCATAAACACTTTTTTCACTGTGCTTGAACTTTATTTTTATTTAAATTTAACCTACGACAATTACTCGTAAATATATAACCATGTCTTTAAAGCAAACTTTTTGACATCATCCTGGGGTACTTCAGTAGAATTTGCCAGTTCTTTCCATGAGTAAGGAAATAAAGTGCAAAGTCATGCTTAGATCACATGATTATCACATGACCTCATTGCGCTCAGTAATTGGTGGAAAAGAGAGAAGTGACGTTATCTGCGAAGTGCGTATAAATACGAGGACCAGCGTCTCTACCATTTCATATCGGGAAGGAAGCCTTCAGGAGTTCTTGCTTCAACAGTGTTTGAACGGAACTTCTTCTTTCGTCCCTCTTATTTAAATCGGCTAGCATTCCGGATTCTTCAAAAACCTTTTTTTACTTGAACTCAGCCAATAAAAAAAGTCATCTTAAAGCTATATTTTTATACCGTTTTGTTAAAAAAACAAACTGAAAGAAAACCCAGCTAAAATGGAGTCTCAGGTGCGCCAGAACTACCACCGCGACTGCGAGGCAGCCATCAACAAAATGATCAACATGGAGCTGTACGCTTCTTACACTTATACTTCCATGGTAAGTAAAAAAAAAAAAAATATATATATATATCCTTTTTTTATTTAAAAAGTTAGTGTGGTTGCGTTTCCAGTTATTGTAGCTTCATGCTTTGTTTCTCTAATTTCATTAGTGATAGATTTTTAAGCCTTATCGGCCTCCGTAGAAGGATTTGTCCCACGTACTACACCTGTTTTTCCTCCTTGCAACATTTTAAACGGCGCCATGGCTTTTCCCGTGATCAGCCTGCTTGTGTAATTGGTGTCATCACATTGTCTGAAGTGAAGTATCAAAGGTTTTTAATAACAGTTTTGCTCTCTTTTTCTGTCAACAGGCCTTCTATTTCTCCCGTGATGATGTGGCCCTTCCAGGCTTTGCCCATTTCTTCAAGGAAAACAGTGAGGAGGAGCGAGAACATGCTGATAAGCTGTTGTCTTTCCAGAACAAAAGGGGTGGCCGCATCTTTCTTCAGGACATCAAGGTGAGTCCAGTTCTCGTGTGACTTGTGTGTAATACTTGCTGTGTTTGTCCAGTGTGTGATCATTTCCTTTTTGCTGTAGAAACCTGAGCGTGATGAGTGGGGCAGTGGGCTGGAAGCCATGCAGTGTGCACTGCAGCTGGAGAAGAAGGTGAACCAAGCTCTGCTGGACCTTCACAAGCTTGCCTCTGACCACGTAGATCCCCATGTAAGTTGAAGAAAGCATCAAGATATTGTACTATGTAAAAGTGCTACGTGCTCTACGGAAACGCTTATTTTGTGGTTCTCTCTGCAGCTGTGTGACTTTCTGGAGAGTCACTACCTGAACGAGCAGGTGGAGGCCATCAAGAAACTGGGCGACTACGTCACCAACCTGTCACGCATGGATGCTCAGAACAACAAGTTGGCCGAGTACCTGTTTGACAAGCACACCCTTGAGAGTAAGAGCTAAATGCCCAAGGGTCATGGCGTCGAGCCTGGAGGGAGAATCGTGATGTACGGGCTCTTGTACTCCTGTTGATTCTTGCCAATTTTCCATCTGATCTATTGACAGTGCACAAATGAGTACTGATTGTTAGGTCATTGAAGACGATGGCTTTAGATCATAAAACTTCGCTTGTGATTGACTCTGAAATGAAATAAAGCTTTTGAGCTGGACTTGAGCATCTTTAATTTGTTATAGGTAGATGTATACACTTACACAATTAAACCTGACCATAAAACTTGGTGTTTTTTCAAAAAAAAAAAAATTCCTGGAAATCCCAATAAAGGCAAATCATTGAATATCAACATGACCTCCTTGAAAAAACATAATGGTTAAATAATGCTAAGCAGTGGTTGAGTAATGGTTTCATATTGAGAGCTGGTTTAGTGTTTTGAAAGATTTGTTGTACTATAAACAAAACTTTAGATATTTTATATCTAACTCATTTTTCCTCCACCATGATTGGCCATCATTTCCATGTTAAGGTCAAAGTATGATACTTGTAATAATGGGGGTCAGTGTGACTGGTCAGTGGTCTGAGAGGCTGCCGGTGTGAAAAACAAACACTGGCAGCCTCTCGGACTACCGACCAGTCACACTGACCCCCATTATTACAAAGTGCCTGGAGAGACTGATCCTTCAACACATCAAAGACCACCTCCCCCCATCCATCGAACCCCACCGGTTTGCCTATAAGGCAAACAGATCAACAGATGACGCAGTCGCCATCACACTGCACACCTGTGCTGAGCCACCTCGGGTGTAAGGAGAGCTACGTCAGGATGCTCTTCATCGACTTCAGCTCAGTCTTTAATACAGTAATTCCTGACATCCTGGTCAGGAAACTGGCCGACGTGGGACTCCCCAAACACACCTGCCACTGGATCAAGGACTTCCTCTCCAACCGACCCCAGTCAGTTAAACTAGGCCCCCACACCTCCACCTCCCAGACACTGAGCATTGGCTCCCCACAAGGCTGTATGTTGAGCCCAATGCTCTACACCCTCTACTACACCACCAACTGCAGACCCACCCACCCCAGTAACACCATCGTGAAGTTTGCAGATGACACGACAGTGGTGGGCCTGATCACAAGTAGGGACGAGGTCTGAGTGGTGCTCAGCCAACAACCTGGTTCTGAACACCACAAAGACAAAGGAAATCATCCTGGACTTTAGAGGGCTCAAGACCGGCCCAGCCCCCATCTACATAGATGGAGATCGGGTGGGGATGGTTCACACCTTCACCTTCCAGGGCACCGTAATCTCTGCTGACCTATCCTGGACCAGAAACACCACCGCCGTCATCAAGAAGTCACAGCAGTGTCTGCACTGCCTGAGCGTGCTCAAGAGGGACAACATCCGCCAGAGATAATACAGTTTTTGTAGATCGCTTGAACACTACATACACATGCTTAAACCAAAGTAACACAACTTGAAGTTGTTGTTACTATACCTTAAACAAAGCATAACCATACCTTAAACAGAAGTGCTGCTTTACACTTTAGTTGCAATTCTCAAACACACTTTCTCCTTTCTGCAACACACTTGGTCCTGCACACTACACACTATTTCACACATAAGACACTTGAGACAAGAATGAAATCTTAGGGAACCATTGAGAAAACACATCTAATCAAAATACAACACACGCACGGGTTAATTGAACACATTAAGACACACAACTGAAAGTACTAACTTACAAAACTGATCACCAATCGGCCAGCTACAAAAAGGCCCCAGTGAGGCCATTTTGAGAACTTTGCAAGCATGGAGGCATTAAGAGCTAGAGGAAGAGGAAAACAGACAGACAGAGAGAGGAGAACGTGGTCGAAGAGGCCGCGTAAGAACCAATATTTCGGATGACAGAAGAGCAACTTTGGTGGATGGTGTCATCAACCATGGCCTGACTTTGAGGGAAGCTGGGCATGGAGCCTGGACGGAGTCAAGATCAAATACTTGAAGATCAGCAAGTATTAAAAACATCATCATCAAATCAGCATCATCACCATTTCTAAATCCTATAGAGGATTTTTTTCTCCCACTTACTAAAGATGGCGCATACTGTATATGACCACCAACCACATGCCTGTATGCCACTTTTGCAGAAGTGGCATGCCCATATACCACTTCTGCAGGCAGTGGAACAGGCCTGTGGAGACACTGAGGTGAGGTCAATCCAGGGATGGATTCGGCACACAAGCAGGTATTTCCCCTGATGCTGAGCCAGAGAAGACGTGTGTTTGTGATGTTAGTGAGATCCTCTGGCCAGACCCCAACAGGTGGCAGGATCCATAAGCTGACTGTGCACAATTGTGTTTTTCTGTGTTTACAGTCATGTATCGTTTGTAATATTTTGTCTATTGTTATATTTTTGCTTTCACTTGTACCATAAAATACACTACTATAATGTCATTATTTCAAATTGAGAGTTTCCTTTTTTAGTTGTTCCTAAAATTTTCCTTCTGTGGAACTGAATGAAAACAGTGAAAAGGAAAGACTGTGTGTTTTATATTAATTGGACCAGTGTGTTTCTGCTGATGTGAAAGTGTATTCATATGATGCCAGTAGGAATCATTTTGTCATCAAAGAGACACTTTGACGAAGGGTAGTAGAGCTTCAATTTGATATAGATGTGAATTGTTTATTTTTGTTTCAGTGCTGTGTCTTATTTGCTTGTGTGTAGAGGTTTGACACACTGAGCTAAGTTTTGCAAAACGTGTTGAAGCAATGGGCAAAAGTCGTAATCAAGGACCGCAGGTAGGCCAACCGATGGATGATTGCTGCCTCGCAATCTTCTACCCTCATGTGTTCTTTAGAAGCGTCGTAGTGCCACCTACTGGAGAGAAGTGTTTGGTGCACCGTGCGATCAGAACGCGACACTTCATGGTGAAAAAACGTGTGCTCCACGCAACAGTTATGATTTGGGACAGTTTTTCTGTCCAGAGAAGAATCCTGTGCGAATCTGTATAACCTTTAATACCTACATTAATACTTATACTTACCTATAATATATCACAGGTTTTTTTTTTGTTTGTTTGTTTTTTTGGGGGGGTTTTTTTGCATAAAGACTAACATCAAAAGTCTTACACAATTTTCAAAACCTTACATTCAAGGCACAAAATATCGGACCATATATTCACTACTATAAACAGAAAGTCAGTCTCACACTTTTTACAGAACAAGACTCACTCTTGTCAAAATCATATACACATTTAAAAAAAAACACACACATCATGTTAATAAGAAGCACATACTTTTCATGAGGCTTAATTCTGTTTGAACCAGTTAAACACTGCTGTATTTAACTGTATTAATCTGTATTTAAGTACTCCAAAGTTAAAGAAGAAAACAAAAATAAATCTGAATAAAATAAATAAATTACTTTACTGTTAACACTATGCATCTCTTTACTGAGCTGGATCTGGCCAGAGAATTGCATCCATTGGCAAGGCAAGGTGGGAAGAATCGTCTTGAATGACGGATCCATCCTTGCACAGCTGAGGCGTCGATTTGGTCACAAGCCTCTTCCATAGCCTGAAGGAGGGCCATCTGAGCCCTGAGGCCCGAGATCATAAACCTTCCACCGCCATGCAGAGAAAAACTCCTCAATTGGGTTTAGAAATGGAGAAAATGGTGGAAGGTACAGCACTGTAAAGTGTGGATGGTGTTGAAACCAGCTGTGGATCAGAGCAGGGCGGTGGAATGACACATTGTCCCAGATGACAATTGTTGAATCTGGTCCATTTGATTATTTATTGTGACAAAATTGTGCAATCTGTCCAAAAATGTGGTAATGTGATCTGTGTTGTAAGGGCTCATATTGGTATGACGCTGGAGGACCCCATTCTGTGAAATGGCAGCACAAAGGTTGATGTTACCCCCACGCTGCCCTGGGACATTGATTATAGCCCTGTGGCCAATGATATTCCTGCCTCTCCTTTGTGCTTGACTGAGGTTGAACCCTGCCTCATCTATGTAAATGACTTCATGAGGGATTTCTTCAGCATCCATCTGTAAAACTCTCTGAAAGACATCAAAAAAAGAAGATTGTGTAGTTCAGCATTGGTTTGGTACGCAGCAAATTTACATGTAGAAACGGTTATAATGTAATGTAACATCACAATGCTAGAGTGAAACATACATACCTCCGCATACTCATGCCGCAGCTGTTCAATCCTCTGAATGTCGCTCAAAAGGCACTCGATAAAGTTGTCTCATTTGAACTTGATATCTTTTCAAGATGCATGATAATATTGGCTTTAAGTTCTCTGAGCCTGATGGCATGACTGGCCAAAGCCATGTTTTAGATCTCTCTCTCTCTCTCTCTCTCTCTCTCTCTCTCTCTCTCTCTCTCTCTCTCTCTCTCTCTCTCTCTCTCTCTCTCTCTCTCTCTCTCTTGTTCCAGTGTGAATATGGGCCCGCTTCCTCACTGTCGTTCTCGGCCTTCAATCCTATATAGAAAAGAAAATACATGTAAGCTGCTGTAAAAGGACGCAGGAAGGGGTATCAAAAGTGTGATAAAGTGCAGACAACACAGTAAGCAGCTGATTACCATAACTATTCACAGATTTATTTGTTTATTTATTTTTCTTGCCAAAATGTCCCTATGACAGATGCTACTTTAAAATCTGCTAAGATTTCGCTAAACTCTTAATCCAGCCTCCCTCAGCGTCAATCCATGGTTAATTTGTCAAATTTGGTCCTTTTCTTCTTGGAGGACATTCTCCTCTTGCTTCAGGTCTTCCTCCTCCTCCTCCCTGACCTCTACCTCTACCTCCTACTTGTCCTCAACGGATTCCCCCTTCACCCTCACTCTTCTTCCTCTGACTTCTTCCATTTTGGTTGAAAGCAAGTGAACTCACCTGCTGCATTTTTATACTGCTCAAACCTGATTGTTGTGTCTAAAATAAACCAGTCATGTTTGCTCACCTGATTCTCAACAATTATTGAACTGCATAGCATTTCATTTATGGTGGTAAAAGAATTAAAAAAAACCTCACACATGCAGGGGAAAAAAGCATTAAGACAATCCTCAGACCTTAAAATAAACAGGTTGACAAGGATTTGCAACGACGGACTACTCTCGCTGGGCTTGTTGCTGTCCAAGGTGCTTGAACTCTGATTCGACTCCATGAGATGGAGTGAACACAAGTCGTGCCAGGGTGACAAGTTCCATAATGATCTTCAAACAGGCGCGATTTTAAAAATCACAACTTTTTGCATGAATTGGTATAGGGATGGACTTTCGGTTGTGAAGGAGGACATTGTTTAAGTCGTTGGTCGTGGTAGTGGTGGTGGTGGTGGTGGTGTGTGTGTGTGTATATGTGTGTGTGTGTGTGTGTGTGGGGGGGGGGGATAGTGTGGAGATTAACGCAGGCTGGGGGAGGGGAAGAGAGGGTAAGCAAAACGAGAGTTGTGTGTGACAGAACTTGCTCTCAGTCGGTGTTGGTGGATTTGTCTGAAGGACGTTTGGATGTACAGCAGAGAAATAGAACAAAAAAACCTTCTCAGTTGAGTGGGCCTGACACAGGGTGAGTCACTGCTGATCCTTCTTTATGTTCTCACTTCATTTAAAGTTGGATATTTTCCATTATTATGTACATGTTTCACTTATACCGTATCATTTTAAAATGCCTTTATTATTTAGTGGCTGGAGAAACAGTTCATTTTACAAGTAATAAAGGAATTCTTCCTGCATGGTAAAAAAAAAAAAAATAAATCTAAATATATAAGTAAATATGCATAATGAAAACTATCTTCTAAAAGTGGGAAAGATTAGTTTAAGGGGCTTATAGAATGCTAATGCACTTCTATTTGTGTTTACACCCACTTGTATTTGATATTAGAATATCTTAGATATGAGAATATAACTTCTCTATTTATACAAACATCTGTAGCATTATGCAAGATGTAAAACATTCTAGATTTACCACCATTTTGCTAATGAAGATGAATTAAAAATAAAAAAAACAACTCTTCTGTGCAGCATGACTGCTGAATATGTACCATGAAAGTATATATGATATACACAAGATGCACAACACATGCACATACAAGGAGAGAAGAAGAAAAGCTTGTGCATGCTATTAATGATATTTTAAAATGTCAGATTAGAATGTTAATTGACTTTTAACATCATGTCATATTCTTATTTGTTCATGTGTGAGTACACACAGAAAAAAAAGAATAGAATAGAATAGAATAGAATAGAATAGAATAGAATAGAATAGAATAGAATAGAATAGAATAGAATGCTTTTATTGTCATTGTGCGATACAACAAAAATTGTGGTGCAGCTCCGGTTCAGAAGTTCAACAAGTTATAAATACGGTATAAACATATTCACAATATGAAAACCTATTCACAGTATGAAACCTATCTAAAGTATAAAGTGATGTATCTCAGAACTATTATTTGTTGTTTATTAAACTACAGAATTTAGAATTGCAAAACTAGATTTTCTTGGAGTTACTGTTGTGAGGCAGTTGTTTGTGTCAGCGGTCTTTGAATAGGGGTGAAACGTTAAAGAAAAACAGATCTGATCTGGATGCTCATTGCTAACTGCTAATTGTTAACAACTTACCAGGTGTGTACCGTATATAGATTAAAAAAAAACAACAATCAGTTTCAGTTCTCAATCATCTGAACCAGGAACCTCTTTTATTTCCATTAAACACGTCTTGTCCAACATTTTTCTTTATTTTTATAAAACTGGTACAGAGTCGCATGTTTTACCTCTTAGGCCGGATTGGCCCTGAGAGTTGTGATCCAGGGTTGGTAACCATCACACGTGTGGTTGGAATCTCACTCTTTGGGTCTTTGTCTCACTTTGCCATCATGGGAGCTGCTAAGGGCAAACTGGTTGAGGTGTAGATGATTATATGGGCAGGGATGTGCTCTGATGCACGCTGACAATGACATAAGATTACTCAAACTGATGTCAATGTGTAATATCCAGATTGTTTTATACTAGGCTGATCGTTGTAAAATATAGTTTATTATAGTTGTCAATGAGCTCTTTACAGATAAAGCACAATACTGGCACACACCCCCCCCCACACACACACACACACACACACACACACACACACACCCACCCCCACACACACACAGAAAAACACAAACACAAACATACACACACACACACACACACACACCTCTGTAATCCTCTGTTTATACAATCAGAGGTCATAAGCGGTTGATCTTGTCGAGTGAATCATATCTTTGTCAATATGTGGTGTTTATGTTTGTGCTCATCGTTCTTTCAGCTGTCAAGGGGAGGATAAATGGCAGAATCTGGGAGGAGTGAATGCCAGATGATGCCAGGGATGGCTGGAGAAAGGGGAGGAGACCTTGAGAGACAAACTGTCCTTAATTTGTTTAAGCCCTGGGATTTTAGGATTACCTTTGGCGAGTAATCCTATTACATGGCGCTGCGGGAGAGGGGTGTCTGCTGTGGGTGGGGCTTGCATTTATGTGCCAGTTTGAATTCTCCACGGGGGTCCAAATGACGACAGCATTTGCCAGATTAAGTTTTGCTAATTATATTTGCAATTTACCACATTAACAGTTAAAAGTCAATTATCAAAAGACAAGACTATACTATATCTTTCAGGAAAGAAATGTCTGTTTAAGAGTTTACTAATTAGGGATAAAGAGACAAGCAATGCAATGCAAAAATAGGTGAAAAAGCCTTCTTGATGTAAGAAAGAAATGTAATTGACCTTGAAATTCGTGTAGCATCCAAGTCATAGCAGCTGTGTGCCTCCCTCCAGCGGTGAACGGATGTTTTCAGCAGTTCTAGGGTGAATAAATGAAGGGAAGATTAAATAGTGAAATAGCAAGGCCCTGGAGAAGCCCCACAAGGGACTGAAACAACAATGTTCATCCTGTTATATGCAACAGTGACTATCATCTATTTTGATGCACGATTGCCAGGTTTAATAATGGAACGGAACAACAATGTGTAATTATAATCAAAAAGGTTTTCCACCGATTTAGTCCTGTTAACTGCCTTTTGAAGAAAGAAAGAATGTCAGAATATATTTTTAAATAACATAAAACATGTTTTCGTGAAGCCTGAATGAAATAAGCCTGAAACCATCTTTGGAGGACAATTTTTTCAATCGTTTTGAGATGATATAAAACTGAAGGTTAAACAAGCAGGCGAGTGAAATGAGTGAGATGAGGATTAACAGATTACAGTCAGGTGAAAGGTCAATCGGGATCAAGTCGGAAAGGACGCGTCCGCTTAGAGTCCATGTGTCCACGACGGCAGGTGCTGGGCGTTGCCGTGTGGGGCGCGAGATCTCTGACCGTTTGTCGTCTCTCTTTCTCCATCCGACCTCCATCAGGGACGCGATGCGACTGGTCAGCGCGGCAGGGGCGCGGCTCCGCAGGGCGGCCGAGGAGGAGAGGGGGAGAGAGAGGGAGCCCCCGCCTCCGCAGCCCCCCTCACACCATTCCAACCACCAGTTTAACAGCATGAAAAACAAGTTCTTCAACGAGCTCACACATCTGCCAAGTGAGCCCACATGCACACAATATATACACACATCACACTTAAATAGTTAACAATTACCTTAATAGTAGAATTAAACTCAAAAGACCAAAATTTAGATCTTGGGACAAGATTTTATGGCGTAAGCACATCGACAGACAATATAAATAAACTCAGAAATGGTTTAAATGTTCAGAAATGATGATGCAAGGTAATTACAGTGCATCCCATACAGGAAAAAAAAGGAATAATAAGCACGTTACTGTCCCTCTGTCCCATCATCTAAATGTCTTTCCATCTCCATTCATTTCAACTCGTCTTTCATTTGTCCCCTCATTCTTTCACGTGAACACCGCGTTCTGCCCTTCAAGACCACAAACTCAACAGTAAGTCCATCTTTTCTCTGCAGTTTTTTTGCTTCCTAGATGTTCTCTACACATGATTTTCCTGAATCAAACCGACTAGACTAGCAAATCTTTCTACGAATGACTGACTTTTACCAGGGCTGCAAAAAACCCACTCCCACTATACAAAACTGACATTATACAGTAGTTAGTACAGTATTCACATTTCACCACATTTGTTAAAATGACAATGTTGTTTTTGTTTTTTGTTTTTTTTTCATTTCACACAGACATAGCACAAATCCTCAGTATTGCTCTTTGTGTATTAAGGCTTTGTGCATTGACATAGCAGTTGTTTTGGTGAACGTTTGTGCATGGACTGGTTTATGATACCAAAGTTTTAAATTCGGCAATCAATACAATTTTCATTCAAACGTACAGTCTTGCATAAATGGTTGAAAACATGGTCTGCAGCAGGGTACGCTACACACAGACTTCAAAACCTGCCCTTTTCTCCGTCCCCAGTGCCGATGTGGGCTGTAGGCTCCATTGTGGTTGTGGTCCTGGCCCTGGTTGGCTGTATGGCATTTTGCATCTACAAGAAATGCTTCAACAAGACCAAGAAGCCCAAGAAAGCGCGCGAGAGGAAAGCAGGACGAGGCCGAAGGAAGAAGGACAAGGAAGGAGAAGAGGGAGGGGATGAGAAGAAGGTGAGGAGAGATGAGGTGGACACTGTCCCTCGTCCTCCTAAAGTATTTCTGCTTCTAACACACTGAACGACTTTTTTATTCTAACAGCAGAGTTCATGGAGGTAATTTGCTTGAGTGTTTAGTTCAAGTGTTGGTCTAACTTTCTACACCTACACCTTCAAACGCATCAGGTCGTAATGACTTGCTCATAGGTCATGGGTCAAACTCTATAGGTCGTTGTACTTTATAGGTCACATTTCTGACCAATAATTGCAGGGCCATGTAGTTTTGTTGTTATTTCTTCATATCACAAATGCAGTGTGATAAAACAACTGATGCTGATTCGCTGAGCTGTCTGTCTTCCAGGAGGGAGAAGAAGGAAAGGAAGAGGAGGAAAAGGAGTTCTTTGGTAAACTGGAATACACGCTGGACTATAACTTTACCGACAACCAGGTAGAAACTTGCACACACACGGCACAGACTTATTTAAAATGATTCGGAAAGAAATGACGTACCATTTCAAGGAGTGCTGGGATGAAACTAAGCTCGCCGCTCTCTTCCAGCTGATAGTCGGCATCCTCCAGGCTCAGGACCTCGCGGCCATGGACATGGGAGGAACCTCAGATCCATACGTCAAAGTTTACATGCTGCCGGACAAGAAGAAGAAGTTCGAAACCAAAGTCCAGCGCAAAAACCTCTGTCCTGTCTTCAACGAGACCTTCACCTTTAAGGTCGGGACGCATCAGCGCTCGAGAATCGGATGAAAGTCCTTTGAATCGCTTCCGTTTACTCCAAATATCTGATGATGAGACTAAGGATTTTGTTCTTCTAACTGTCTCCAGATACCGTATAACGAACTCGGAGGTCAAACTCTGGTGCTGCAGGTGTTTGATTTTGACCGTTTTGGCAAACACGACCTCATCGGGGAGATCAAAATCCCCATGAACACTATTGATCTTGGACAACCAATACATGAATGGAAGGATCTTGCTGGAGGAGAGAAAGAAGAGGTATGTTCATTTTAGATTTTAATTAATGGATGAATGTAATACTTGAGTGTGGAGCACAAGAGCGTTAACTCTTTTATCTCTGGCAGCAAGAGAAGTTGGGCGATATCTGTATTTCCCTTCGTTACGTCCCCACAGCTGGTAAACTCACAGTTAATATCATGGAAGCCAAGAATCTGAAGAAGATGGACGTCGGAGGACTGTCAGGTCAGACGGTGTAGAAGCGGATGGCGATTAATGTTTTTCCAACGCTGTCTCCTCCCTTCTGACATCTGAAGTTGCTCCTCTGCCTTAGATCCATTTGTCAAAGTGGTGCTGCAGCACAACGGGAAGCGGCTGAAGAAGAAGAAGACCTCAGTCAAACAAAACACTTTGAATCCGTACTTCAATGAGAGCTTCAGTTTTGAGATTCCTTTCTCTCAGATCCAGGTTCGTTCATTCCTTTTTTTTTTGGAACCACTTGCTTCTCAGATCATGGATGGGCAACCCAGTCCTACGAGGGCCACAATCCAGCCAGATAGACAGACGCTAACACCTGGAAAGGTAGAAGAGGTTGACTACCTGGTAGGAAGGAAAACCTGGCTGGATCATGGCCCTCATAGAACTGGATGCATTAGAACATCTACAGTACTTGTTATTACTTTTATAATTTTACTTCCACTCTAAAATTTTGAAGTTAATCTGAATTTCAACATATAGAAAAAAAGTTCTTGTTCTAATTCCTCCTTTTCTCGCTGTCCTCAAACAGAAAGTCCAGGTGCTAATTACAGTGTACGACTACGACAAGTTAGGAAGCAATGACCCGATCGGGAAGTGCTGGATCGGGTACGGCGCCACTGGCGTCGGACTACGCCATTGGTCGGACATGTTGGCCAATCCCAGGCGTCCGGTTGCCCAGTGGCACACACTGCTGCCGGAGGAGGAGGTGGACGCTGCTCTGAAGGCTCCCATACGTTAAACAGATGCACACCTATACGCAGAACAACATCTGCATAGAAGGATTATACTTTATTTTCATGCACAATCTACTAAATCTTCAAAGTAATTTTATTTATGTCCATTTGTCACTGCTTTTTATTGGACTCTGTGTACTTTATAGAGTGTTGGTCATATAAGAATTGTTTAATTTTCCTGTATGTACAGTGACATAACTTGAACTGCTCAGAGAGTCACAGAAAGCTAAAAACCATCCAATAGTAATAATAACAATAATACTAATAATCCTATCGTGCAAAATGTAATTATGTCAACCACACACTTCTGCATGTATTTGATAATGTGCCCTTTTGATATTTATTTCCGTAGTCCAAATCCATGTCATCGACATTCTAACTCAAAAGCTCAAAGCTGTTTTTTTCCACATCAGATTTTTAAATTGTTGCATGACAAGCTAGAAGTCTTTTTTTTTTTTCTGAAGCATCTTTTATGTGTCTTTGTGTCCTCCACACAATCTCAACTGTATTTCAGTGTCAAGTGTCTTGTATTTAACGACTGGTTCTTGAATTGTTTTGGAGTGGATAGAATGCCTGTGTGGGTGTATGTGTGTGAAAAATCAACTTGGCTGTAATTTTCAACTCTGATTATGTGTAAATATTTAGCTGAGTGGCTAAAACACTTGAAAATGGTTCAGCAAATTCAAATAAACAATTTTGTTTTTCTGATACACACCATTTAAATTGTGTGTGGGATTTTACTTCAAGATGTCCCTACAATTCTTTTTTTTGATATTTGCACTTCAGTGTTACAGTTATACACATATCACTTCCCATTCATTAATATGAGAATATCCCACCATCATCCTCCATTTCCTGATTGTTGTTTATATTTGCATTAGTGACCCAGCTGTAGCACTAATCTGGAAGATTTGATGGCGGGCAAACTTCTCTTCTCACGTTCCAAAGGTCAGTTTGTTAGTGCGAGTGATGCAATGCAGTGAGGAAAAGCCTGGATTAACGGAATGTCCTCTTTAGTCCTTGTCTCACGCAGTGAGCCAAACATGTGAGACAGGAATTAGAGGGGGTGGTCAGGGTCCTTCCACAGTGGGCACTGACATCATCAGAGAGGGAAGTTGGTTACTCAGGTTGTGTTTTCATTTAAATCTAATTAAATCGGATATCTTAGAGTTTGATAGTGCAATGCCTTTTTGTACTAATATGCATATTATGTAAATTACATTTTGCAATAATAATAATATCACCTCTGGTAAAAAAAAAAAAAAAAAGCACAACTAATATAAATAATTATACAAGAATTATGACAATAGTAACAACTCAAGTGTGACTGAGTGTAGCTGATTAAGAGTGTGGTTTCTTTTTCACAAACCTACTCAAGTAAAAGTAAAAAGTGCTGTAAACCTACTTTAGAAGTTTTTTTTTTTTTTTTTTTTTAGTATAATAGAGTACATGTAACTTGTTATTACCCACCTCTGGCAGTGGTGAGAGAAGTGTGATTTGTTATTGTGCCAAGTGTAGTTTGGTGGAGGGGGAATAGTGTGTAAGGGTTATTATTCCAGAATTGGGTTCAGCCTCTTAGTTCCAGTGAAATGAACTGTTGTGAGTCATCATACCAAGAGCTTTTTGGACAATTTTATGCTTTTCATTTCATTGGCATTCGAAATAGCCCCTTCCTGTCTGTCCCCCCACCCCCAAAACAGGGAGGCAGCTGTCTCTGTGTCATCACACCGTCTGCTTATCTTCTTCCTCTTCTCTTGCAGATTCAGCTTCATCTGTGCCACTCCAAATTTCTCAGTGTTTATTTTTCCACAAATGTATAAAGGGGAGTGTGGAAGATCACTTGTACTGTGAAGCTCTTTCAGCGGTCAAAAATAAACAGTGTTCTCAAGAAACCAAAAGTCCTGACCATGCAAAGGAAAAAACATCATTCAACAACAAGTGCACTTATTTAATCTTTAAATATTTATTGTTTATCCATCTGCTTTAGTAAAAACCAGATGTTATCCCCTGCAAACCCTGATGGAGTTCCCTGAACATTTCATAATACATAGAGAATAGCTATAGATTTCCTTAATGCCATGAAATGAATGGTAAGTGCAGCACATACTGTCTGCATTTTGTTTTTAGTTCATAGCATCAGCACATTTTTAACAACAAGTGAATCAAAATGCGTGATGTCTCCAATCTCACGCTGCTTTTCTTCCCCAAAGGTGTCTGCATAGTTTTTCCTCCCATTTTTTCCAGTTTACTTCCAACGACCGCCCACCTTCCCTTTGCCGTGGCCCTTTTTACTGTAGGAGGCAGCGGGGAGGAGAAAAAGATAAGCGGAAAGTATGAACTATTGTACATCAGCACTTAAACTTTACTGACTAGAGATTGAAGTACTCACAATTTCTGCGCATGCTGGATTCTGTTCAGCAAGACAGTGATCTGCAAGAGACATGCAGAGGAATTCAGTGTCACATTAAAGCTGGTTACTAAATACATTACTTAGGTACAATTTAGTTTGCCAGTCTAAATAGATTAATGAATATGGATTCATTTTATATGTGAAGTAATAATGTAATAAAAGTACAATTTAAAAGGCTTTATTAAAAGTAATAATTTGATAGTAACAATAATGCAGAAGTCGATTGGTTGTAGTGATCTGTTATCTTCCTCAGTAATGCAGATTGACACGTTCAACACATTTTAGAAGCATTTTTCATCATGTTTGGTTTCCCTGTGTTACATAATCTACAGTCAAACCATAAATGTGTGTTATTTCATTTCTCTACCTCATATTTCTGGTGTTTCATGTGTTCCATGTAATCAAATTTCTCTGACTCCAGCTCATAGATCCTGTTCCACATGTCCTGAGCCCGTTGTCTTTAAAACACAAATGCAAGACTGTAAATCCTTAAGGTACATAATGGGATGTTTCACTGTAAGTGCTGCATTGCAACACAAACTGGTTTACAGCACACGTGGATGCACAAAGTGAATATTTAAAGTCTTATCGAATGTAAATTGTTGCGGCATCAAACTCATCCTCATGTCCAGCAGATGGCGCTATAAATGTAAAGACTGGCAAATGTGACCGCACTCATGGCTGAGGGCAGAGCTGAAAATCTACATCTGCTTCGACAAGTGAAAGTAAATCAGAAAATATTTTCCTTCATCAACATCCATTTAGTCTTGTTCTTTGGTAACAACAACAACAACAACAACAAAAATCTATCTCTGGATGAAGTAATAGCTGTAGGTGTAAGGTACGCTTTCATCAGCCACTCACTTTAATCATTTAGTCTTTTCAGGTTAACACAAGAAAAGTCACCTGAGTCCGTCCTCCCTTAAGTTGTCAATGCCGAGTGGTTGACGTCTCTCCGCCAGAGTCTTCTTCTTGATCTCTCTGCCTGTGAAACGTTTACCCTTCCTTGTCTCAGCCTAGAACATGACAGACAGTGAGTGCATGGTCATGGTCATCATCATCATCATCATCATCATCATCATCATCATCATCATCATCATCATCATCTCCTTCTCTCTTGGTGTTGAAACCTTGGCCAGGAAGCCTCCAAAGTTTGCCCCCATGCCAGAGAGAACTTTCTTCTTCTTGGCCTCATCATCAGCCTTCTTCTTGGCTTCTTCCTCTTCTTTTCTCTGACGCTCCTCCTGTCGGATGGAGAAAGCTGGGGTGAAGGCACAGCAGCTATGAGGACCTAAAAGAGCACGCGTGGTTTTGTGAATCTGTCCTACACGACAAGTCACATGACCTGCGTCCATCCACAGGGAAATACTGTGACGTTACCAAGGCGACAGGGTGAAAACTGGGGATTTTTTTTTTCTGTGACAGTGTGGCCGGTTGTTTTACCGCGATCCTGTTTTGTCTGTCCTTCTCCTTCTCTGCCCGAACCCTCTGGATCTCAGCTCTCTCTGCCCGCCGGCGCTCCTGAAGGATCAGGCCAAGAGATCGCAAACCGTTAAGAAACCTCTGGATTACAAGCCCCGATGTGGTGAATCCACAGACTAAAATGCAGGTTTTCCTACTTCACCCATTCCCCATCGTGCCAAACACGGCTGATAATATATCTCTTGTACAGTTCCCAAGCATCATTTGATCTGTGGGCCAGTAATTTAGCATTTCTACTATGTACATTTGTTATTTATTTATTTTTTTTCTGTTAGAAATTGAAAAATGTGACGTCTTTGACTAACATGTAATAATGTTGCTGCAGGGAGGAAGTCTAGGTGGAGTGATTGTGGTCAAACTGCTCACAGTCCATCAAAATACAACCAACGTCTCCTCCCACCCGTACGGCCACATCACGAATGTAATGAATCACATGTTCCAGTCACCCGCAGCGATGTTTCCTTTATTTGCAACTTGAGTGGTTTGGGTTTAAGGTAGGTGGGCAGATGTCACCATGTTTCCAGGGTGAACAAAAAACCTGCAAGTGAAACCTGCGTGGGTTTGGGTCTGCACGTGGAAATGTCTTACCGGTCTGGAACCAAAAAGACCACCTCGCCCACTAGTCCTTCCTTTTGCTCACAAACATATACTGTAGTTATTTTAGGCCAACACAGTTCGCATCATCTAAAATACCTCGATGGCTACTTGCATACAAATAAACCAGCAGCTCTTGCGTGAGTAGTTTGGTCGAAGGTGAACCTACAATTCTTTCCTTCAGGCTGATGAGTTCCTCTTCGTCTTTCTTCCTCTGATCAAAGTGGACATCGATCAGAGTTTGAAGCTCCAGCAGGTCTTTCTCCATGCGCTTCCTGTGAATGTCCTGGAGATTCAAGCAACAGCTTTATTTAGATGAGAGAACGAAGAGCACCTACATCAGGGATCCAAGCCTTTCAGCCCCTTATGAAGCCAAATGTGCTGTGTGTGTGTGTGTGTGTGTGTGTGTGTGTGTGTGTGTGTGTGTGTGTGTGTGTGTGTGTGTGTGTGTGTGTGTGTGTGTGTGTGTGTGTGTGTGTGGTGGTGGTGGGGGGGGGACTGTTAACTGGCTGAATATGAATGTTAGCAGATGTTATATTTCATAATACCGACGAGGGTTAGTGAGTAGCAGTCTGACAGCTTACATCAAAGTCCACCCTCTCTCCCTCAGGAATCTTTGGTGGGGCAAGTTGAGGCACCATAGGTCTGGAGAAATAATAACAAAAATGTAGTTGACTCAATGACTCAACTTCACCTTGGAGAAAAAAAACACAGAACTTTAACAAATCAGTTGAAAACATACTTGGGTTTGGGCCGCTCTTCCTCTGGTCGTGGAAGAGGAACAAAATGAGAGGAATGAAAATCCACATAAGTAAATTGTCAACATATCTATAATGAAATAAAAAAAGGCTAAAATGTGTTATTGTGTGTTATTAATAGGACTGGAATAGTAGCAAGCAAGGGACTCCAGAAAGAAGGAACAGCATCAAGAGCACCTTTTTCTAAGGGTTAGAACAAATCAAAATGTCACAGGAGGTGAGATTACTGCATGAGGATTGCAATATTACTGTTAAAACACTCAAGTGGCAAACTGGTGCAAAGAAAAAAAAAGGGGGTAAGCCGGCGAGTTTAAAAGGGTTATAATCGCTCGACAAACCAATATAACTACTATACCTTCTCCCAACACCTTATTATCTGGTGGATTGAGCAACCAAATATTTACTGAATTAAATATGGCAGTAAAAGTACAAGCTCAAAGTGAAATAAAAAGTTATAAAACAAAAGAAAACATGGAGCACTGAAGGCAATGTTGAAGAATTAAGGGACTTAAACCAATAACCAGACACGCCTAAATTCTCCTGCACTGAGTGTTTGATTTGGCACATGCAGACAGGTGAGGGTTTCTTCTGCCAGCTGCCAAACCCAGATGTCCATCGCACCCAGGAACATGGCTTCCATGGCAGTGCGTCTCACCAAAACAAGGTTCAGCTTGAGTCTAAGGATCAAGCTGCATGAGCGGAAGTTTACTTGGTTGATTGACTCATTCCCCCCCCAAATAAATAAATAAATAAATAAATAAATAAATAAATAAATAAATAAAAATGCTTTGTGGGATTAAATGTGCTAGAGAAAAATGAAAAATGTGCCTGAACCGATCAGTTTTTCTCCCTGTGGTAATCTTCCAGCCATGCCAGCCATTGGGAAAGCAGGGGGAATTGATTTGCAGGGTTAGTGCACGCAGTTCTGACGGAATGCTGGGACAGCTGGTGAAGGACTTCAGCCAACACAACAAGGACCTCACATCTGTCGTTTTAGGGTCATAAACAAGGACAGGCAGGCTTTTCACACCTACCTCCGCCATACTCCTCCTCCTCCTCCTCATCCGCCTGCTCAGCCTCCTCCTCCTCCTCCTCCTCCTCCTCCTCTGAGGAGAAACCAGACCCAGATGAACTTGAACATAGTTCCCCAGGACCACCAACGCTTCAGCGAAGCCACGCAAGACGTAACCTACCCTCGGCCTGCTCGCTGGAGGCGTGGCGGAGAGAGAAAAAGAGGCGTTTAAGTCACATTTGCGGCGTTCACTGTGAAATATTTGATGATGTTTACTCACTTGTACTCCTCTTCTATGTCTGACATGGCTGAAATAAAGACAAGCGAACAGCAGTGAATGACAAACTGTTTTTGGTTCCTTCACAAAAGAAACGCAAAGATCATCTTAGCACAGATAAGCAGTTGATGAGCTTTTATAACGAATCAGTTTCAATTTAACTGGGATAAGCAACAAATTCAGCCATCTGAGCACCATCTAAGAGCAGGAAATTCACTATGAAGTCCTAAAAGTAGATCTCTCGACTTACTTCTAACTAATAACTTACTAATTAGCTAATTACGAAACTAACTTACTAGCCAGCTCGCCAGCCAAAATAAAGACAAAAAGGGGAAGCAAACCCGGCCAAACATGCAATGACCATCGCACCCAGTGCTTCTTTCCTAAACTACCAAAACAAACCCGAGGACACTAAACTACAAATAAAACCAAAACCTGGGCTAGTGGGCATCTTTAACCCACCATGAAACACTAAATAACCGCGACTGTGAGTGAGTCAGCACCTCCCTCTGTAAGACAGTCATCTGTGGGGTGTGCAAGCGTGTAAGTCGGAGTTTCCTCCTTTGGTGTCTTTAAAGGCGGGGCAGCTGGACCTGACTGGAAAGAGGTGCTCAACTGGTGGGTCGCCTTCTTTGTCTTCTGTCTGAGTTGGTGGTGTTTGTTTGTGACACACGGGCGCTCGATTCCTCCTGTGAGTGATCCCGGAGCAGACAGGAAAACGTGCACGCCGGTGCAGAGATGCCTGTTTGGCTATAAATTGTCTCTGAGCCGCCGCTCCTGGCATCAGAGCGGCGTCCAACACGGACGCCGCAACGGGCGCGCTGACATTTTCCTGGCGGGGGGGGCTGGAGGCTCGACAGATAGAGAATGTGCCAAAGGTTAAACAGAGAGGGACCGACGTTCAGGTTTCACTTTGCCCCATCAATCTCCCTCTCGTTAATCTCTGGTCCTTACTCGTCCTGGCCACTGGGACATTAGATTAGACGGGTTTAGCGAGAAGACTGGGAGGTGTACGACTGCGCTTTCAGGCCGCCGAGGATGAATGCACCTACAACCTTTCCGCCTTTCGGAAACAATCGACTGCACCATGGGAGCTCGATGAATTCCACCGCCGTTGCGTAGCGAGCATCGGGACATTGGTGGCGGGCCTTTTCGCTGCTGGGTCCTGTGCTTTGAAGGGTTCTGTTGCAGCTCATCGCCCGAGTGCTCATTTAGACTGGAATCCTTTGTGACCGAGCCAGGTTCAAAGCTTTTGGTGCCTTGGCCAAGTGTCTGAAAACATCCCAGGGCTGTATCCAGGGGCGTATGCGTGTAATATCCGTGGAAAGATAACGAGTCTCCACATCCCAGGACAGTCGTGCGGCCGCTTTTACCGGCGAATGCATTTGAAACCAGAAGCTGCAGTGTAGCAAACGGCTAAAGTTATTATGATCCAGGGTAGGAAAAAAAGGACACTGATGCCAAGCAGTCTGAATATTAGACACTAACAGTGTGCATTTGAGGATAGAACAGCTGGGGGCCATAATGGTAACTACTTGAGCAAATTTAAAGGGTCACTGGCTCCTGGAAAGATTCTATAATGTTTACTGTGAATTCAGTTTCTAAAGTTTTGGTTTTGTATTATAGAAGACTGCTTAGTCTTTACAATCAGGAGAAATGAGGTGTGTTTATGGATATTTATAATGTATTACGTACTCTATAATAATAATAATAACAATAATAATAATAATAATTATATATATATATATATATATATATATATATATATATATATATTTATAATTCCATTCACGGGATCATTTTGACCTTGATGGAAACTCCAAATGTGCCCAATGTTCATATATTTCATGCATTTGCAGCAGGTCTGAATAAATCGGCCATGAAATTTGAAGAAATCACAGAAATGAAACATGAGCACATATTTCAGCGTGTTATATTTGATCACATACATCACATAGGTACATTTTCTTTTTAATCACACATGACACCGGGTGGGTTAGTGGACCGAGGGATTTGGGATTTGATTGAAGAGTCGAGTTGCAACGAGCTATGTGGTCAGGGGTAGGGGTAATTTTAGTCAAGGGCAACTTGTGTGAGGAATGGGTGTGGAACAATACTTTACACGAGAGGTTATTGTTTGCTATAAATTCTTTTTACTTACATATATCCCAAAGCCAAGCACAAAAACAGCTGGTGTGCAGCATGTTTAGGATGGAAGGGGGATTAGTGTCCCATTGAAATCCACATGTGCAGTGTGCACGTGTGTTACATGATAAGCCAACTATGCTGTTTGAAGGTAACTCATTAACTAATGGGGATCTTTGCGTATTGTTTCAGACACTTTCCAGGCCTTTTAATAGCTCATCCTGAACCCTAACCCTGACTCCAACCAAATAAAGCCCAAACGAAACCTGCGTGATTGAGATTAGCCTTTAATACGTCACGGTTTTGGTTCCGCACCTTCGCCTAACCCTGCTTGTTAGTCAGTAACGGCACATGCTACGTTTGACTCCCATCGAGATGAAAGTGCAGATTTTTCCTTTGAACTAAAGCCAAACTAAAGTCAGCCGAGAAGGGGGAAAAGGCTATTTTAAAAGATTCTGACAAGAGAGAAGCACTGATCATTCCTCATCATCGATTACTCTGACCCCATGCAGAGGAGGTAGTGGGGAGGTGAAGCCATCAACACCCATTCACACCCAAAGGTCAATTTAGAGACACCAATTCTGCCCAAATTCATGGCTTTGGACTGTGGGAGGAAGTGGGAGTCCCTCAAGAGAACCCACGCAGACACAGGACAACATGCACGCTCCGCACATGGGATTGGAACCCTGACCCTCCTGCTGCTGCTGCTGGCAGAGCCGGCGTCTGCACCGCTGCTCAGCCTTTGTGAGAAAATTCTCAATTTTTCTCAACCGAACCAAACAGCTGCAGCTTAAATAAGACATCTCCTTTCCTGCAGAGTCTCAGGAGTAAGGATGTGGAAAAAAACAGAGGAACGATTGGACGGATGTTAACGTGCGCCACTCATTCAGATGGATGAAGCAACACATCTCACATTCCAAAGAGAATTTCGACTAGTCGACTGGGAAAAGGTGGATATTAAAGAGCAGACGCACATACCGGTTAGAAGAATGGCACCCTCAGATACCGGAGACAGACAGGCAGACTGACTGACTGACAGACAGAATGGCAGCTATACAGTAAGAAGGAGTTTTATACCGGAGGGTGTGTCCGTCTCTGTGCACGCGTGTGCTTCGATAGCCGAGTATACAAGAATAACTGTTGACAAATGTCTACGGGAACAACTGTGCAGATGTATGTGTGTGGTCAAGGCCGGGAGGTTTGGGGGGGGGGGGCGGGGGGGGGCACCAGTGGATTAAGCAGGGGCCGAAAGATGAGCACCATAGGATTAGGAAGAATAGATGGGTGACATCACGGGACAAATGGCAAAGAGGGTGTGTGTGAGTGAATGTGTGTGTATGTGTGTGTGTGTGTGGTGTGTGCGTGTGTGGGGGGGGAGGAAAACAGGGTTTAGTTCAATTGCCATGGTTCATTTATGTTAATTCATTCAAACAAATCTAAGCCACCACAGCTAAACAGGGTTGAAGGAAGTTCTTACGAGTGCAGAGGGAAGATTTGCAAATTTCACCATCATTTTTCTCCTCCAAAATATGAGGTTTCATGACTCCGTCTTCGTGCTTATGCTCAAACATCACATTGATTTGTCGCACTCCCAACTCTCAGGCAGCTCCTGAGGGAATCCCATAAGTCTGATCTCGTCTCCTACGTCTTGACTGCTCCATCTTTTTTTTTTTTGGTGTCATGACATTCAAAAGT
>BJFM01001594.1:96254-108455 GCA_016586285.1 Arothron firmamentum
CCCCCCGCCTCCCTGTCTGGTTAGTAAGGTGCCTATTTGACTTTAATCTATCACATACCACATGGAAAGCTTAAATCAATACAAGCAAATACACCGTAGATTCGTTTATCTGAACTTCACTCACACAGATTGTGTTAAACGCCTCATGGTAAACAGGAAGAAACCCTGAGAAGGGTCTGACTCATAAGGGTGGATGGAGAAAAGGCAAAGTCCTTTCAGTGTCATCGGAGCATTGGGATGTTTCTGGGATGGCAACATACCTGTATGTTGTCACAATGAAACAGTTATTGTTATTTTTCCTCAAGTAATTCTAATCTTATCAGGCAAGAAGCTCCCAAAGTCCAGGCTATGAGTGAAAGGAACATGACTTGCTGTCTTTAATTTGTGTATATGTGTACCTTTTTTTAAATTTTTTTTTACTATTTACAGCTGGAAATCACCAATCCTAACTTTGTTATAAGAAAACACAATGAAAAGTAAGAGAAGAATAATCAGTTCTAACCTTAGAGGTTTCCTTCCAGTGTAGTCTTCTTGTTTGGAAGAACAACACTCCCTTTTCTGCTTAAGATTCCTTCTTGTATATCTTATAACCATTTGTAAAGTGTATTATTTGCTCTGTAGAAACACATGGTGGTGCCGGGGTTAACAAAGGGGTCACTTCCTTAAATGCTGATATCCTTAAATGAGGGCTGCTGTAATAGAACTGATGTATGTGAAAGGAGGAATTCAAAATAATAAAATGAAATGATATTAAAAGAATGACCAGACAGAAATAGGTTCAACTTCTAACTTCTCCTTCAATCATGTCTGGAAAAATGACTCCTACATCACTAGGTGCTGACACAACAGCTTAGACTCTTAGTTGTCATGGAGCATTTGAAGGTGTTGATATTAAGCCATGAATATAGAATAAAACACACTTGAATGCATATTCACTGCATGCAAAGTAGCACTCACTCTAATTCCTCTAACATGTCCTATGATGCTGCCCAACATTGTTCATCGATCCATACTATTTAGCTGCCCTTTCTGATGATGAACTAATTTTCCTCCACACTCTGTGAATAATTTACTCACACACACACCTGCTCATTATCAATGAGAAATCAAAAAAAAGAATGACTTAGACGTGATCAGCGAGTGCGGAGATAAAAGAGAAGTGAAAGAGAGAGAGTCATTCAGATCCTGAAATAGACAAGTGACGACTTCACTCATTCATTCCTTCCATGAAAGGGGAGATTTCCAGTTCACTGAATGAGCATCTACATGGGCTCTGATCTCACTGGACACCATTAGCTATAGTGTTAATGTGAAAAGAAAAGCTCAACATTAGGCTTTTTAAGTCCTGCTTCTGTGTTTCAAAACGGGGAGTGTAAACAGGCCTTTTTTTCATGTGTGTGTGTGATTCTGAAGTTTTCCTACTGTGGGATAAACTAAAGCTTATCTCATCTCTTATCTTAACCTTGCCAGGGTGGTTGGTGCCATTGGAAAACACTTAGTACACTGCTGCTTTCTACCTCCCTGTTTCGTCTCTTGGGTGTCTCCAGGGTCGCAGGATGATGATGTCATGAATTCACTGAGCATCTGATGGAAGTAACTGGACCTACAGTCAATTATTTGGAGGGGTGTCCCAATATTTTTGGGCTAACTGGTGTACCTGCCACACCAACCACTTCACTTTGAATGATAGTGAAGTCACTTGTAGAAACATGAACAGACACAACATGGGTTCGTTAAAAAAAATATTTTATTAGAACTTTTTTATACAAACTGGGCGTGACCTGTTCTTGGTTCATGACGAGACCACAGGCATGGTGACCGTAAGGACCTGAAAAACACGTGAACATGCAGCATATTATGGAAAGACGTTGTGTCGGCTGCAGCAGCACCTCCATATTTGCGTTTCGTACCTGTGTGCTGCTGTTGTACTGTGCGAAACTGCTCTCCTGGTGGATGAGAAGGGGATGAAAGATATCAAGGTGGTACAGCGAAGGCCGAGCCGTTAACACCAATCTGTCCTCTCCGACATCCAGGACCAGAGAACGAGATGACGTCTGCGCACGAAGGAAGGAATACATTTTCTTACCTTTCTCGACATCTATACAGTATCAGGGGTTTTTTTTCTTTTCATTACAAGAAATTCTTATTTCAACAGTGTGGACTCATTTCCTCTGTAGGAACTTTTATCTTTTTGAAAAACCTAGTCCCGTTTCCACCAAAATTACCCAGGAAAAACTATGCGGAGTTGAACTGAGTAGGTAGGAATAAATAGCTGGACTCCCACCAGAAATTAAAAAAATTGCGATGATGTGTGTGTATCTCACCACTCCAGGTAATTTTATTTCTGCAGTGAGGTACTCTGGCACACCAACAGGGGGGCCTACAAGCAAAGTGACCTCCGGTCTGGAGAATGAGATGAAAATGAGGGTTGAATTAAGAGCTAAATGTAATTGAATTGTGATTCTTTAGTAAAAAAAACAAAAAACAAACAAACTTCAGTGCAACAGAGATAACCCTTAATCAGGAAAAGAGAAAAACTCAAACCTTTTGGCTGTAGCGTCGGCGCTTTCTCTGAAAAATAAGGAACAAATCATGACGTCGTAACAACACCGCGTGTGCAATTAACAACGCCGCAGTTGTTGGGTTCCGAACAGATGGATCAACAATAGCCAAGAGGTTCGAGAAATTAAACGATGAACTATTCACCTAAAGCATGATGTGTCAGGAAAGAGGGACAAAGTGGATTGTTATGAAGAGATGCTGTTGAAACGCCACAATAAAGATAAAGACTATTTTCTAGGTTATCGTCTCCGCAAGGACAACACGATATGGGGTTTTTTCTAATCTTTTTCCAAGAAGGCCTGAGATAAATTCAAGTCTCCCTAGTAGTTTTATTTTAGTTGTGAGTTTGAACACACAGACAGACATACTGGGAGTGCAGCTCTTGGATCACGGGCCTGCTCTTGGTCCGGATGTCCTGCGTACTCAGAGAACCCAAAAATTTCCGATTCTTTAGCACCTTCCACTCTAAAGACAGAAATACAAAATATATGGATGAATAAAAAGGAACCGCCCGGACGGATGATAAGCCAAACACATACAAGCGTACCTCTACTCAGCTCCAGATTGTATTTGTTCTCCAAACCCTCCACTGACACCAGGATAATAAACTGCTGGAACAGGGGATCCTTCTGTGAGTGAACATGGCCACAATTTAGATAGGAAGCACGTTTAGATCACCTCCTCCAGGTTTTCAGACCAGTGTGATATGTGATTCATTCAAGCATAAATGAAACAAGCTATTTTTGAAAGGTGCACGCTGCGACAATTAGTGTACACGTAGTACAGTAGAATGCACAGAGTCTACTTGAAATGATCTGTACAATTATGTGCACAACTGAAAGCACATGACTTATGGTGGTTATTTTATTAATTTTTGGTGGTTATTTTATTTATTTTTGGTGGTTATTTTATTTATTTTTGATGGTTTTTTTATTTTCAAAATAAAAATTTTATTTATTTTAAAAATAACTATAGAAAAAAACCTCAAATTTATCAAAGCTATATGGTTGAAGACTAACTGTACCCTTTGCACCTCAATTCTTTTATGATAGAGCCGTTGGATAAGATAAGATCTTTATTGGTCCCACAACGGGGAAATTTGACTGTTTCTTGTTAGTGGTTAACAGATAAACCAAGTATTATTTAAAATAACCCCTTTAGTCACGTGCACAGGATTACTGAATGATGCACTTTTTAATCACACATTTAACTTAAAAAAAAAGGTGAAAAAAAGCTGTCTGCATTACAAAGCATTCGTTTTACAAATCCAGGTACTACTTTATTAATATTCTGAAGATTACAGTAGAAATTATAGTTTGGATTTCAGATTTCTGGCCCCAGAAAGTTTTAATAACTCCACCAAATCAATTAGGGGAGGACTTTCATTGGCATCATACACTAAGTGGGCATTACAGCCAAAATGACTTCACATCACAAAAATGTCCACACACACACACACCTTGCACTTTTGGAAGAAGTCCTGGTTGATGACTACGTCATATGCTGTACAGCCCTGGGAACCTAGGAGAAACACAAACCATACACACAGTCAAACTCATCCTCCATTATTGCCATGATAGCTTGGGACTTGGTGGTACTTTCCCTTTTCCGAGGTGCATTCCGATTACATCATACAACTCTGTGGTGTCATTTCCAAGGAAGATTAAACATATTGCTTTCTTTGGTAGCATTTATTCTTTAACTGGCTCCAGCCATCCTGCGCCAGAGTATAAACAAGGTCAGGGACAATGATCCCTCCAAATTTTTCAATTATGACACATTACAAGTGGAAAAAGTTCTGACATGATTTCTCTTGGTCTCCTTTTAGATAAAAAAAAAAAGTACATAAAGACGATTCTTCTTGAGGAGGGAAGACATATTTCCCTGGTGGTTTTTGGGGAACTTACACGCATTAATGCCATCTAATCAATCAAATGCCAGTCTTAAATAAAAGCTGGGTAAACCTCAACTTTTGTGTTATTTAAAAAGTCTGGCCCAACTTCCTTACCCTTTCATGAGTGTGTAGCTTGTGTGCTAAAGGTGGCACGCATCATGAGGTCACACAGAGAGCAAGAGGCCCCCGACTACACACAGTGATCAAACTCAAACAATCCAGATTAAGTAGGTCAGTTCATGAAAGACACGTAAAACTTTGCAGAGCGGTAAACACTCTATTCATGGCAGTAGTTGCACCTCTATCTTTTTTATGCATTTTATTACTATTAGGACAGCGGTTATGTGATAGCTGGGGTTTCTCAGTGAAAGGCAAAGGGCTTTGATCATAAAGCAACCTACTTGAAAGATCTTTGATCATGGGTTGGTGGAGGCCTGCGCTTTCCGAGTGCTTTTCTAGTTCATCTTGTCCTTTTTTTAACATTACTAAACTACAATTAAATATTTAGAATTTAATTAATAATATAATTTTATGTGTATTTGGTAAAAAACAACAACAAAAAAAACCTTAAAACTCTATCTAGATAGATAGATGAATAGATAGGAAGAAGAGAGGGAAACAAAAGAGAGAGGGGTTCCAACACATCTTTGTAGGAAGTTCAGATGCATTCAAGAATTTGAACTTTGGCAAGTCCTCTGTGCAGGCTGCCTGAGCTCCGGCAAATATTTTTCCACATAAAAAAACATTGTAGAAAGGAAGGAATAAATCCAATCTTTGAATGCTCCTCTGTAGTGGTCGGTGCAGAGGATCATCACACACAAATTAATTTAGAAATCAAAGTTGCTGCAATCAGCCTTGCAAATCGACAAACTGGGGGATAAAAATTAATGGACCAACAAATGGAAACAGTAATTTTGCATGCAACTTAGCCAATTCACTGTAGCATGAATGTACCACGGATCTGTCAGGTGTAGTTTCAAACTCGTCCCAAATTTGCTTGCTGGGGTCGTTGCTGGAGCGTTCAGCCAGCCCACCACTGACGCTCACAGCAGCCAGCAAGCGACAGTCAGCACTTGACAATCTGGCCAGAGTGAAGTTAATGTCATCTTGTCAAAAAGGCCAATGCCCCAGGGTTCTTCAGGGAAGAAAAAGAAGGGGAGGTGAAGCAGGAAACACCGAGGAAGATAGGTGCTGAAAAATCAATACTGCGATGACAGACATCGTTGACCCGCTGTGCACTGACCTGGTGACCCACTCAGCTCCAGATTTGACTCTGTGTAATTAATGTATTATATCTGTCCTCTCCTCTATCTGTTCATTCCCACCTTTCCCTTCTCTCCCATAAGGGGGAGGGCCCCCCCCCCATATGAACCTGACCCTGATCAAGGTCTTCTTCCTGTAAAGGAGTTTTTCTTTGCCACTGTTGCATGTTGGGAGTCAAACCTTGAGACAGATTTTGACTCTAACAGATGCAACAGAAATAAAGATGGATTGAACTGAATCGGCCAGGTACTCACTGTTGTCCATTTCAGTGTGTGGCATGCCAAGGCTCATGGGAACTCTGTAGTCGCTGGGGTCTTCTGATTGGAGCAGCTCCACAAGCTCGTCTCTGGAGAGTTCCGGTGGCGGAGGAACTGAGCTAGACCGGCAGATGTTCACAAAAACTTTCTCCTTGCTGGGCTCCGAGATAGTCTTTATGCATAACCCTGGGAGGTATTAAAAAATGGCAAAATTGGCAGGAAAAAAAATCATAAGCTTTGATCATTTGTATTGGCTGCATTGTGGCGGTACTGAACCTACCAGGCTGGGGTCTGATCGATTTGGAGGCAGGGTTTTCTGTCTGAATTCCCCCCATTGTCTAAATGAATGGAAAGGGGTGAGTCCGTTAAATATGAAAGCATTTACATGGTGTCAGTGCTGGATCAAGACCAGTTTCAGTTGTAGCTCAACATAGTAAAATCAAAATCAAAACTATTTATTAACAGAAATCTCTGCAAACAGCAATTCGTGCATCCATTTTTAACGTTAGTGAGTATGTAAGTGTTTTTTTTTGTTATTGTTTTTTTTAATTTTGGCTTACTACTTCTTTGATTTCAAGTCAAAATACCCTCATTCTAGTGAGAGGTGCCACCATCTTGATATTTACCGCTAGAGCGCTGATGTTTGCTGCAGGTGTCCCAAAAGAGTCATATGATTCCTTTAATCAGGTTTCTGTTTCAACCCTAGTATCCAATACTAAGCCTGAAGAATAGGGACTGGGATGGACTGAGTTGTCTGATTAGCAGGAATCAGGATGGGGTGAGACTCAGGACACATCAATAAGAAGAGTTCAATTGTCTTTCAGCTGGTAAATGCGAAAGCTGTAGTTATTCACAACGCTCCGAGTTCTGGTGTATTTTGCATATCTTCCTAGAGTTGCTGGCAGAGGTTGAAGTTAACTGACACCAGTATCAAAGAGGGCAGCTTTTAATAATTTCAGAACCGAAAATGTCAAACAAAATCATTCAAATATAGAGACATAATTACAATTAAAAATGAACCTTAAGAAAGCTGCAATAATTTCACAGCTTCATAACAGGAAATATTTCACATTGCCAATAAACGATGTTCATTCCTAAAAAAAAAAAAAAAAAAAAAATCAGGACCAAAAAAAAGCAAACAAGAATGAACAATGTCAATTTTAAACCTACCTATTTCACTAATGACCATTGTTTAGCTTTATGATGGAAGTGAAAGATAATACTGGACCTCTACAGCAATTCTGCACCCATTCTGGTCATTCATTTCAAGTGCATTTTGGAAGCTGTTCAAATTAAACTCAGACATGTCAGAACAACTGCCATTATGGGGAAATAAAACAAAATATGTGAAAAACACACAGCCCAGTCCTAGGATATCCAGTTTTAGCATAAGCAAAGGCTCCAAATGTTGCGGCACTATTACCTGTGACAGTAACTGCTGATAGAGCTCCTCTTGCTGCTGGAGCTCCAGCTCTGAGTTGAGCAGTGAAGAATCTGTCATTTTGGCTGCTGACAGACAAAACAACTGATTCAGCTGCAAAAACACATATGTAACCCTAACCCTAACCCATATATTAGGACTAACTTTAATGCAAGGTAGGCCTGGTTAACGCCAGTATAGGGCATTATATTCAGATTGCTGAACCCGTCATTCATCTTTGACTGATAGATAGGCAGCTCCGGTGTGTCTGGCCCGCTGTCATCACCATACTTTAATCATTTTCTTATGTCAACGTTTAGGCAAACTTTCATTAAAATCCATGTTAAACCTTTTGAGTTATGTTGTTCACAGACATATTTGCATAACCTCCTTGGCAGATGTTAGAATATAAATGTTAAAAATTGGGGAGGATTTACAAACTACATATTTGTCATGATTAGAGAGAGGTCCTTGTTTACCTTTTCAAGACAATATTTAAACAAGAATAGCAAGTATTGCAGAAAGAAAGATGATTTAGAGACGGTTAACAAACATCTTAAGTGGCAAGCTTTACAAAGTCATAACAAGTGCAGAGATGTCATTACAGACTTAACTAAATAAGTCAACCAGCAACTACTGACTAATGGGGGGGGGGGGGGGGGGGGTATATTGGCATTTTAAATTTTGTGGTATGCAATTGAAAAGAAAACCGTTGCTTTTGTTAGAGACTTCGGGAGGTTATCACACCGATGACCTTATGATTTATCTTACAGCGCAGTGACAAGGAGCTGTTTTGTTGATGCTGGCAACAACTGACATTGACTCTTGCTTGTGACGAGCTAAAGTAAACATTTTTACAAAAACTTATAGGACCCCGGAAACTCATAATGATATTTTGTAATTTGGGACGAGCTCGTTATTGCTTTAAGTATCAAAATACGTTTGGATAAAGGTTTGTCTTCTTTAGGGTAGCATAGCATCAGCATCTTAGCAGCATTTCTTTACGACTGCTTTTATCTCATTGATCAAATAATAGATTTGATTTTTTTGCTCACTGGAGTCCAAAAAAATCCTTCAAATATCACTTTGCCAACAGAATTAAATAGATGTAATTTACCTTATTCTTCGCACTACCTGCACTGTCTTGACCATAGACGACGGTGACACAAACCTGATTTACGGCAGCTTCCCTCCAAAATAAAAGCTTCTTCCGGTATCAGTCATTACGGAATCCCTAAGCGGACATGTTTTTTGTGTGTGTTTTGTTTTTTGTTTTTTTTTTTGGTTTTGGTTTTGTTGTTTTACCCACAAGAAATGTTTATCTCGGAAAAACAAACTCCGTTTTCTCGAGAATTATTATTCATTGATTTTACTCCGCGAAAATTTATCTCGGGAAAACAATCGCCGTGTTCTTAAGATTATTTTTTTTTAACGGCGATAAATTTTTATCACGAGAAAACAAGTTCCGTTTTGTCGAGATATTTTTTTATTTTTATTTATTTTAAAAAAAAATTTAACCCGGAGAAATTTTTTATCACGAGGAAACAAGTTCCGTTTTGTCGAGATATTTTTTTTTTTTAAATTTTTTAACCTCGTTTTGTCGAGATCGCGACTTAATTTTGCATTGGACTAGAAGCATTGGGCTGATTACTGTGGGTGGCATGTGGGGGTCCCTGGTGTCTGCCTTCTGCGGCAGGACAAGGTGCATATGTACTGTATATACTGTAATAATGATATGATTCCATCTCACTGCTCGAAGAAATGATTTATCAGTTTGTCCCTGCCCCTGGCAGAAAAAATTAGATAAACACATCAACAAAGATAAGAATAAGAACCCAGAGCAGCTGCAAGCTTTGAGGGGAAGTTTCCAATGCCTTTAATCTTCTGGTAACTTTAGCTTATTCCTACGTGCTCACGTGGAGCCAATCTAGGCAAATATCAGCTATATGCAAACCCCAGGCCCCTCAAATCCAAAGGTCAATGTCTCTTGTAAGAGAAAGCAGTAGCAAAGAAACAACAACAACAACAACAACAACAACAACATCAACAACAACAACAACAACAAACAACCCAAAAATCAAATACAAATGGAGAAATGAGAACATGCAAACTACATAGCTGACACAGCCATACATGAATTTGCTCAACCAAACAAATCAGTTCTTTTTTTGTCCTTTGTAACTGCATCAATAGCATCATCAAGTTCATCAAAGTTCCATCCATCCACCTCTCATCTATTAATCACACTTGCACAAACTGAAACACAAATAGAATCTGAACCTTGAACACATTGAAACACTGAAAAAAAAACACTAGAATGTTACTCCGATAATGCAGTTACATCCAATTAAATACATGACATATTTTGAAAAAAAATGCACTTGAACTTTTACATTAATATACAGTATATATGAAAAAAGCAAACAATACAAAAATAGATAAGAATACAACAGTGAAAGTTAGTAAATGCTTTGCAAGCATTTCATCTTTACAGTAGCTTCATGAAATCCTTGTATTAAACAATAATATTTGTAATGCCAATTACTAAACTGTGGGGGAAAAAATTAGATGTCATGTACATGAGAAGTTTTAAACCAGCATAAGTGGAAACTTATAAAATGAATAGACAGTGACTTCATGCAAGTTGTAATGACAAGACTTTCACCGATGTGAATGCACATTCGTACAAAATGCAGTCCAGACAAAGAGCTCACTGATAATTTCTGAATCAAGACTTTTGCAAGGCTCCATCTCTTGATTACAAGTCACAGCTTGGCTGAAACAGCTGTTGTGCTGCAGCTTGGTTTGCATCACTTCCTTTATTTGTCATTGCTGTCAAAAAATCTGGCCTCTCTGCTTTTTTTTCTTGTTTTTTTTTTTTTTCCTTATTTTCCACAATCAGCCATATTTATGTCCCCAAAAAGTCTAAAATACGCTCAAAAAGATCTTGAGTTCAGCTTTCATTGCTGCTTTCCTCTTCAGACTTCTTGCGGAGCCGAAGTGTGATTGCAGAGTTAGGGATTGCTCTGACAGAGAAAAAGCCTTATGAATCATATTATGTCACTTCAACATAGTAATAAAGAAGAAAAGCTTTGATTACATTGCTTTATATATATATATATATATATATATATATATATATATATAGTTTGTTTGGTTTAGTTACGAGGGTAACAGCATGGCAAAGCATGGAAAAGTCAGTAGGACGCTGGCACAAAAAATCCATAACACTGAAGATGCTCCAGGCATTACATCACAGACCGATTTGACAAAGTTCCGGTAATAAATAACTTCAGATAATGTTTGTTATGGTTTAGGGTTAAATATTGACACTCACTCCCATGCACTTGATTTGTCTGTGTGATCCAGAAAAGGAATGTAAGACTTTTTCCACATTAAGTGAACAAAGAGAAGACCTTAGCAAAAACCCGAGTCTCACACAGGACACAACTTCAACAGCAGACTCTGTGGTGAGACATCTTGTCAGCGTACAGATTCCGTAAAATGTTTTCTCTACCTCATCATTAGCTGATTTTCAGATTCAACTTCACTGGAATTGGGTGTACCCTGTAAAATAAATGAGATAAAGTTATTTTCATTCTACGCTGGTATTCTAAACCTCATATTGTGGAGACAGGCTGCAGTGAACATTGCCTAACGTTTGTGAGAAATAGCAACTGTTCAGCAGCAAATGAGATTAACATTCAAAGTAATTTGTGTTATTTTTTTCTCATCTTTTTAAATGCATGTTATTATCCAGTCATTACAAGTCTATCACTCATAGTGTTGCTGTGGCTAGTTATTGTTATACTGACAATATTGTTAAAAAGCCAAAGTGTGTGTCATTGCAGACTCATTTAATCATTTGATAGCTGCCCAAAACCTAGGTCACCACCTTGTTTTGCTCTTTACAGCTAGCTCAGCTAGTCAACAGCCGGATTCTTTCATTTATATCTACAATCAGTCATGATTTTATCTGTACTTACTATCTGTTCAGAGTTGGGTGGCCTTGGACGACGCATGCAATACACAATAATCCCAATGACCCAGAAGATGTGGAGGATCGCTGATATTTTGCAAAATATCTGTGGAAGTTCACCTGAGGATGAGGCAAAGAAACATTTCCATTAATACTGAAAACTAGAAGATGAAACTACACCTGAAGTGCAGAAATCATTATGGCCCCTGAGGTACGCCTTATTTCACCTCTCACACACTCTGCACAGTTCCTGCTCTTGTGCTGGTTTGATTTCAAGTATTTGTATAGATTTGCGAGTTTCCCAGATGATGTATTTTTAACCTTACCGTTCCACCCACTGCTCGCCAATAACTCTGGATTCGTTGTTGCCGCCGGTGGACTGGTTGACGTGGCCGCTGCGGACGTTGTAGCTGCTGTTACTGTGGTTGCTGCTGCCGGTGCTGCCGGTGCTGTCGTGGTGTGAGTAAAACCAACAGGGATGCATTTCAGTCGAAGAAATCTGACAAACACTGCATGATGGCCACAAAATGCCTTCAATTCAAAAACACTTCATCTGCCGGAGGCGATTCCAGTACATGAGAGGTACCAGGGACAGAGCGGTACCTTTTTATTACGAACTTCGTCGATATGGGAGAGATAAAAGCAGAATTCAAACAAACAGGAGGTATAATGTTGTAAAGAGACCTTCCGATCTACTAATAAAGAGGAACTCTCCTTACAGACATTCATTAAGCTGCTTCATCCAGATAATGTTTATGATCACTACTAACTTTTGACCTGCTCTACACTGGTACACATAACAATACTTTAACATCAAGTATATATA
>BJFM01001595.1:0-14206 GCA_016586285.1 Arothron firmamentum
ATATATGTACACACACACACACACACACATAACCTCGATAAATGAAATCTGCGAAATAGAAACCTGTTTGCTACTTGTATTCAAATACTTGTTACGGCCTCATAATGCCTCCTCGCGATCTTTATAAAAACACACAGCGCGGACGCAGCCGATAAATTACCAGACGGCAGAAATCAATCCAGGTTTACACCGGGTGCGGTGCGTCGCACCCGGTGTAAACCCGCCTAACCCCGTAAAATACAGTACATTTTGCCATGGAGAACAATCCGCGAAAAGTGAACCACGTTTTAACGAGAGTTCACTGTATATGGTACAAATACAGTATGTTGCTGTATAGTATATATCCGCCTTGTGTCATTTCTTTCCATTCTAACAATAATTTACAGAAAAATATGACATATTTTGGGGATAATTTGAATTGGGATTAATTACGATTAATTAATTTTTAAGACGTAATTAACTCGATTAAAATGTTTAATCGTTTGACAGTCCTAAATAAAATATGTTAAATTCCAGAAGGCAAAAATGATGAAGCATCAATGCTAACACATGTGAACCCCTCCCATGTGGATGTTATATTCTGCAACCACAACTGGAAGAGCGTTAGCATTAGCTGGTAGCTGCAGAGGTTGTTGTAGCTGCGGTGCCGGTGCAGCTGCACCATTGCCGCCTTCAGACATCCTATCTTTCACTGACGTCTGTCAGGTATGGTAATGAGTCACCAAGTTTCGTGAAACTGTGTGAGCCTTTGGTTTGTTGGCGGAAAGAGTGGAGGACTGTGTTGTAAGTGGGAGATAGGAAGTGCCTGAGCCCACCACCTCCACCTCCACCATAGACGAATGGCCCAACACAGACGGGCAGCCTCTTCAGGACTGGACTCAGCAGTCCACTTACACCTGAAAGAAAGCGGACACTCCTTTGAGGACAGCCAAGTACATGTACTGGCCAGAGAAGATCGCTGGTTTGAGAGGGGTGTCAAGGAAGCCATCCACGTTAAGTTGGAAAAGCCTTCCTTAAACAGAGGTGGTGGGCTCAGGCACTTCCTATCTCCCACTTACAACGCAGTCCTCCACTCCTTCCGCCAACAAACCAAAGGCTCACACAGTTTCACGACACCTGGTGACTCATTACCATGTCACCCAGCAGACAAAGGGGAAGCACCCCAGGTGAAACTAGGTCAACGACCCTGTCAACCACCTTGCCAACGACTCTCAGGTGACCAGCCAGGTCATTAGCATGCTAATGGCCCACAAGGGCTATATTTTCAAGCTCTGCTGCCAACTAGATTAGAACTGAAGAAGCCTTCTGGAGAGAAGGCAAAACATCTTCAAGATCAACCTTTCTAAGTCCAGTTGCCTACAAAATCTAACCTTGGATATCTTTCATTGACGTTTTAAAATTCTCCTTTCAGCTTCAAAAAATTCTCTTTATGCACCTTTTACCGCTGCCCAATGCCATGTCATGGTATGGGTAAAGAGACACCGTCGGTTTGGTGCAATGTGAACTTATTTATTATTTTAAGCCAGTCATTCCACTTAGCATTCCGCTCTGGAGTAGGCGCAAAAACCAACAACAACAACCCGGTCGGGCACTTCCTGTTAACTACCAGTGTAAAAGCATAACAGCTAACACCACACACACAGAGTCTGCTCCCATGCCACTTCTGAAAGTCACAGTATCCTGATCCAGGCATATCGGTGTCCTGAAACCATCCAGAGAGAGCTGAGTCCGCAATGGTGTTTTCCACCTAGGTAAATCAGGCTCACCTATATTCTCATTCATACAAGATGTTGACGTGTAAATCATCCAATTCATTGCACAGAGAGCAGGCAATGACGGTTCTTCCGCGCTTCCTCCTCTGAGCTGTTCTGCACAGCCCATTGCAGGCTCCATGAAGACCGAAAAACAATCTGTCCCAGCTGAGTAAGCCACTGGTGTTGTACAATCTATTGTAAAACTATTATAAATTCTGCAGTCGCAGCAGATACTGAAGTATTTCACCGTGTCTAGCTTAGGGTGGCCAGACATTTCTATTTACCCGGGACAGTCCCGGTTTTGAGCCTCGTGTCCCATGTCCCGGTGGATTTCCCCATTGTTTTCTCCCAGTTTTACAGCCCTGTCCTGAGCATCCCGATATTTTCCCTTTTTTTTGTTTTGTCGACAACATGCTACACATGGCAGCAAGTCATTTGAAGCCATAACAGTTCTTTCTGGCTGCAACTCATTGTCTTTGGCCCATGTGTGTCAGGGCTCGAGCGGAGCCTGGGTTTTCTTTGTTTTTGTGTGTGTGTGTTGTTTTTTGCTTGTCCTCCAGGGAGCGTGGTGGTGCCATTTTTAGCTGGTGGCACACACACCTGGGGAGCGTCATCATCCGCACCTCTATTTAAGCCACCGGATGATCAGCCACCAGCATCAGATTATTATGCCATGCATGCTGGTATTTCCCACTATTCTAGAGTTCTGTTTGGAATAATCCCTGATTCGATCCTTCTCCGTTTTTTTTTTCTCCAAGGCACACCACACATCCCCTGACATCGTACTTGCACAAGCAGTTTAGGAATTCAGGAGGAGGAGCTAACCTTTGTGAAGTTTGAGTCTATCTGCCTGCTTTGGCGTTGTTTTTTCTGGATCCTCCAGGCTGCATGAAAAAAGACCTGTATTCGGGCCAGGATACGGCCGCACACACCTATAGTAATCGGGCATACTCTGGCATATACAGCCTGTAACACGGGATCCCGAGTATGGCCGATACGTACCTATTAACACCTCCCTGAGGTCAGTTGCCATGGTGAATAATCCCCTGGTTGCTTGCAGGGGAGCATTAGCATTTCACACCTTGACCATTACTCTTTCTCAGGATTGGTGGTTTTTCCCTCATTCATCCCACTGCTATTGGTCAGTGTGTATAGGGAGGTCGCACCGCCATTGGTGGATTTGTACGGGGGGTTATCCAATGTGCATATATTATAATTTATTATTTCCTATATATTTTAATGTACTTATGATACATGTACTGTTCACATATCTTATCCCATATTACAAATACGAATGACACGCTGTCACTGCGAAAGGTTTATTTAGTGCCAAAAGGAGATCACACCAGCATATACAAAATGCATTAGTAGATATAAATATAAGCACAATGAAAAAACAAAATAATTACAATCAATCAGATTTTGTCAGAGATCTGGGGCAACTCGCTGATGATTGAGGGCTACATCTTTTCTGTGAGTCTCCAGTCTCTCTTGCACCACTGCACACAGTGCTGACTACTCTGTGCTCCGGTTTGGAGGCCAGACGACCCACAGGAGCTTGGCACCCAAGATGGCATCCTCCTTGCCTGACATGAGGTCTACCGATGCTTTTCTCCAAACAGACTCTTCCTCCTTACAGACAAGGGCATCTCTCGCTTTGTAAAGCTGCAAAAGCACAAAAGAAACAGAAATGTTAGCACTGAACACATTAGATAAGAGAGAGTCAAAACAAGCATGTAGGTGTGCTCAGTACACTTACTCTTTTCTTTCTTTGCTTAGTTTAAGCAGCAACCTTCTCCCCAGGACTGATGTCTTAACTCCTGGTGCTTTGTCGCAAGGTTTCAAAGTGTGTTTTACAACAGGCTAAATGGGAAAGGACTCAATGAATAATAAAATTGAGCACCCATGGAAGAGCAACCCAATATATAGGGCTGTTTTGTCAAATTCCGAGACTCGAAAGATCAATGACTCAGATCAAACAAACAGACCAAGAGTAAGACCAAAGGAGCAGGATCAGAGGGCAAGGGGCTTTGGTGCAAGTCAACATATTGTAGCTAAGTAAGACCTGTCCTTCAAAACCTCACAACCACAGTCGAAAACCAACGTGAGAGGACAAGGGTCAAAGACCAGAAGTCAAGCTGTCGACGCAAAGGGAAGCCGACTAGAAAGACGTCACAATGGCGGAGGAAACTGTCGGGAAGACAGTGAAGCAGTTGAAGCAAAGCAGAACGTCAGCTAAATCTGCCTTCACCAAGCAGGCTAACTACTTAAGCGGAAAGGTGAGCGACCTGGCCAAGCAGGAACTCCAGGAGGAGTTCAACAAGCTCAGGTCCCTGGCAAGGAGAGTCACTGACTCAAATGTTGACTACGGGGATGGCCTACTAGCAGACCTTGGAGCTGGAGAAGATAGTGGAGAGGCAGTCCTCGACCAACACCTTCAAGCTGATCTTGAGAAGACTGAAACAGAGTGTGAGAGGAGACTGGGTGAGATTCGGAAAAGCGTCCGAGACAGAATGTGGGCGCGGTACGGTAGAGGTCAGGTAGGAGGCAGGTTTCGGGAAGCAGAAGAAGCCTGTGAAAGAGCTCACGAGAACCCTGCAAGCCCTGAGCACCTGGGGCAGGTAAAAGAACTCATCCAAGAAGCAAGAACAAGCCTAACAGACTGGGAAGAATGGATCCCACCTGAGCAGGCAGCACCCCTGGAGGACCAAGTGATGACCCTGACATCAATGTGCAACAAATTAGTGGCCAGAAGGGCGGACTTTCTCACCGCTCAAAGGGCTGCAGGATGAGGAACAAGAGATGAGCCTCAATCAGCGGTGGCCCGTCAGGAGGCGACTCCTCGACCAACTATAACACTAGAGCCAACAAGTCTACCCAAATTCACCGGGATCGTGAGAAAATTCTATGGTTGGTGGAAGGACTGGGAAAGCCTACAGAAACATGGGGAGCCGTCTGGCTCAGCAGAAGTAAATAAGTTCCAACTTATCAGGAGTATAGATAAACACATGCGAAGACCTGCAACTGTCATCGTACACAAGCACTGAAGAGATTTATAGAGTGCTTCAAAACAATTATGGCAACAAACCAACAATTGCCTTAGAAATAATTAAGGACCTGAACGATTTCCCTCCCTTGAGATCGAATCAGCCGAAGAAAGTAATCGACCTAATCCACATTATTAAGAAGGCCTTGTACGACCTCACTGAACTCAATAGCTCCGAGATCATCAAGAATGCCCTCGTGATCGCGTCTATAGAAGGCAAACTGCCAGCCAACCTGCGGAAAACCTGTTTTAAGTTTAGGAGTAAGCAAACGAACCAGGTTACACCAGGAAACCATTTTGATAGCCTCCTCAAGTACCTAAAGAGAGAGGAAGCCCTTCTAGTACTGGTAGAGAAATCCAACACAACCAAGATGGCAGAAAAAGGCCCCGTTTGGAAAAAAAGCATGCCCCTACGAAAACCGCAATAGGGAGAGTAGGTTGTGTCATCTGCGGCAATGAAAAGCACCGTGAGAAGATCTTCTTTTGTAAGCAGTTCAAGGAACTGGAGGCTGGCGAGAGGCTAAAAGCCATTGGAAAGCTGTGAGCCTGCAAAAGGTGTCTCGTGTGTCACACGCAGGATGTTGAATGCAAGGATACATACCTTTGCAAGAATGGGGATTGCACCAAAGGAGTCTCCTCCGATCGCCACTTCCTTCTCTGCACAAGGGGTCCTAAGAGTAAAGGATCCAGGAAAGTAGGAAGACCCAGTGCTGAAAAGGTGATGCTCACAGAGAAGCGAGAGAAAGTATTATCTAAACTAAGCACAGGGGCAGCACAAGAGGTAAGGGAGGCCCTCAACAATCTGGCAACATCCTTGTGTGCCAGCAGGAACCCTCATGGAGTGATGAAGCCTAGTGCACTTGAGTTGCCAGTTATCCTTATGCTCCTAGAAGTTACCACCGATTCAGGACAGACATTAGGAGCCCTCATTGACCTAGGATCGGACACCAACTACATCACTCACAAAGCCGCAAGAAGGCTAGGCCTACGAGGTGAAAAGATCATGCTCGTTGTCAATGGGGTCAGGGGCATGGCCATGAAAGTCGAGACTAAGTGATACTCAAAGTGAAAGTTAAGATGCCTCGAGGCACAGAGAAAACCCGCGAGCTTATTTGCTACGGCCTAGATGAGGTCGCGAAAGCACAAAAAGTTGCCAAAGCAGAACAACTCAAGAAGATCTTCCCCATAAAGTTTATCCTATCCTATCCAACACCGAGCTAAAGGACTTACAGAGACCTAAACATATTGAACTCCTTATCAGTCTCCGTGAAGGAGGCCTCATACCACAAAGAGAAAAAGCAGTGGGAGATCTTGTCCTTCTTGACAGCCCATTAGGGAAGACTTGGTGGGGCACACCCAGACCTCTATGAGGTAATAAACGTAGCCTTCCATGAATCTGAAACTCATTTCGCACGCTCAATGAAAGCCACAGCAATAAAGTACCAGGAAATCACCAATGTGAGAGAGTTTAAGACCAAATCCAAAACCACCACCGCGGGGAGGGAGTTCTTGGGCTGGTGGAAGTGGGACAGTATCGGGGCAGCCTGCGTTCCCAAGTTTGGAGGCTGCCGGTGTGGCGGCTGCCAGCCCGGGGGCAAGGAGATGACACTAAGTGAAGAGAGATAACTGGAGGTCATTAGGACAGGCCTCACCTACACTAAAACTGATGCTCATACTCAAGAACCCCACTGGTATACGAAATACCCCTGGATCGAGGACCCAGCCTCCCTACCAAATAACCGGAACGTGGAAGAGGCCACCTTCCTGAGAACAAAGAGACAAGAGAGAACCAGAATGGCACGTGGCATACGCAGCTCAAGTCCATGAGATGGTAGAAAGACAAGCAGGGAAAGGACCAGTGTGGTACGTCAGCCACTTGGTAGCGCCAAACCCACACTCAGCTACAACACCTGTGCGACTGGTATGGAACAGTAGCCAGAAATATAAGGGAGTCAGCATGAATGACCTCCTCCTGAAAAGGCCAGATGTACTCAACCCCATCCGTGCAGTACTACTGCGGTTCAGAAGAGGAATCCACGCAGCACTAGGCCACATTAAGAAGATGTACAACTCCGTGTGGCTCGAAGACCTGGAGATGCACCTACATAGGTTCCTGTGGCGAGACAATGAAGAGGACGCAATTACCAGGGTGATCATTGGCGATTGACCAGCAGGGTGCATAGCGCAACTAGTCATGAGGGAAACAGCGAAACTGCCCATGTTCGCTCACTTGAAAGAAGAGTGTAGGATCCTCGAAGAAGACTCATACGTGGATGACATCCTAACTTCCCATGATGACCTACAGCAACTAGATGAAACCACCAAAACTGTTCTGAAGGCAGGTGGCCTCTACTTCAAGCCCTGGTTTCGGTCGGGCCAAAGTAGGAGGCGAGCACAGGCACCAGAGCGTACTGAATCATTAAACCAAGTATTTGTACTTCCCAACCAAATAAGGGATGAAGACAACAAAGCCCTCAGTGAAGGGTACTTAGCCGTCTCTGACAAACTGTACATCATGACCTCGATCAACTTCTCAAAAAACAAAAAGAAAATGAGACTAGGCCAAAACCTCCAGAAGGAAGAGGTAAGAATGGAAACTCCAGAACCACTCACAAGGAGGCAATTGCTTAGCCAGATAGCTGGCCTGTATGATCCAATAGGCCTTGTGGCCCCTGCCAAACAGAAAGGAGCCATCCTAATCAGGAAAGCCTTTCAGGACGTCGGAGGCGAAGCGGTACAAGACACATGGGACAAACCGTTGTCCAATAAACTAAGAGAAGAAGCCGTTAACCTGTTTGAGGAATATGTACACCTCAACCAGGTTACCTTCCACAGGGGTCTGATTCCAATCAATCGAACTGGATTACCCTGGGACATAACTTTCTCTGACGGAAGTGACCAAAGTTATGGTGCTGTAGGATAGTTCAGGTGGGAGTCCGAAGGAGGTATCCAGGTACGTCTAATTGAATCTAAAGCAAAGCTCACACCACTTGACCAAAAAGGAGACCCAATAAAGGCTGAGATCTGTGGCGCCGTCTTCGCCGCAAGGCTCAAGGGCTACAACGAGAAACATAGCCGGATGCAAATCGAACGTTGGTTCCACCTGGTAGACAGCCAAACCGTACTAGGAGCAATCCAGAGGAAAAGCTACGGATACCAAACATTCTTTGCAAGGGTGGGGGAGATTCAAAAATCAACCTCAGTAGAAAACTGGATGTGGATACCAGGAACTAAACATAGCCGACCTCCTAACAAGAGGAGCGGCCCCAGAAGACCTTAAAGAAGGCTCCGTGTGGCAGGATGGTCCAGAATTCCTTAAACGGCCTATAGAAGAGTGGCCATCGAGAACAGCTAAAGAGGCAGCTACATAAGCCAAAGATGTGAGTAAACTCCAAAGAAAGGGCTTCACGGCAGCACTAACACGAGAACAGACGACAATCGGCGAGAATCGCTCATCCCACATCCAGAGACCACCAGCCGGCCTCGCAGTGAGAAAAATCTTTGACATCCACAAATTCAGCAGTTTCACCAGGCTCACCACAGTCATCGCCTGGGTGTGGAGATCTGCCTTGATGTGGAAGAAAGCACTCACTAAAGCTAAGGCTCATGCACCAGGCAAACAAAGCGGCGGCAAAGTTTCTTCGCCCCGAAAGACTACGTCCAGGACCAGAGGAGCTACACCCACCGTAGGGGAGTGCGAGGACGCGCTCAGAGATTTCCTTCTCGCGGCCCAAGAACAAGCAACCTTTCCTGACTCCAGACTCTGCGTGTTCAGAGACACAGACACCGGTCTCCTACTCTGTGGAGGAAGATTCCAGTTCTTCAATGACGACAAGACTGCAGTACCAATCCTGCCCTACTCTTCGTGGATCTCTACACTCCTGGCGCGAGAAGCGTACTGTGAAAATCATAAGGAGATCGCAGGAATGCTCTTCTGGATGAGGAAGAAAGCCTGGGTGATAAAAGGTCGGAGAGTGGCACAGAAAGTCGTGGACAGTGGCGTGACATGCAGGAAAACCAAGGCGGAAATGTGCCGGCAGATCACGGCTGACCTCCCCGTGGAGCGAGTGACCCCACAAAATCCACCCGGCAGACTCGCCCCACAGGAACAGAGCCGCCGAAGCAGCTGTTCGCGTTTTGAAGCGAGCACTGCAAAACCTGGGAGGCGACAACAACTGGAGCGAGTTCCAAACCTTTCCATATACGGCTTCTAACCTTGCTAACGAGCGACCTATTGACGCTAGGACTCAGAGCAGAGAAGACTGCATAGAGCAGGGGTCACCAACCTTTTTGAAACCGAGGGCTACGTCCTGGGTACTGATTAATTTAAAGAGCTACCAGTTTGATACATGCCTCTGAAATAGCCAATTTGCTCAATTTAGCTTTAACTATGTTATTATTAATAATAAGTGGTATTTAGCTGTGTAAAGACACTGATCATGTTAATGATTACTCACAACAAATAATAAGATAGAAAATGGATTAATAACAATATACACTTTATTTCTACATTTTCAAGTGCAAGTGTTTTTCAAATTTAACATTTTCAAATGATCACATCTACAACAGTCCAAGAAAATCCCAATGTACCTCTGCAGCATTTTTAACAATTTAAACAAAAACCCTGTACAAGCCTAAATAAAAAAAATGCACTTAGCAGTTGTGCCAGCAAATATTACATTTTACAAACACATTTAACAAATCATAAATGACACATTTTGAACTGGACACCAAATCTGGTATCTATTTATTTGTCAGAGGGAAGCCTGGCATTGCATGCTCTCCACCAGTGTGTTGTACTCTGGTGTGTAACTTGACACTGCAACTCTGAGTGAGTCTTGCAGATGTGTATCGGTGAGGCGTGTTCTCTGTTTGTCCTTGATGAAATTCATGTCAGAAAAGGCCGATTCACAAAGCTAGGTTGAACCAAACAGGCTTGCAACCTTCAAAGCTGCAGTGCATACACCACTGTACTTTTCAGTGTCAACAAGGCCCCAAAAGTTTGGTGCATCCCGATGGGCTTTGAGGTGGAGGTCATTTTGCAGTGTTACAATTTCAAGCTCCATCTGTCCAGCATCAAGGCTGAACGTTGCACTTAACTGCTCAGCAATGCATGATACTTCTACGTTCATGAAAGGATTAGAAATGAATGACACGCATGGCTCAAGTTGACCCAGGTCACAAAACTTGTTCTCAAACTCTTGTCCAAGTCTTTCTATGACCTGAACGTACTTTTCTTTAACTTTGTCAAAAGCCTCAGATGCAGAAGTATTGTCTTTCAACACCATGTGCACAGAGGGAAAGTGCAGCACCTTTTTTTCTCTTTAAATGCACAGAGAAAATTCTCATCTTGGCTTTAAATGCATTTAAAGCACTTACATCAACAACAGTCTTGCCTTTGCCTTGCAACTCACAGTTCAAACTGTTCAGTTTCCCAGTAATGTCCGATAAAAATGCAAGGTCAAGTATCCAGTCTGTCCTCCAGCAGCGAGGTGTCTTCCCCTCTGGACTGCATGAACTCTTTGATTTCACCTAAAAGTGTCTTAAAACGAAGCAGAATTTGTCCCCTGCTGAGCCATCGGATTTCTGTGTGTAGTAACAGGTCACCATATTCAGCTGACAGCTCCTGCAGTAATACCTGGAATGTTCTGTGCTGTTTAGCTTTGGGACGGATGCTGTTTATGATTTTCACAACGGGAATCATCAAATGCTCAAAGCCGATCACCTTTGCATATAAGGACTGCTGGTGGATGATGCAGTGGTAATGCAGAAGGTTTGGGAACTCTGTGTCACCTTTACAGTGAGCAATGAATCCCGTGTGTCGACCGATCATAGCAGGAGCCCCATCCGTAATCACTGATACCAGCTTTTCCGGTGGCACCTTTTTCTCCACCAAAAACTCCTTCACCACATTGTAGATGTCAACTCCCCTGCTAGTTGTCTTTAAGGGCAGTAGTGTCAGAAGTTCTTCTTTTGTGGAGAAATCATCAAACGCCATCCTGATAAAGACCATCAGCTGCGCTGTGCTGCTGCTGTCCACTGACTCATCACACTGGATACTGAACCACCTGCATCGCGCCAGATCACGGTCCAACTGGTCGGCCAAGTTTGCGGACAATGCCGACACTCTTCTTACCATTGTAGATGCCCCCAGTTGAACATCAGAGAGAGAAGAGATTACACTGGTTCCGTACTTCTCGTCTTCAAGCACAGTTTAAGCAATTATCATCATTGCTTCTTTGACAATCGCCCCATCTGAAAAGGTCTTCTTTTTCTTAATCAAGAATTGCGTAGCTCTTAATGAGGCTCCAGTTGCTTTTTGGGAGCTTTTCACCGGTCTCGTAAAAAAAAGACTGCTGTTTGCTCAAAGCTACCTTTAAATCGCGAGTAGTGCGCTGCCCGGCGGGTAATTAGCATGGTAGCTTGTGTGGCAAGTTGTGAAATTTCTCTCCACGTTGTGTCGCTTTGCCGTCACTATAGTCGCCCCGCAAATGAGACACACGCAGGCTCCGTTCACAATGGTAAAAAAAAAAAAACTACTTCCCATTCATCGTGAAAATGATAGGTTTTCTTTCTTTTTTCTGCCATCGTTTTTGGGTTCAATCGTCTTGTTTTTGCCCCTCCACAAACGCTACGTTTTGGGCATGCGCATAATACTGACCCCTGAACTATCGTAGGTCAGAAATTTACCGTATTTTCTACACTATAAGGCGCACCTAAAAGCCTTTAATTTTCTCAAAACCTGACTGCGCCTTATACCCCGATGCGCCTTATATATGGATCAATATTGGTTAATTGTGGCTACCATAGTCATGCACTAACTATGTGATAAACCTTACGGTTGGTGAAAGATAAACTGTGTTGTGAAAATACTACGTCGCTGATGTTACTTCTAGGAAAAAATAACCGTTTGAACCGTGACAAATGGAGTTGGAAATACATTGTTTTCAAAGAGGGCGGCGCAAATAACAGCTACTGGTACATACAGTACCGTATTGTGAATGCACGAACTTGTTTTGGAGTGAACGGAGTTGTCAGAACGCTGGTTTGTATTCTATCACCGTAATAAAGTTTGACTGATTGACTTATCTGACTGTTTTGTTGACATTTCCTTTAGCACAGCTTCATCTAGTGGATGCATAACGCAACCGCAGCCACTACAGTTGTTTCTATTCTATGAGCCTTATAGTGCGGTGCGCCTTATAGTGCGGAAAATACGGTATATTAGTCATTTAAAAAAAAAAAAAATTGATATATTGTCATTTCCCATTCACATGTAAGTGTGATTTAAACAAGAATAGCAAAAATAAAATTAAATTTAATTAAATAAAATAAATAGATGCAGCTCACTGATAAGTTTGAGCTAATTTTAGAACAAGCCTGCGGGCGACTCACTTAGTCCTTGCGGGCGACCTGTGTTGGTGATCCCTGGCATAGAGTATGTCAGCCCAAACACCCTTCTACTTGGCAGGTCCGGACCCACGGGAGACCTAGGGTCCTTTGACTTTAAGGGCTACTCTCAAAAGATTACGAGCCATCCAAGAAGTAAGCCGGTTCTGGAAAAAAATGGTGCCAGTTAGCAGGACCAAACCTATTTGTCAGGACCAAGTGGCACACGGCTCATAGGAACATGGCTGTAGGAGACGTCGTCTGGTTAGCTGACCAAAATGCCCAGCACAGACTCGCCAGAGTTGTCAACGTCAACACTGACAGGAAGGGAATCGTAAGGGACGTCTATGTGAGAACCTTCCCCAGCTACCCATTATCGACCGTAAAGCCCTCCCGAGGGGGGAGAAAACCTACAACCAAGATACCGGCGACAATCCTTCACAGAGACGTCAGATGGATCATCGTCCTACTTCCAGTTGAAGAACAGCAACATCTGGCGTGACCTCCTTGGGTCATTCGATTCGACCAGGAGGTCAAGTGGGAGGTGTTTTGTCAAATTCCGAGACTCAAAAGATCAAGGACTCAGATCAAACAAACAGACCAAGAGTAAGACCAAAGGAGCAGGATCAGAGGGCAAGGGGCTTTGGTGCAAGTCAACATATTGTAGCTAAGTAAGACCTCTCCTTCAAAACCTCACAAACACAGCTCCTGATCAACTAAAAGACGCAAGTGGTAGGAAGCATCATCAAGAACTCGGGACCAGCTTAACTAAAACTACCTAATCAGTTGTACTTCCTAATCCAATGTTCAATGACGTGTTCAGAGAAGTGTTCAAGTGTTCAATAGCTCAATTATCTCTTAACTTGTTCCCTATCAGCAATTGTTCTATCATGTTCAGTAGAGGTGTTCATTCTAATGATTAAATTATGTTGTATTACCAAGTGTATGCATGTAGTTATAAATTAGCACGTTTGTTCTGTCTATCTTCAAGGTTTTTGACCTATTCCTGTTTCATTACTTCAATTAAAATTGGAAATGAGAGGAAACGAGTGAGTCCTTTGCACCCTTCAACAATTGATCAAGCAGTTTTCAAATTTGAGTTGTGGTTAGAAAAAACACACATAACTTGACAAGGGCAAAAGAGTTATGTTGACTCCCAGAACAATGCAACTCACCCAGTATGGTCTCTGGCTGCACATTTGGGTGGGCCAATGAGACCACCTGTGCCAGGAAGGCCATCACCTTGGAATTGTGTGGTGAACATACACTGGAGAATAAAGGAAGACCGTGATTAGAGGGGGAAAATTGCTGGCTGGTTCAGGCAGAAACAACACTTTGTAAAACTCAATTTAACCCACAAACAAAATGTAATCCCACCTTGTTTGTGCATTATATGGCTTGGTGGCATAGTTTTAAGCCCTATGGAGCCTCCTCAGAGCTTATCTTAGAAAAAGAAAGAAAGAGAAACGTTAAATTCTGAAAAAAAAGATGAAAATGTTTAGGTAATGTAAGGACCATGATGTATGTCTATAAGGCCACTTACTGAAATAATGAGTTTTTCCCGCGTTGTAGTTTTTTCGCTGGCGAGTCCAATCGAAACTTTGAGGCACCACTCTTTTTGTGCCGACTTCAACCGGTCCGGTGAATAGAATTAAATAATTATTCGTGCACTTGAAGGGTGGCGTATATCCTGTTACAGCCAGAAAATGTAAGGTTTCTTCTGAAAGCTATTCCCGATGTAAAATCAATAAACAAGGAGGAAGAAATGCGTAGCTCCAGAAACATATGCTTACTGGCTGGTTGCAGTCACATGTCTGCGGTAGTTACATTGAGCATGCGCGTGCCGGGTTTTTTTTTTGTTTGTTTTTACCGGCCCCTCATTTATCGCGGGAGTTACGTTCTGCAAACCTCCTGTCACGGTTGGCAATCAGGAGGATTCGTCACACCTGGGGTTTATTGACTCACCTGGAAGCCGGCAATCAGGCACACCTGGGCTCATGCCTACTTAAAGCTTGCT
>BJFM01001597.1:20955-51371 GCA_016586285.1 Arothron firmamentum
GTGGAGGTGTTAGAGACAGTAAGGGAGATAGAGATGGAGAGAGAAAGATGGAGCGCAAGAGAGAGAGAGAGAAATGGCGAAGGAGACACTAATGAACGCAGACAACAAAGAGCCTAACCTGAGCTCCGAGCCCCCGGAGACAGAGAGGTTTCTCACTGGGTCAATAAAAGCACTGGACCGTGTCTGCGTTGCTTTGCCCTTCAAGCGCCCACTTAGCTGCTCGCGGAGGACATTTTGTTCAAGGTTGCTGCAGTTTGGAGCCCTCAGTCACGGGAATTCTGAGTTACGTGACACGGACATAGTTTATCCTGGCTGGCGATGTGCGGGGAGGTGGGGTGGGGTCGGGGGGGTGGGGACATGCCTGACGGAGTCATATAAATCCATATTTACGTGAAGAATTTAACAGCGCCAACGGGTGTTGCTAAGTCATTCACAGTATGATGCTAACGATAACCCTGACACAGAATGCATCAGGTCTGAGTGTCACGATTGCACCTACTTCCCAGGAGATATCCCGGATTGAAATGTCGGAAGGGAGCAGCGACGTGTCTCTGGACTAATCCAGAGGGCTGCAGCACACAAAGGAAGGGAAGCCTGGCTTGGCCAAAATCAGCAAGAGGAGATATTGGCTGTTGGCTTGTAATTTCATTTAATGCTCCAAGTAGCAAACAAGATATCACACTGTTCATTATCCCCAGCATCCCTGTGTCCTTACACACACACACACACACACACACACACACACACACACACACACACACACACACACACACACACACACACAGAGTTTATGAATACAGCATCGGAAGGGCCTTAAATCTAGGGTCTTCACCCCAGAGTGCACACTCTCTCTCTCTCTCCATCTCTCTCTCTCTCTCTCTCACACACACACACACACACACACACACACACACACACACACAAATGCACACACAAAGCTGAGGTACGCACTCACTTTCTCCACTAATTCCCCCCACATCTGACATATGTCACTCTCAATCTGTTCAGCAGGCCAGACATCTCTCCAGTGGTGACGTAGCAGGCCGCAAAAAGGGGGGGGGGGCAGGAGGCTGGGAATGAAACACTGAGAGCTAAAGACAGCAAAATGACTGAGGAGGAAGAGTGCATCAATGAGGAGCCAGAGCTCTAGCGGCTGCTTGCTACTCTCTCAGTGTTAATTAGTCATTTGGAAACAACACCATCTGTTCTTGACGAAAGTCAGATGCACCGTCTACAAAAGATGCCACCGCTCCTGAACACATTCGCCAGCAGCCAAGGCAAATAACTCAACACGCCCAGGGCGTCTTTTTAACACAACGCTCCTGCAGGACACCGGCTAGACGGGCATCTGTTACATTTGTTATACGTTTCAGGGGGGTGGGATCTCATCTCCGGCTCCTCGCAGACATTTGTGAATAATGTAAACATGCGGAAATGAAGAAGGTGAGGAAGACTGAGAATCCACCTGTAAGGAAGTTTAGCTGCAGACAAATGGAAGTTGATTGCCATCATGTGGCTGCTGGAGGCCATCACAGGCTCTCTTACTCTGCTGTGGGCTTTATCAGATGTGCTACAGAGGAATCACTCAGGGAGATTCCTGTTTCATGTCCAGCACAGGATAGTAACAATCATGAATTAATATTGGTGATTTAAAAAAAATGGTTAAACAGGCAATTTAACTGAAAAAACCTTTGAATATTAGCATCAGCTGTTAAAGAGTAGGACCAGGTCCTCTTGGGATTCCACACACACAGCTCAGTGCAATGACCGTGTTTTACATCACCAATCTGTTACAGTGGGATCTCCCCTGCTTCAATCCCATGGATGATTAACCATGATAATTAAGGTTTTTGGACATTTTCCACAGAGTGGCAGACGCGGCAGCTGGTGACATTCATGCATTCCCAAACACAGAGGAGGGAATAAACAATGAGGCCCCCGTTTGTTTCAGTCTTCGCAAAGTCTGCACCACTGGCACCAGTTCAAGAGCAGCCGAGCGGCAGTGGGAAGAGGCTGCTGGTGGGGCTCAACGTTGCAGCGTAGGCAGTGCACGTGGCGGGGAATACTAGGACGAATGGGAAGTGTTTAAGACGTCACAAAAATATCATAGCATCATTGCAAAAGGTTTAAATTTCTGTAATAAACATGGTTAATACTCCAATTATGTCAGTGACTTCTGTTTTGGCTATTTTTTCCAACTAGTATGTTTACATTCCCAAGAAAAATACATTTTAAAAAAAACTTCAGTTAACTATGTAGGAGCCAAATTGTTCATTTTCAATTTTTCTAAATGTCATGCATTTTTGTGTCTGAAGGGCTCAGTAGGGTGACCTTGTGCTGTATCTATTTAGTCAGGTGAGTTAATCTGCACAGGTGTGGATGCTTTGTAGCCATATGGTTTCTGACCGTGCCCTGGAGTGTATTGGAATTTATGGAATCACGTCATTGCAGGAAATAAATCAAATCAAAAACAAGAAAGAAGTTTTGGACATTGCTGTTTTTCACTTACACCTACACTTATTAAAGGCACGAGTACAAACAAGGAAAACAAGCGTTTGTAGTAGTATTGGAAAGCTACCACTTGTGATACTACTGTATATATAAGAATACTTTGACCAATAGATTTTCATTAAGTGACTTGAAGTATGGTGTAGCTGAAGTTTGTTGAGAAAAAAATCTTTGTTTTGTTTTGTTTAGCCATTAGTAACTACTAAAGAGACAAATAAAGATTCGACAGCTTCGGTTAAACCATTGTAAAATAAGCTTGCCTACTTATATGCAATATATTGCATTTTTTGTTGCAGAAATTTCAGAATTTTATTAGTCACTCCATTGATTAATGAGATTATTTAATATTTGTCCCTGCCTTAAAGTGACTTGTTTTTGTTATATTTGTAGAGGGAAAAAAGGTGATAGCGTAAACTCATTATCCCATAATGCATTACCAGAGCGGAAATGACGAGACTTCCATGGTAACCGTAGTGTGGCGTACTATCCACAGCTACAGAAGAAGCACAGTTAGCTAGTGTTAAAAATAGATCTGGATCGTAATAGTCTTTCTTGAAACACTACGATTTTACTTTACAAACATGAGTCGTACACCAGACGCAAGAGTGAGGTATGAGAATGTACTGCAACCATAATGGCTCTTTTTTTAAGGAAACTAATTATAGCTAAGCTAGTGTTACCTGGTTAGCTCATAGCCAGCCTTAGCTACATTTGTGTCTTCTGATTTCTCACCGGTTATAGATACAGATTTAATAATTGTATTTTTAATTTATTCTCATTGAGTAAACTCCAGCCGCCTTCGACCAAGAATGACAATACTTGTATTACTTCTACACTCCTGATAACTGTTATTACGTGTTAGCTAAATGAATTGTGAGAATACTTTCACCTGACTTTTAATCGTATGCCATTATTACACAAGGATTAAATCTCAGTTTATGACCTATATTTATCCCATTACTCAGGTGTTAATCATCATTAGTTCATATCATTTTCTGTTTTGCTGTTATTAGGAATTGACAAAAACAGTTCCTAACAAAAAAGCAGGATATTTTGAATTGAACGAAACAGATGTGTTTTTCCTTGGAGCAAGCTTCAAAAGAAGATAAAAGAAAGCAGTAATCATTCAGTTTGAGTGAATTTTATAATCTAATAGCACTTTAAGTTTTGGAGGGGTTTTTTACTAATTGCGTTCTTTATGTTTTTCCAGGGACGATCAGACAAGAAAGATCCAGGAAAATATTAACAATGTTGAGAAACACTTTGGAGAGATGTGCCAGATGTTCGCCGGTTATGTCCGCAAAACGGCCAGGCTACGAGATAAGGCAGACATGTTGGTAAAAGAAATCGGCGTGTACGCAGACTTGGAAACGCCAAACTTAAAGAGGGGTATGAAGGAGTTTGCTGATCACTTGGCCAAAATTGAAGACTACCGACAAGCTGAGGTAAACGGTTATTTCTAAACACTAGAATTGGGTGAATTCAAACACGTCACCTGGCTTTTGCCTTGCAGGTGGAGCGACTTGAAGCCAGAGTTATAGAGCCGTTAAAAAGCTATGGAGCGATTGTAAAACGCAAACGGGTAAGTGGACGAAGAAGCTGCACTTATGATGAAGGTCAAACACTTTACTTCTAAATCCCCAGATCGCCATTTCAGGCATAAAGAGGACGCGTACCACCAGATTAGCGTGTTTCATTTCCATTTAATTTAGTAGAGCTATTTTAAAAGTACATGTTTTAATGAAGAGTGCACCAATTACCTTGAAATGAAAACTGGATGCAGTTTATATCATGGTCGCACGGGGGCGGTATTGATTTAATAATAGTATTCCTGCCTTTTGTTTTGACACGCGTGGCAGGAGTTTCAGCATCTGTATCTTGTTTTGTGTCAAAAATTTTAAATTCCAAGGCACAGTGAGTAACGTGCAGTGTAAAACACACATAAGGCTCATAGCAAGCCCTGAATCGCTGTTGACACTAACTGGCTAACTGCACTTGTGTGTCCACACAGGAGGACTTGAAGACGACTCAGAGTGCTCGAAACCGAGAGGCCAAACAGATGGCTCAGCTTGACAGGACCAGACAGAGAAACCCCTCTGACAGACAGATCATTGTATCCTTTTTTGGAGAGAGTATTTACGTCGCCCACTAATTGCAGGGAAAATGTCTCACTTCAGTGAATTCCTTTATTGTGGTGTGTCCTTGACCAGTCCTTCAGTCTCAGGTGTGTATCTGCGCGTCTCTGCTGGCATTCAAGCTCAAGGCCGAAACACATTTCAAAGCCGACAAAGACATCTAAATACAAACCTAGCACAAGTTAATTAGACACTTTTTTCCCAGCCTAATTATCATTACACCTTATTCTGAAGACAGAAGAAGAAGGTTTTTGCTTTTTGTGGACTAATTCTAGATTGCGGACAAGGCATTGATGGTTGTTTTCTTCCATTGACAGGCGGAAAGTGAGCTCCAGAGAGCCACCATGGATGCCACCCGCATCACCAGGCAGCTGGAGGAGACCATAGACGAGTTTGAGAGGCAGAAGATCCGGGACATTAAGGTTTGTTCTTCTGGAGTTTTCCACTGGAGTCGATTTAAAACTGTGAATACTTGAAATATTAAATCTGTCTTTTGACTTCTAGAAAATATTTGGCGACTTTGTGACGGTGGAGATGGCGTTCCACGCGAAGGCCTTAGAGGTGTTCACCCTGGCCTACCAGAGCATTCAGAATGTGGACGAAGAAGAAGACCTCGAGGTAGGCCGATGGCGCCAAGAAAACCGCGATGTTACACTAGCTCTGCAAGCTAATAAAGTTCTATTTGCAGGCTGTGATGTGTCACATCACAGCCTTTGTTTAATTAGTGTGAGCTATCCGCTCATCCATTACTCATTCACTCCTTAGTCACAGTCCCCACCCTTTAACTGAAGAGCACCGAGCTATTCTAGGTCACGCTCGCTACCTCCAGTTGTGTCTACAGCGTTACAGAAGTCTGAGGAACTATTTTAGGGAGAAGAAACAGTTGAAGCAGTGAGGCTGTTGCTGTAGATGCCCCCCTATCCTCCTCCCTTCCTATCACATGTACTCTTTTCTCTTTTTTTTTCTTCTTTCACTGAATCATCTCGTTTCCATTCACGTTGAAGCGAAACTCCTCTGTGAGACGAGGCTGTTTTTTAGTGAGTCACGAAACAAAGCACGGGAGATTGAATCACCCGAAAAGGCACAATGACAGGCATGAAGATAATCCTGATCTAGGACAGTTGCGTAAATAGTTTTTTATTTTTTTTCCTTCCCCGTACTGTGCAAAACATCCACCGTTTGAAGTGTACCTGTCGAGCTGCTTTTCGGCTGATTGAGAAAGTCCAGCAGGTTTGTGCATTTCCTGCACATTCGGGGCCGTTCCCAGCCAAACGCTTCAAACTAGCGGCCGATGGAAGCTGCTTTGCTCCTGTTTCCTGACTTTCACTGAAGAACCACAACTGTCTTCGGCAGGTGTTCAGGAGTTCGCTGCACCCCCCCGACTACCTGTCACGCTTAGACATAGTGCGAGCTAATTCCAAAACCTCCCTCGATCGGACCGGGTCCTTCCTGAGCGCATCGGGGACTCTGCAGGTAAGATTCCACACCAAGCAGAATTCCCCCAGAAGGGCCCCGTGTTTGAGTTTTCATAACGTCCACGTCAGCGTCATCATGCACATCATCATCACCTGTTAGGTGTGATGCAGATAAAACGCCTAATTTGTGTCTTGGCCATTTCGACATTCATGTTTTCACCCCGGTTCACGCCATTTAAGACGATTGAAGGTGCTTAGCTGTGTTTGGAATGGCGTGTTTTTAAGTCTTTAGTTTTGGGAAGACTTTCCGTTAAATGTCTTGCTCGTTGTCCATCGTCACAGCAACAAAGGGCTTCCATCCGACAGACGAGGAGAGAGGAGGAGGAGGAGGAAGAGGAGGATGACGACGAATCCGACGAGGAGGAGGATGACGAGGAGGAGACGGATGCTGAGAATTAACGTGACAGGCGGATGGACCTTAAAGGTGCCTGGCTAAAGGAAGGCCTGTTTCCCAGGCCGCCTCACACAGCTGCTGTGAGCAGTATTCTAGCGCCAGCGTGTTGGATCTGTCCTAAACTAACATTTGCCCTTGTCTCTCTGACCTCACTTTTGTCTCTGACTGTAATATTCGTGACGTTTTCTTCATTTTTTTTATATACATACTGTATATATATATATATATATTAAAACAACGAAACCTGCTTTCGCCATTTTGCATTTCGCCTCTGGTGTTTTTACGTGACATCCACACCAGAACGTTCTCTCCCAGATGAGATGTGCATGTGTCGTCTGTGGCAGGGGAGGCTGCGGCTGCCACTGCGTCAGCTGATGGCTCCTATGTCTCCCTCGCATGAGTCATTTGATACATTCATCATTCCTCGGTTGCCGCTGTCACGATGAATATGTTTCCTCCCCTGGGCTTGTGCGCACAACCATGTTACTGCTTCATTTCCTCATCTGTCAGGAATATCTCAGTGTTTACACACAAGGGTGACTAAAACCCGTCCTCGCGGCGATGCTAATGATCTCGGGGACGAAGCCGTGTGGGCGTGCTTCACTTTTCTGTTTTTTTTTTGTCCCCCCTCAACCTTCAGCTTAACAATTTAATGCAAATAAAAGTTAATGTGTGTGCAATGGTGGTCGCATTAACGCGCTCACACCAGTTTGACTTTGTGGATGTGAATGGCCTGTGTTGCAATGAGTCATCTATAAAATGTGTGTTTGTGCAACTGACTCAAACACTTTTCCCACTGCAGATAAACCTGAAGGCTCCACTCCCTGAAAGCTCATTTTTGGAAAAAAGAAAAAAGAAAATGGGGAAAATGGAGGCTGACTGATGGCAATTAAAGAAAGAATGGAACCTTAGGAATCGGAAAGGAGCAGGAGGAGGGGAGTCTGTAGGTCAGCTTTGTCTCCAGGTCCTTATCGTTGACTCTGACTCATTGGCCCTTGGCGTCACAGCTCTCCTATCAAATCTTCATGACCCACGGCACACATCAAGCTCATGCAGCTGCCCTCGTGCACAGCGCTTGTCCCCTGGGCCTATTTTCAAAAAGCCTGGTCATGCGCCTCAGGTTTGCAACCTACAACGGGCCTAATGTAGGAAAAAAGGAGTCAATCAAATGCAAATTGCCCCTGAGCCGCTGGGGCGCTGTTCCCGGTATTTGCCTGCAGAGGGCGCCGTTTAGGAGTCCCTGCCTGGGTCTGGGCAGCTGTGCTGTGCACACCGTGTTCTCTCCAGGCTGCAGGTAGATGTAAATGGGCCAGTCCTTTTCATCCTCCTGGTTTCTGCCGCATCAGCCAGTGTTTTGCATCTGCTTTCCGAATTTAGACTCACATCTGGAGCCTGCACGCGTTGACGTTTTTACAAGGCTTTTAAATTTTCCTTTTTTTCCCCTTCTTTTTTTTTGCCTTACCTTGCTAAAACTGGATTGCAGAAATCGACAACCCCCTCCCCACCCCCACCCAAAGTGTCTGACACACAAAGAAGCGAGGGATCCCTCCTCTCCCCTTCTGACTCATCTGCAGTCACTCCCAATGGCAACTCTGTGATATATTTTTTTTTTGTTTTTTTTTATGTATCTACATATATGTGACCAAAACTCCTTGACCTTATTTGTGCCGATGAGTGATGATCATGTGTTTCCATGTCCAGCGCGTGCGTGCAGGCGCGTGTGTGTGCTGTCCGTGCACGTACAGTAGAGCTGTTTGGAATATTAACTACAGTGCCATGCTGGCAGCTGTTATAAAATCAAGAGGCAGCATAGCCGGAGTGTGACTCACACACTGACTCACTGATAGAGCTGCCGCTGTGTGTGTGTGTGTGTGTGTGTGTGTGTGTGTGTGTGTGTGTGTTTGGGAGACACACTGTTTGTTGCTGGTGTTCTAAGAAGTCTGAGCACAGCTACAGTCCCTGCATATTATGCTATCACAAAAGGTGTGTGTTTTTGTGTATGCGTGCATGTGTGTGTCCGGTACATGTGTTGGACTCTCAGTTCATGTCAAAGCACTCTGGACAAGCAGGCCACGAAATCTGATCTACTGGGACATCGGACCAATCAGAGCTGAGCCGGATGAAAAGACAAGCTACTCTCAGTCATGACAATGAAGAAAAATCAACATTACACTACAGGAATCGCACACACGGTGACAGGAAGTAGCACATTTGTGGAAGGCATTAACGTGTGTGTCGTGAAAGCAGCGCAGGATCAGGCTCTAACCTTGCTGAGCGCGCAGTGAAAACCCAGAATTCCTCTCTCCTCGGCAGGAAATTGTTGAATGGTGTGTGTGTGCGTGTGTGTTTCAGCAGCATGACATATTTCTGAAGGTGGACTTTCAGTCACGTGACCCGCAGCCTTAGAGCTTCCCCCTCAGTTGTCCTCCCTGTTCCCCGGCATCCACGTGAAAGACGGTTATTGTCCCGTCTTTGTCCTGCATTCCAGGAGCCCCGTGCACAAATAAATCAAACAAAGCTTCCTTTTTTTAAAAAAAAAACAAGAAACAAATATCCAGAACTGTAAATCTGTGAGTGTATTGGCGTCTGTCCGCACTGTGCAGATGTCCCAGTCCTGTTGACTGTCTGATGATGAGCTACTGCCTGAAAGCACCGTCCCCAGTCCGGCCCTGCATAAATCACAGCTGGTCGTGAATAAAAGGGGAAGAAGAAAGCTCTGTGTGTGTGTATGTGTGTGCATGTGTGTGTGCAAGCATGTGTCTGTGTTAGAAATACTAGGATGTGTATACGCAAATATCCATCCACACAATAAAATAGTACTGTATCGCAGCATTAGACAGTCAAACGTCCCAGTTTATAATGTGTGTGTATGTGTGTGTCTCTTCCATAATGACTTTCAGCTCCGGTCTCTCTCTTTACCAGTCATCCTACCCTTTCCGCCCCTTCACATCACGGGGCTGCTGCCGACGATTTCGAAATCCTCCGCTTTCACAGCGATGGGAAAGAGGCGGAATGAGCGCTCGCGTTCACATGTTGCGCAAAAAAAAAAAGAAAAAAAGAAGGGCTTATCGCCCAGAGCCGTGTTGTGATCAGCGAGGGAGGCCTTGGCTCGGGCCTGTTCGGGAGCTCAGTGTCGCTTCAACCTTGGCGCTTTGCTCTGTGTGTGTGTGTGTATGTGTGTGTATGTGTGTGTGTTTCCGGGGACTTTCATCAGCCTTGTATCAGAGCCATTATGAAATTGTTTGCGTGTTAGCCAATCCCGTCAGCAAAGCGAGACTGTTTACTGTTGATCAACCACTTCCTAGTATAACATGAGGCTCCTATCAGCATTAGCTTGCAACACATTAGCCTCTTTTCAACTGGCAACCAATAACAGAGTTTTCCTACGGCTGATTGTAAACAGGAGAGCGAGCTGTGTTAGCATGATTGATCGCTGGAGTCTGTCACTGGCGGGCCACAGAATTCTGACCTTTTATCCCGGACAGGATAGTCGACAGACGGCGTTGCCGCTTCTGCTGCTGTGTCCAGATGGGATGGTTGAAAAAGACGACGGTTAACGTGCACAAACTGCTTGCAGGTATTTAGCAGGTTTTCTGCAGAAAATGACTCACGCTGAGGTTGTTGCTCCATAAATATTGTAAAACCCAACATGCGAACAGAACGCACCTTGTAGAACAAACGTCCTACGCAGTTTGCAGTAAGTTTCATTATTCTGTGTTTGTGCAATTGTATTGCAGAATTTGTCAGCAAACTCACAGTTGCTAAATTAACATTTAAAATAAACTATGAAATGAATGGAAACTCCTTGTATGTGTAATGCAGTTTGATATTTATCGTCAAATCAATTCAATTTGGTCAAACTTTATATCTGTTGTAGTAGAAATGTTCTGCAGGTGCTCCACAGAAACCCAGAGCCCGACCCCCTGAAGCTGCAACAGCGGCAGGAACAGCTCCCTTTTCACAGGAGGAAACCTTGAACCGAACCATCCTGGGACCCTCCTGCTGATGATAAATAACACCATGTTACGACCTCCAGTTCAAATGGCTCACAACGAAGGTCGAACATGATTAAGACAAGGAGTTGCTGTACAGTCCTCATAGGCTCTCATAGCCAGTTTGTTCAAAATGTTCCCCAAGTCACCTCAAAACAGCTTGTCCGAAACACAAAGAGGGTCTGATGGCCGGCCAAACTAAACAAAAAGAAGGGAAGAGCCACAGACCAGCCCACAGGTGGCCGTCGGGACTGGGATCTTCCCTCTACCCTAAAGGGTCGAAACTAAACCCTAACAGGAACAAAAACCGCGAAAACAAGGCAACCGGCCCACCAGACAAAAGTCAGTTAAACATGCAAACATTTTGGAAGCTGCTGCAGAGCTCCAGGAGTGAGCCAAGAGTGAGGCCAGGCCTTAAATACCGCCCCAATCAGGCAGTAATCATCTCCACCTGAGCTGGAACCAGAGAGAGAGAGAGAGAGCAGACCAGGCAGCCACCATAGCACCACCAGCAGGCCGAGGAGCACGTAACACACCAGTTCACAGAAGAACAGCCGTTGTGCTGCAGACTGGGACACGCACATACCTCTAGGACAGTGGTCTCAAACTCAATTTACCTGGGGACCGCTGGAGGTAGAGTCTGGGTGAGGCTGGGCCGCATCAAGTGTTCTACAAAAAAAAAAAAAACAGTTTCAAATAGCACCAAAAAAAAAGTTCAACTGATCCAATCTTCTCTATCTTAACACAAACACATGTAGAACACCACCACCAGTCCATTTTTACTCCCTGTCATTGATGGCGCTCCGTCGGCTGTTATTCCAGCAAAACGCTTCCATGGTAACCCAGCAACCTCAATGGCATTTCACAGCTGCGGAATATCTCCTGACCGGTGGTCTGGCCATGCATCGGAATCAGTGAGCGACTCCTCCGTAACTTCAAAATTGTTATTAACACCACGGACATATGTTGCGAGCTGCGCAGTGTCCATGACGTCAGCGCTCTCATCACGAGCCAGTGAAAATGACTGGAAATGTTTAGCTTTCTCACGCAGTTGATCGTAAATGTTTCCTGACACGTCAGAAATGCGCTCTGCCACTGTGTTAGCTGAAATGCTGATGTTGCTAAGCTGACCCTTTTTTCCTGGGCAGACAATACTTGCAGCCTGTAACATGCACTGTTTGATGAACTCGCCGCCTGCCTTAGCGATCATCTCACTCGCCACGTAGCTAGCTCGGACAGCGGCTCCACTCTCTTTGCTTGCTCTCTTGTTGCCTCAGCAGACATGTTTTAAATTTGGCGATACTATTTTGCATGTTTAGTTGTGTAATGACGTCTGACACCTTATGCACCGCAACTTTATCCGCGCATCTTAGACACGTCGGGATGCCCCGGTGCTCAACAAAAAAATACTCCGTCTCCCACTTCTCCTGAAATTGTCTGTGCTCATCGCCAACTTTTCTCTTCACAGCAGCTTTTGAAAAGCCATGACTGGGGCTGACAAACACCGCACTGGTTGAGAGGATATACAGTATTTTCCCTTCACTTGGTGACTCACAAGTGACCAATGCTAATTCGCGTTGTTTCCGAGGTTGTCATAGGCTGAGCTACGGTACCCACAAGTGTCAAAAATATAATGCGCCGAGATGCCTGTGAGGAAAAAAAAAAAAAAACAAAACTCGCAGGCCGCCAAGCTTTGACTTCAGACAGGGGGCCGCAAAATATCACTGAGAGGGCTGCAATTGGCCCGCGGGCCACGAGTTTGAGACTCCTGTTCTAGGAGATTACCATCTTTACTCATCATGCACGTGCATCCATACACTTGTTCCTTTCCTCTCTTTCTCTCTTTTTATTTGTGCCTCTAGCACCTCGAATGGCTGGATGTTGGAACTATCAACCACATACTGCATGTTATGAACACAACCGTGCCGGTGCAGTACCGCTCACGGCCTGTTGGGGGCCGCTGACCGGCAGTTTGAACCCCCCAGCGCAGCACGGGAAAAGTTAAAGTTAACCAACCCAGCATGAAAAATAAGGCCAGAATCTGACATGAGAAGCTCTGGGGTCCAACCGCAGTCGAGCGTGAAGGGTGGGGGGGTCAGATCTATGTCTGGAACCAGGGAGTCACTGAGTGATGTGCTAAGTGTCTCTCTGGGACATTCTAGCACATGACAGCAGGGTATATGGAGAGGACTCTGTGTGCGTGTGTGTCTGTGTGTGTCTGTGTGTATGTGGTATGGGAGAGGCGAGCGAGTCCCTTGAGTACATCTCATCCTCCTGCGAGCTGCGCTGACCCCTCCGTGGTCCCTCACTTCAATTTGACACGACGTGTCAAAACACAGCCTGCGTTCCCAAACACAGGGAGCCGGATTTAAGGGAAATTCTGGAGGAATAAGACACAGAGATTCTGGTGGATGTCTCTAAGATGACATGTACACTCAGTCTCTCTCTCTCTCACACACACACACACACACACACACACACACACACACACACACACACAAACACACACACACACACGCACACACACACACGGTGGCAGTGGCTAGGAGACAGCATGGGAACAGCTAGCCCACTAATGAGGTCTCCCCCATGAGGATTTAGTAGGACACAGAGGAATGCAGGCTCCCTGCTCTCATGACTGAACTGACCTCACACACACCAGTGTTTGTTCCTCTATCTTTGGGAGGACTTTCATAGACACAACACACTCCAACCCCCCCAACCCTAACTCTTGACTGACCCTAAAACATCTGAACCTTCAAACGCGACTTTGAATTTGTGAGGAGCAGAAGAAACTGTCCAGCATGTAGAAACACACACACACACACACACACACACACACACACACACACACACACACACACACACACACACACACACACACAGATGGAGCTGCTTCACTGTCCAAGCTGTCCTCTTACACATGAATGAGAAAAGATAGAAGGCACCCGGGACCGGGACTCCTGGGCGAGTTGGTGAGCACAAACATAACAAGCGCGCTGGGGAATTTGACACGACTCTGACACAAGAGCGAGCGGCAGGAAGAGCGGTGTCGAAAAACAGTCGGGAGAGCGAATACGTAACCAGAGGGCACGGGAGGGTCAGAGAGAGAGAGAGACGGAGAGAGACAGAGGGACAGAGAGGCTCTGAGACATGAGGATGCGAATGTTGATGATGAGTCTGTTCACCGACATTTGTTCGCAGGGACCGGCGCGCCGTCTGGGCGCCACGTTGACTGAGTTTAGCGGAGCAGATCTGGCGTCTGAAGCGAACAGACCCCCGCTCCCAGTGGCCTGCTGGTAGGTGACAGACATCCCGTACGACGGGGGCGTCCGTCTCCGTCACGACTCTCTCGCCCTGGTGGATGTGGCCGCCATCGCTGCCGGCCTTCGTCTCAGCAATCACAGCAGTTGGAGCTCTGCAGTTAAACGTTCCACCGCCGCCAATCACGCCACGTCACAGCTGCCTTGACCCGCCCAAGGCGCTTGTTTTGGAAAATACGGCGAGGGTTGCCACAGAGACTCTGATCTGTCATAATTAAGCAAGGCCGACGATTGTGCAACCCTTGCCCTTTGGCTCATTTGGATCAACAGGGAGCCCCTAGTGGACGCTGGAGGGAACGTGCATCCCTCTGCGATCTGCCCTGCGGCCTAGCGGTGGTATGAGGAGGGCAGGAAGTTGACAGAGGGAGAAATAAGGATCATGGTAGGCTTTGACAAAGCTGACGTTTATTGCCTGACATGGGTTTGGATTTTAAGCTCAATAGAGCAAAGTGTGAGCCGATTAGTGTCAAATACGCTCTGTGTGTGTGTGTGTGTTTGTGTGTGTGTGTGCGCGCGCAGATAAATCTGAATCATTATGACTTACTCACATGACTTGTATTTATTTCATTCCACATCATTCCTCTGTTGTCACATAAAAGTGAATGCAGATTAGCCATAATCTCCGTAAATCCAGTTAATATATGCTTTCAGACGACCTAATCTCTACTAGATGACAACATCCCTCTGTAAATTTGTCCTTCGTGTCTCCTCACGCCAGTCAGCGTGTCCTCATGTGTGTTGGTTTACAGGGAATTAACCTTGGATCTGTACCTCAGGGGCGACAATCTGGGGCTCGCATGTCCCGTCAGGGAGACTGAGCCAGCGTTCGCATATGGCCGATCCCCCGCGGTGAGAGCGCGCCCTGACCAAGGGTGAACCACGTACCAGTGCCTTCCTAATTCCCGGGGAACTCAAAAACACAACACAGAAGCGGTTTAACTGTGAACTGGAGCTATTTTTCGATGATAAAATAACCTTTCAGCAGCTTCGACTTCCACTGTGGTGCAATAGCTCCTATTAATTTCCAATGAGCGTGAAAGTGGTTATTTGGAATCCAGGCAGAGCTACCGTGGGTCTCATGACTCGGCTGTGGACTTTCCCAGGGCCACTTCGCTTGTTTCATTTCTTTCTTTTTAAATCCACAGCGGATCAAGAGGAGCGCATCGCTTCAACTTACCAGAACTGTCAACACAGGACAGCCCAGCGTCGTGCTACGCATGGGAGCGAGGACCACCCACCATTAAGCTACTGGACATGAGGAGGTCCACCCGTGGCCGCGTTCCACAACTGCGTGTGTCGGGATCACGAAAGAAAGGGAAGGGGGTGTTCTTTTTCCCAGGAGGGAGTTCAAACATGGCCGGCTTGGTGGGTTTTCACTCGTTTTAGCGGGAGGTTCTGTTGAAACACTTCTGGAGTCACACTTCCGTAAAACTGTGAGATAGCTGCTGCAAAACGCGATGTTTTCAGTCTGACGGCCTGATACAGAACAACTATCATGTAATACAGCGGTGTTTGTGTGTGTGTGTGTGTGTGCCCTTGTATATACTACAAAGTAAGGCCCGAAACTCGTATTTCACTAGCAAAGTGAGGACATTTGGGCTGGTCCTGACAACTTCAAAAGGCTGTTTGAGAACTCAAACTCGGCTTTAAGGATCAGGTTAGAACCGGATTTAAGGGTCCTCACAATTTAAGAAGTACAAGAATGTGTGTGTGTGTGTGTGTGTGTGTGTGTGTGTGTGTGTGTGTGTATGTTGTGCAACAACAGTCCATTTGCCCAAAGCAAATAGCAACATTCTAAGAAGCGTGTGTGTGTGTGTGTGTGTGTGTGTGTGTGTGTGTGTGTGTGTGTGTGTGTGTGTGTGTGTGTGTGTGTGTGTGTGTGTGTGTGTGTGTTTGTGCGAGTGCATTTCAGTGAAAGTGTTTTGCATGGTTCTTCCACCAAAGTCGTTCACATTCAATCTGGAGGCCTTGCACAATTTTTTTTTAACAATTTTTTTTTTCTTTTTCCTCTCTGATGCGACATTGAGCAACACGCTGACCAAGGTCATAAACAGTTTCGACGCCAAAAAAAACACCTCAGCCGGTCGCACCGGATGCAGTCTCGCTTTTTTTTTTTTTTTTTTTTGACGGCGTGGAATTCTAATCCTTAATGACAGGTTAGGGGTGTTTCTCGGGAATTTGAGGAAAAAGGTCATGTGGCTTGCACAAAATGTTTCGCTAAATAGGTGTTGGCTCAACTTGTAAGTGCCTGTAAGTCCGCTCGCATTCCTGCATAACCATAAGCTCCGCGTTTCCAGGTGAAAGCCTTGAGCTTGAGCGCGCTCGCGTCTGAAATCTCCACCGCCGCTGACAGAACACCATCTCCCACTGATGCGCCTAGCAATTCCGTCCCACGTTTACCTTCGTTATTGGACTGAGGCGCTGAAAGAATTCGAAAGTTACACAACCCGCAGAGAAGTCAGGTGATTTAAAGGTCAGGATGGATCAACTAACACAAAACAGCTGTTTTTTTTGTTAGTTTTTTCCCCCCCTCTCTTATGAAACTGAAAAAAACTCAACGCTTGCGGGGCTTTTTCTGCCAGCGCCGACTCCACTTGACCCGTTTTTTTCCATCGGGCAGACGCCCAACGCCGTTTGATTCGTTGGCGGACGAGAGAATCCCTGAGCCTGCCCACGTTGGGGTGGTTCTGGTGGAAAGTGACCCTTCCGATGCTACATCGTTGCTTTTGTTTTTTAGTCCCAGAACACCTCAAAAAGTTAACTCCGAATATTCAACGACGCACCATCATCAGTCGGGCCCGTTGGGGGAAGGGGGGGGGGGGGGGGGGGGGNNGGGGGGGGGGGGGGGGCTTTTCTCCCACTGCAGGGGTCGTTTTTCACCAACAATAATCCCCGAAAAGAAGTTAACCTGCGTTATACAATTTAGATTTATGGGGATTCAAAGCTGCAGTAAAACCCTGACTCACCCACTGCAAACAGGGAAGTGGAGCACCTGTGTCGAAAGACAAATATGAGGGCTGGTGAAACAGATGTTTTGGTAACGAGGCAACCCTCCACCCCCGCCCCCGCCCCAGCGGCAAAATCCTCCGAAACCTTCCTGGTAAACCTGCGTTTGCTGACGCTCGGAGGGGGTTTTACCAGAAGGCTAACGACAGCGGGAGGCGCTGACGCGGGAGGGGTAAAGATCACCAACCAGGAAAGTGGTTGCCCTACCCACCCCCAACCAGTGTGACAGCGAACGCCGTTCCTTTGTTGTCAGATGGGAATCCTGTGTTTACTCGGCACACAAACACCAGCCAGGGCCTGGTACCAACACCCATTAGAGTCACTGAGCACACACACACACACACACACACACACACACACACACACATGTCAGCCTGGGCGACCCTGTTTTTAAACGCCTGCCTTCCGTCTGGGATGTGCGTTTGCACGAGAACGCCTGAAACCGGAGGGGTACAAAACGGGCTCCAGAGCAGCACGACTCCCAATCCACAGTCTCTGCGAGCTTTTCTAGTTTTCTATGGCACGTGCTGTTATAATCGCAGAAAACGATTATAAAACGATTCTAAATACGCATCGGCAAGTCTGGCTCGGTACCGCCAACTACTGGTCGGGCATGTGTACTACAGCGTGTTGGAGGTCTGCGCGCACGGACATCCTTGTCCATGCGATCCCGTCTGCACGGAGAGCTGTTTTACAGCGACTTCTGCTCCAAGCGCCACAGCTGGGCTGCATCCACCTCGTCTCCACGCTGGTGATAATGGTAAAGCCTTGACCCAGTTCCCTCCCATTGTCCCACTTCAGGGTCGCTCTCAGCGAGCGATAACGAGCCGCGCCGCAGATCCGATACGAAAAGCGAGCCCGATAATGATGGCTTTCCACGCTGCAGGAATCCCTCGCCGCCCTTCCATCGCTTGAGTCATCTCGCCCTGTAAATTCCTCCGTCTGGCCGCAGCATGAAAGGCACCACCCGCAAACAGTGGCGCTTTTGACACGCAGCAGATCTGAAATGGAAAGTCGCTGAATCAACGCCGACCAACCGCATGACACGTGGGAACACATTTTCCTCCTTAATGTCGGCGTCTTATTTGCATTTGTGAATTATCAGGGGTGTCCTATATCATCGTAGCTATGCATGCAGGGCTAGCTGTAGAAACTGGTTAGCTCCACGGGCTGTGTTTACGCTATTATCCCTGAAAAAGATGGGCGCCAATATGACGCTAACTTTTACAAGCAGCTCGACACTTCACCAAACGCTCGTGTTTTACTTCTACTAAAGCTTCTTGGGGCTCTCAGATGAGCCGATTGGGCCCCTCGTTGGTTCCCTTCAAAGCTGTCTGCAAATTAAGTTTTATTAGTTGATGGAAGTTTTCGCCAGACGGCCTTTCGGCAGCGAGCTGACAGAAGGCAGGGCGAAAGCAGTCGTAACCGCACGAGGAAGAGACAAGACAGATGACGAGTGGAGAGAGACAGATGGCACGAGGAAGCGATAGAAAGCCAGTCAGACTGAAATATCCTGTGCGGAGATGGAGGGACATTTCCTCTCCGTGTCTTCAGCAAGGCCGCGTTTGTTTGGATATGCGGACGGATTATTCCCAAATACGGCGTAATATCTCCTTTCCTGTTCTATGTCGGACAGGTCCAGATGTGAGTCCGGAAACACCGTCACCAGGAAAATGTCTGCTTTTCACTCAGGAATTTCAACCCTTTTTCCTCTTGTAGGACATCTGAAGCTTATATTTCTCAAGGAGAATTAAACCCCGGGACGCTCGTGCCAAGCTAATATTATTAGAGTTTTAGTTGAAAAATTCCAGACATGACAGAGGACAAAACTCTAAAATAACACAGGAAACGTGTTATTCTCATGTGAAAGCAACTATTCTCTACATTTTTTGCAGGCTTGATATCAGAGGAGAAGTATCTAATATCAGTATAATGGCTAGTGGGGAAAATTAACGCGTTATTAGCGAATTGGACTCTTTACTGATGTCCGCAAATCAAAGCTATACTCAAAGAGAAGCTGTCTCAGGTGGAGCTACTAAAATATCTCATGCTTTTTTTTTTTTTTTTTATTGAATCTGCTATCAGCAGATCGGACTGGAGGCCCTCGGAGCTGTTTCGCATTAGACAAGGCAGCTAGTTTTAGCTCTGCTGCAGAATCTCCGTTTTAAAACCGCTGGGATCAGTTGTTATATAGAGGAGTAAGACTATGTCTAAGTAGCCTAGATTTAATGATGTTTACACTAAATTAGGTCCTGGAGGACATCAGAAGAAGCTAGCATCCACATACTGCGTGATTCTGGTAACATCTGTCAAAGTTATCATTCTGGATGTCTGCGCGATGGCAAAGAAAAATAGGTGAATAAAGAATATTTCTGGAATTTATGCAGATGAGAGATTTCAGTCTCGCAGACCTGAGCAAGTCAACCTGTGAAACTGTACTTAACAAGGGGAACGTTTGGTTGGGGAAAGCAGAGTCCCGTTTCGCTAGCGAGCTCATTGTTTCTTTGTAATCACCGAGCAGGTGAGTCTGTTTTGTTTTCTAGCTGCGGTAGAAAACCATTTGTCTCTCCGTCCGTCTGTTTCCAGTTACCTTCCAACCTGTGCAAAATATTTACTCTCGAGAATGAAAAGGATAACTCTCCACCTCCACCACTGTTCCAGGAGACATCTGGCTTGTGTTAGAGGAGCAGCAGTGTGTGTGTGTGTGTGTGTGTGTGTGTGTGTGTGTGTGTGTGTGTGTGTGTGTGTGTGTGTGTGTGTGTGTGTGTGTGTGTGTGTCCCAATCACAGAGAAGTGTATTGTTTCACTGTCTGACTGTCTGTTCTCTCCCACGGGGGAAGTCAATTGCAGTAAATTCCACACACACAAGCCACAAAATATCCCGACAAATAACAGAGAAAAACACACACACACTCTGCACACAGAGCTCTCCGTTGTGTGTGCGTGTAGGTGGATGTTCTTTTTAAACTTCCTCTTCTTTTTAGAGACCTACAATTCATATCTTTAAAAGCAACAGTGCAGGTCAAACGTGGCACGTATACGACCTTCCTCTTTCTGATGCTGGGAAAGTCGGTGCTGACTGTGTTTCGCTTTGAAATGTCACACGTGAACGCAGGCTAGCATGCTAGCAAGCGGCTAATATCTCCTGCTGAACAGGACGGTCCGCTCCCTCTTCTCCTCCTCCTCCTCTCTTGAGCTTTGATGATGCACAGCCAGGCGTGGTGAAGAATAACAAGTAAATCCAGGAGGGCCCACTACAGCAGAGACCACAGAGGATGCGGAGAAAGGAGATTTCTCAAAGCGTTCTAAAATTTATTAAGTGTCGAGTACCCCAGGACGGCTTTTACGACTTTTACGACGGCTTAACTAACTAACAACAACAAAACAAATAGTCCCACACAGACAGTAGGTTTTGCAGCAGGGCTGCAGAGGCGTTCGTGGAATTTGGTAGAAACCGTAAATCATCGTTGCGTCTCTGTTATTTATTTATTTTCCAAGTGCAGAAAGACAAATCTGCTAAGATGTTCTGACAAGTCCAATTACAGATGACGTGTTGGCTGAAGCTACCTCAGTGATGCTGCTAGTAAAAGCCGACAGTTTTGACTGACGGCTTAATGGCGCCGATTAGCAGCTAGCCGTCATTCATTTATTTCTGGAAGTAATAGCGACACGCTCAAACATGTGCCTTTTTTGTCGGGTTTCCGCCTGCAAAGAAGCGCAACCAGGCCCGGGAGATGTGCACAATCCAGACTAGATGTGCACGTGCAGGCCTCTGGACAGTGTCCTGGTGGGATTGCTACACAAAATTAGCCAGAGGCTAATTTTGTGTAGCCTCTTCTCTGGCCCTCTTCTGAGCATCAGAGGCTACTAATTCAACAATTCACTGAACGTAGCAACTCTGAGAAGTGATTGAATCCAGTCTAAATGTGTCATCTCACACTTCTCTTTTCATGTGAACAATCTGGAGGAGCCTCTTTCTTCTGCTTCCGTCTGAAAGCGTATTCTCTTTTCAGTTTGATCGCCCAAAAACAACTTTCACTTTATCTTTAAATCCCTTTCCTGGTTCAGTCCTACCTGGAATTAAAAGAGAAGGGACCGGCCCTGTGAGGTTTCCCCTGGGGGAAGAAGAAATTACGTAACGGTAAATAGGGAGAGAACTCAACCCTAAACACTGAGTCAGAGCCTGGTAACCTGCCTGACACCTAAACCCTGTTTCCACATTGAAGCACAAACAAGCATGGCTGCACTTCAGCCCACTGAGCCACAAATAGATTTTCCTTTTCATTTTTTTCTCCGTCATCATGAATACATGAAGCAAGTTTGTTGGGGTTTTTTTCCTACGCTTTTGTTGCAGTGGTGAATGACAAAAATGCCCCGTGTTGCCTTCACTGCACCCTGCTTTCAGGCCACCGCGTCTTCTTTTCCTGCTGCAGACATGAATCACTGCACACAATGTACTTCTATATTCACAAAATTTCTGCCAGAGGAACACGCACACAATGTTCTGCAGCCCTTAAAGCAACAGGGCATGAAACATCACGCCGGCGCTCCATTATCGTTTTTTTTCCCCCCATTACGTCGCGTTATGATTGATAAAGCGCGTTTCTTCACACCTAAATCACCCCCAACCCCACCCCCGTCCTCCCTGCACACGCAAACCGTCAGCACAGGCCCCGCTCCCACCAACACGCGCACCAGAAGAGACTCATTCTCAGCAACCGGAGAGGTGAAGTAGCCGAGGCTGACCGCGCGTCCCTGAAGGCCGCGGGCCGCGCTGTTCGCGGACGCGGCGCGGCCCCTGCCGCACTGACTCAGCTCGGTGATGAGGCGAAGCCTGGATGCGCCAGGTCAGACTGGAGCTGGTGCACTGAATCACCGTGTCACGGAGCACAGCGCCACGCTGACACGTCCCCTCTTTCATTTTCTGGTGTGGAAAGGTGGAGGGAGAGGAATGGTGGTGGGAATCTGGGGATGCTGCACCCAGATCAGCTGCTGAGTGAAAGGGGCCCCTCTGAAGGCGTCTGCGGGGAGTCCGTGGAAAATGTTGACTTTCCAGAGGAAATCTGGAAGCATAACTTTTTTTTTTATTTTTTAAATGCTTTGCATTAACAATGAGCTAATCCTTGAAAAACCTGGAATAGCTGAACTGGTTTTGGCCCACGTTGTCCGACCCAGATCTCCAAGAACGCCTTTCTTTGAAAGACTCCGGCGCCGCTTTCAATCACGTCCCTCCATGACGACACGCTTCCGTCGCCACTCAAACATAAACTTCATGAATATTAACCCGCCGTTTCCAACATCCCTCAAAACTGATGAAACGCTGGGAAACGCCGGGCCCTCATTTTCCACCGCACCCACCCCCCCGCCCCGTCTTTCATCTCCTTCCTGTGAGTCGCAGTGCGATCGTATCATTAAAAGCGTCGGCTAATTTGCGGAGAGTGACAGTTCGGTCGTGGCAGGCTGAATAATGAGGGTTTACGTGCGCACAAACATTTACCCCCGCCCCCCTTCGCCGCTTCCTCTCTCCCGCCGGCCTAGCCCAGCGAGTTCCAGCGAGCGGGAAATAATTGGTCATCCCTTTCATCATGGGATTATGAAAATAAATCTCCTTTTGGAGCGGAGCAGCTAACAGTCAGAGAAATCCTGTTACATGGGGTATTATCCTGCAATTAATTGCTTTTACCCAACACTAAGCCCTTCTCTCGCTTGTGCTGGTGCACCTTGATACATTTCCGACAGCTTGAGTCACTCTGGAAAGGCTGTGGGAGTTAGCATACTTGCAGAGGAGTTCGCTAACAAATAGTTTGTCCCCTCTGAATCCATCTCCCGCTATCGCCACAAGTGTCGTTAATAATTGTCTAGCCTCTTAAGGTGGCTGGAGGATGTGTTTCGTAGCCTTGCTCACCGAGGAACTGATGATTCGCTCGCTTCGGAGTCTCAATTAGCTCAGGCTGGACGCCGCAAATTTCGCTAATCTTTCATCTAGCTGAACCAGAAAGCTAAAACTTTTAACAGCGCGCTTCAAACGCATTAAGTGACCAAAGGACCAAGGTCTGTGCTAAAACAAGATGGCCGCCTCTGCAAACATTATTCTCGCGTTTAGCCTAGCATTAGCATTGAAGGAAGTCACCGTCCAGACTTCAGCGCCAGAGAAGCTGTTTTTGCTCCTCGGCTGAGCAACGCCTCAACTTCTCATTTTGTTACTCAATCTGCATTTCTCAGTCCGCTGACGGTGACATCACGGGCTCGGGCCAGGCCCGGTGGAGACAGCTTGCGTAACCTCGCTGACAGGCTGGTGACAGTGTAGCGGTGACGTCTGCGTGTCTGCAACACACACACACACACACACACACACACACACACACACACACACACACACAAGCAGATACAGTTGCCATCAACTTCCCATTAGCGGCAGGAAACCCCTTGAGTCATCCTGGAACAGCGCTCTGAGCGTAAGGCGAACTCTTCCAGTGAAATCATGTGTTGGTCCTTTCAGACGGAGAAGCAGCCATGAAAGGATTTATGTAGAGGAAGTGAGATGAGTGTTTTAAGTGAAACACTGCACATGACGTCTGGAGGTGGACACCAGTCCCACACTTGGTCTTTCCAGTGAAATGACATGTTTACATCCTTTATTTTAGACCTACGCAGCCTTTTTGCTTTTGCTTACCTTAATATTAAGTGCTTGGCAATCAGAGGATCTTTGTTTCTTTAGTACATTTATAGTTTAAGTTTGCTTTCTGACAACCACAACACAGAATTAGAGGGTTAGCAAATCTTTAGCCAAATCTTGCTTCTGGCAATACATTAATTAGCTAACAGTTCTTCTTTCATAGGCGAGCCACAGTATCTTACACCTGAGCAGCTAAAATGAACGCAACATGGAACTTTAGCAGCAAGATTGCTAGCTGTAGCAACAGCCTGGTGGGTGTATGGCAACGAGATTCCGAGCTTTTGCCAAAAAGATGCTACTCAAACATCGTTTCTGTTTTGTAGGAAGTGGGAATGCTTCCACTTTCTTCTCTCCCAGTTGTCTCCTACCACATCCCATCTGTACCCTCGGCCGGAGATCGTGCAACAGCGTGCCAAAAGAAGCCCGTGAGCCTGAGGTTGCCGAACACTGTGGCTTTGAACTCGGTATAAATATTATATGCTGCGGCGTAATGTGATCCTACAAGCCTGAAAACAGGGGAAATTTGTAATGACATCAAAACAGGAGTTCCACTAATTATCTCTCTGCTTCACATTAAGCTTTGGAACAGAATTGCCTTATAATGCCAGTTTAAGATAACGTTCTAAAGTCAACGTGGTCGGTAGTTCACGTCTGTAATTTAAATTGAAAGCGTTTTCCACTCTGAAACCGAGTCTGAGTCTGTGAGCAAGATGAAGCCAGTCAAAATCTACCCCGTCCGCCGTTGGTAGCTTGCTAGAGTTAACCGAAATGGCCAGAAAAGAAGGTAAACATTTAACATTCGCTATGTTGTAAAATAGTAATTCTCTGAAAAGTTTTAGGAAATGAAATTAAAGGAGAGTTCTTTGTCCTATGAACGCATCCACCCACCCACCCACACACATACACACACACACACACACACACACACACACACACACACACACAAAGAGTGCTTTCTACTTATGCGAAACTTATGCTATTTTAAGGAGATTCCTCTAGAGTGAAAAAAAAAACAACCCTTCTTAAGTGGAAAAACAAAGAACAGACTTGTTCCCATCTGGCCACTGTATCATTGGATTAGCGTGAAGATGATGCTCGTCACACTGCGCTCAGCAGCTCTCAGCTTCAGCCCCGAGAGCGTAGACTCGTCCAGAAACGCGCACAGTCCAGTTTTATGTCCGACTGCAGAGAGGCCAGAGTCCGAATTGACCTGCTAGTTATCTGATGGGATAAACAGCAGGTGGATCCATTCGCTTGACCTCAAACTCGACTCGTGCAGCCGCTGGACGTGAAGGCTACCTGCCTAGTTATGTTTGTTTTTTGGGGGGTTTTTTTCCCTTAGAGAGCATTATCACATGTTTAAAGTCAAACACGTCCACTCTGGGCTACTGTAGCAACGTGTCTGAGCAATATCTTTGCACCCGTTTCAACGTTTATGCAAGTATTTTAGTCCTGCGTGAACAAAAACACAGCCATTATTCGAGTGATATCATTATGAGCCATTCCACCTTTGACCCTTTGCTAATCTATTGTTCTAACAACAGATCTCCGCCTACACCCGAGACTTTGATGTCCGTGAGTCATAACATTCCACTATTATTTGCTATTATTGCATTCGTGGTTAGCGCTGTATTTATTTTCATTCTTGCACTAAAATGAAAGTCGTAGCGATGACAGGCCAAATTTTACTTCCAGCCAAAGTTTCTCAGAAGACCTTTAGGGAAGTTTATTGTGCTGAATGTGTGCAAACATGGCAACTCCCTTGTGTGAGAACAAATGTTTTCAATCACTGGGAAACCGCTCATGAGAATTCTCATGTAGGAGTGATTAGTGGTCATGTGACGCGACCGTCCAGGGAAAGAGGTTCAAGCCCAGGCTCAAAAAAAATGTTTGATTTCAGAAATCCAGGCTCTGTTTTTTCCTAAAATCCCGCTCGGCCGCAGGAGATCAAAGCGGCGGTGATGGACGGATTGGTATCGCTTGCAAAGGAAGGTAGAGGATTTTCAGCCAGACCCTCAATCTGGAGTCCGTCCACGTGAAACAATCCGCGGCTCCTGGTTTGATTGATTATCCTCAGGGTCGGCCAGGGTTGTGAAAATATAGAACGCGCTCGCCGCAGCTGCTTGTGGCGCGGCGATGACTAATATCTGGAGGAGGCCCAAAGATTCCAGTTCCCGAAGGAGGCAATATCTGAGATGATGTCAGGATGGGGAGCTTTGTTTTGGTCTGGCGGCAGAAAGCGTTGAATGGACGACCCGCGGAGGATATCCCAGGTCTGGCCTCCGTATTTACGGGGCGCTTTTGTCCAGACTAGCTCTTAGCTTCTGGCTGCTCTGACTCTCGTCATTCATTCTGTAAAAGACATCTGGAGCATCTTATCAGGCCTAGTTCCCTTTGACATGAATTCTCAGTTCTATGCTCGATGCAGGGTGCATGTTCTTCTCCTCTTTCTGCCCTATCTCCCCTTCTGCTCCTCCTCGGCCGTCGGCAGCAGGGTCCCCTCGTGTGGTCCTGCGCAAGGTAGTGGTTTTTTTGTTAGTAACAGATGCCTTGTAAATGAAGTTGAATTGAACTGAAACAAAAGTGCGTTGAAAGGAAGTGGCGCTACTGGTTCACCTGCAGTTTTCAGTGCAGCTCATTACCGGTATAAACGTCGTTTTCCCATTAGCACTTGGCTAGAAGTGACGGCGAGAATGAGGAAGTTTCCTCATCCTTTTCTTTCTGTAAATATGTCATCATTCATGTTAATAATATTTACTTTGTGACACTCGAATGCCTCTGAGGCTAGCTCGGTGACTGCAACTGTTCAACTGTTAGCATTACACTACTTTTATCTTGTCTACATTAGCAACCTGCTTCCCCACTAGCCACTGGTTAGCGGATCTGCTGTTCCATTTACAAAACCAATCTAGATTTTACTTCCGTGAAGTCTGAAGTCTGCTGCTAACTTCAGGAGTAAACATATCCAGCAGCTCAGAGGAAGAATAATTAGCCGTTGGCGCTCAGCCAGGTCAGACTAAAATATTCTCTGTGCAGATCAATTCCCAGGCTCTCTTTACCGCTCCTGGCGGTGGATGACTCAGCTAATTAGAACAAGACCATGCCCTGCATACTGCTTTCACCTATGGCTCACTGGTGTGGCATTCTGCAAAAACACTGTTTAAAAACAACTCACAGGACACAAAAGTGGATTAGCATATGAGCTAAACACCGGTTACGCTCTCACTTCTTCCATTGTGTCACACGTGTCCTGACTCCCATCCACCTTCCGTAGCTCTGCCTCTCCCCAGTCCCATGGCGGCCCTTGACAGGAAGGAGAGAGGAAACCTGCTCCACGGCAGGGACAAACACCCGCTCGTGGGGACGCGAACCGGTGAGTCACCTCCTTCCCAGGACGAGCACGGCAGGAAGAAAGAGCACCGGTGCCTAAAAATACCAGGCCCGTCATTCCGCTGGAATCTGGGTTTGGACAGGACCAGGTTGAAGAAGCGGCGGCCTCCGAGGGGGAAGCAAGGGCAACTGTGGCACCAACACACACACGAATCCACATTTCCAATAATAATAAGCGCACATCAGCCAGCAGTGGCGCTCTTCTCATCTCCTGCACTTTAGCCTTCATTTTCTCTTATTACATTAAGCAACAGTTCATAGTTCACTGACTCTACTTTTGTTTCAGGAATCTTGCACAACTGCAGAGCATCGGCGTGTGCGCGGTGCGCGTGTTACCAGCTGCCCTGGGATGTTTTTTTTAATGTGAATGTATAGGCTTTATGGGGTGAGTCACGTCCGCGCACAACAAACAAACCCAGTCAGGGGAAATATTTGCGCGGTTCATGCTGGAGCTGCAGCGTTGCGTTGGCACGGATCGGACTCAGCAGGGAGTGGGAGGGGAGGGGGAGGGGTTGGGTATTTGTAGGGTACCTTCAGGTGTTGCACGGGGGGGGCGAGGGGGGTGGGTTTAAAAAAAAAAAAAAGAGCGTTGCGGGCAATAATCACCGAACGTTGGGCAACACCAGGAGCGGTTTTGAAAGAGTGTTAATTATTGCCCACAACATGTGCGCGCCTGGCGATGCGATAAGTGATCCAGTTTCTTTCATTCCTTTCGCGTGACCGGGCTGTTGGATTCCACAGTCATCAAAAGGAAGAAAAAGGGAGCAAAAAGTAAAATCCCCGCGATGCGACGTCGGCGCTCACGCCCCACGTCGAGTTTCTGTGAAATGGAAGAGGCAGTTTCATCAGAGACGAGCTGAGCTGGAGTCGGTGCCGTTACTGGATTGCTCAACGGTTGTGTCACAGGAGGTTGGACTGGTCGGGCGGAGTGTTTGCGCTCTGAGCTCAACATCACCGGCGCGCACTCACTCACTCGCTGCCTCGCCGACAGTGAGGTGGGCGCCCTCCTTCCCTCTCTCCTCTTCTCTTTATCTATCCTCCCCTCTCTGTCTCTCAGCAGTCCGGACTTTGACGGATCCCCCACTCGTCGCTCTCAACCTTCCGTTGGATATTTTTTTTTCTCTCCCTCCCCAACCCCAGAAGTTGTATTTCTATCTCAGCCATGACGCGCGTGGTTTTAACTTTATTCTAACCCTCAAAGGACATATTCTCAACAAGTCACGGGGCGTTTTTTTTTTTTTTTCTCCACTGTTTTGATGAATCAGTCTGTCAGGATGAACTTGCAGTGGACCTGCCCGGCGCCCTGCATCCGCACCCGGAGAGTCGCGCACAAGCGGCTGGACTCTGACGATCAGCCGCCGGCCAAATGCGCCCGGCTGAGCGCCGAAGCCGGGGAGGCGCAGGGGTTCCTCGGCACTTCTCCGGGATCCCCGGTCAGCCCCGTCGCAAATCCTCTCCCGGCAACCCACGTGGGCCCGTCCAGGATAGGACCGTTCCTGATACTACCTCTGGCGGACAGGGAGAGCGTGCACAGCGCGATGAACACCGACACTGGCGATGAACTGCTGTGCAAGGTATGCGCAATCGCCCGTCATTGTGCAATTTCTTTGAATGAATGGTGTTATGAGACAACGGGTTGCTCAACAACCCGTCTGACATGTCATCATTATTTCGCAGACTTTATTGCAAATGGTCGTTTGCACGCGTCGTCTCTCTCTCTCTCTCTCTCTCTCTCTCTCTCTCTCCTCTCTCTTTTCTTTCTTTTTTTTTTAAAAAAAATCCGGAGATCGCGTTTAAAAGCCGAATTTAACATCTGTTGACAAGCCAGCTCCGCGTTCTGGAGAGAAGCCGAGTGAAGTCCACCTCTCCGCGGCGCGCTGCGCTCATTTGCATACACGTCACCGCGGCACGCCGCGGCACGGTGCGCGAAAAAAAAAAAAAAAAAAAAGAAAGAAAGCAAAAAACGCAAACACACGCGACAAAGGGGGAGGCGATGCCGATAAAGACCCGCTGCGATAACGAGGCAGCTGTTCCAGATCCGCGTGTGTAGACTGCGTGAGGGGCCCACGGGCGCTGGGCTTTGTTGATTAATGGAGCTTATCGATTTGTGCTTTGGTGATTCATTTGTTACGCTCATGCAGAATCAGAGCGCATCCTTCCTTTTCAACTGGCTGCCAAGTGTGCACGGCTGTTCCCTCCGATGATTAAGAGGAGGATCATTAAGAGGACACTGGCGCATGCACACGCACACTTCCTCTCCCCCCTAATTCCCATGCTGACTTCCTCTCCGTCCCTCATCCTCCCCTCTCAGGTTTTTGACATGGGGGCGTACCAGGAGAAGATCAGGCCCTACGGCGTCCTGCCCCCCCACAGGAACGTGGCGAGCATCAGGGACATCATCCTCGGCGAACGCAAAGCCTACGTGTTCCTGGACAAGGACTTCGGGGACATGCACACCTACATCAAGAGCTGCCGCCGGCTGGACGAGGAGCGCGCCTGTGGGCTCTTCCGTCAGGTGGCCCGCGCCGTGGCCCACTGCCACCAGGCCGGCGTGGTGCTGGGCGACCTCAAGCTGCGCAAGTTCGTCTTCGCCGACGAGAAAAGGTGAGCGGCGCGCCGGGCGCAGCTTCCCCGCAGGAGGCGCCGCTCTCCGCCGGCCTCCAGCCGCCGCAGCACCGGGGCGCTTCGCTCCGATGCCGTCAACTGGAATGCAGTGTTGTGGGTCCTGGCAGCCGAGCCGCAGAGCAAATACGGCACCAGCTGATCCACACACTCACGCACGCGCGCACACACACAGGGATGTGGGCACGGAGAGAGTAGGAGGCTCTGTTCTTGCGGAGGCAGGCTGGGCTGCTTCCCAGATTTTGGCCCTCTGTCTGCCTCCCGTTCTCACCCTCTCGACGTGTCTCTTTGTGTGTATGTTTTGGAGCCTGTGTGTGCGTGCGTGTGTGCTCGCGCGCGCGCAGTGGGAGGTAGTTTGGCAGAGCTGCCAGACAAGGCTGCTGAATGAGACACTCGTCCTCCTCCTGCAGTCTGTACTTTAGATGCATTTATGAATTATTATTTATTAATAAACGACCTCCTGCGTTTGCTGCAGAGCAGCCGACGCCGTGGTGCGTTCAAATACACAGGGAGTATGTCAAAGCGCCACTGTAAACCGGCTCCCACACACTCCTACACACACACACACACACACACAAGCGTGCCTCATTGTCCACAATTCTGACCACCACACCGTCCGCAAGGACAGCGAGTCCCTCTCGGCCCTTTGCGTCACCCTCTTTCCTGTCAGGCCCCCCCACCACCACCACCACGAAGGGCCCTAGTTTCACGGAGACAGTTCAAGAGTCTCCAGGCGTGACCTCTGGCGGATGAATGAGAGCGGACAGCCAGCGAGAGGAGCTGAAAGTTGTTGTGCGTCCGACTGATAGCTGTACGGTGGCGGAGCGATGAGTCACAGCATAAATGCGTGTGTGTGCGTGTGTGTGTGTGTGTGTGTGAGGGGGGGGGGGGGGGG